>JAIGNY010000033.1:1280000-1625000 GCA_020152595.1 Chiridota heheva
TATATATATATATATATATATATATATATATATATATATATATATATATATATATATATATATATATATATATATATATATATATATATATGTATATAGATATATATATATGTATATAGTATATATATATATATGTGTATATATATATACATACATACATACATACATACATACCACCTACCTACCTACCTACCTACCTACCTACATACATACATACATACATACATACATACATGCATACATGCATACATACATACATACATACATACATACATGCAGAACATTGCCCATTTGCACCTCTGTCTATGTGAGTACTGTAACAAGTTACTTCAATTTCCCATACAACCAAAGCTCATCAGTCTTCCCTTTGCTACTCTCCCAACCATAAGAGGAATTTGCCCACCGAAAAGGTTGGGTGGGGGAAGGGGGTTGCAAAATTATCAAATCACCATAAATACGAAAAATCACAATACAAAAAATACAAATATGGCTAAAGTATGTGGCAGGGTGCCCTCTGCACAACTTTAGCAATTTCTTGAGCATTGTAGCCCCTTCCCACTCATCCGCTCCATTTTGTCGCTGAGTGTAAAAATGATGGGCTCACTTGAGTAAATGATACTTTCTTGGGGTATTTCAAAGTTTGCTGTCAGTTTTCACCAACATAGAGGATGCATGGGAGCAGGTTGTAAGTTTGTTCAAAATTGTACATCGAAAACTAAAAACAACACTACTCTCTTGCCACCAACAATAAGTAAACCATTCTCTAAAATGAAACCATATGTGCTCTATTTCCCCATTAAATACCAAAATCCAACCCCCATAAGACAAACACATTCTGATTAAATATTGCTGCAACTCAGAAACCGTGGAATTCGTATTCAATTCAGCTACTTTGTGACTCATCATCGGCTAGCTTTTTAGCTGCCAAGTACCTCAGTACTAAATCTGTTTTTACATCGAAGTTTCCATTGTGCTCCACGGCCTCCAGTTTCTGAACGTATTCTTCAGGCAGCATATTTTCCTTGGCACCATCCACTATGACCTGCTTATAAATAGGAGAAGGTGGCATACGTGTAGCTGGTAGAACATACTGATAGGTACGGCAGGTAATACTTGGACCACCACCGGATGGTAAAACGGACACCTCTAGAGGTTTGTAGATTTTTCTCTTGACTCCCTCCTGCCTGGATGTAAAGAAATATTTTTGATTTGCGTCAAATATTTTGTCGGTCGCATATTTCCCTTCCCACATCTTAGTAGCATCGAGGCCCGTCGGAGCCGGTGCGACGCTCGCCGTACGACTTTTACGTAAAGAAAACAAAAACTTGAAGAAAAAGAATCGACCTGTCCTGCAGAAAAAAAATGCCCAAAATACCCTCTCCCATGATATAGGAAAATGTGCAATTAATTATGCGCATTTTCCCGAAAATTGACCTCAAGGGGTCAGGTGATTTGCATAGTGTTCAGCGTTTATCGTTTTATTTTCCTTATTTCTTAAAACCACCTTTTTATTTTCCTTATTTTGAGCACTGACTGACATTTTCGCCTGAAACGGAAAATGATGCATTTTGTTGCATGGTTTTGGCCCTAAAATTAGTCATGGCTACGTCTGACCCTGCCCTTGTGGAAATTTCTGATAATAGATTTGCTTTTATCATATTCTGTATTATCAAATTGTTAACAGGAATTTGGGACCATGATTTCCGATAATAATCAAATAATCATAATTTCCTGATAAAAATCTGCTAATGAATTGGTTGCAAATCTGTTAATCGTTTCTGAAAAAATCCCATAAAAAGGTTCAAAATTCCTGCTCAAAATCTAATAATAAACCTTTCTGCTAAGAATCTGATAATTGTTTCTGCTAAAAATCTGATGATAATCTGATAAACATTTCTATGAGGGTAAATCTTGTACCATATCTATATGGAAGAATAATATTCGGGATCATGAAAATGCGAGGGCTTTAGAGAGCTACGCCCACTGATCCGTGAATAGGGGCTCTGCCCTTTCGAACCTCGCTGGGGGTTTCACCCCAGACCACCGTCGCCATGGGTTTAAATTTAGGAGGATTGAGGATATATCCTCCCACTGTTTGACACGGGGATGGGGAGGGGGTGATCTACACTATCATCCCCACGTTTTGGGCCGAAGGTACTTTAAAATTAAGTGATAAATTACATTTTGAAAGGTATTTAGATGCATATGAAGCAGGCTCCGGAACAGGAACGCATGAACCCCCGCACTCTAAACCCCAGCACTCCCACCCCGGCACTCCCATCCTATCCCACCACTCTCACCCACCACCCCCCCCCCACCACTAGGTTGTAACCTGTCTCAATAAGTGAGATGGACATAAGGCGCTGTAAGTGTTAAAACGGGATAAAATTAAAGCTGGTGCAAACAAGTACTGCTTATTGATTCCCTCTGGTGATTAATCACTTGCGAAAATTGTGGTTTTTGTTGTGAAATCTAGATAGTAAAAATCTTTGAAATGAATCATAATTGTATTAAGACCTCCAACTGTTCTTTATAGATTAAAAGTTCTTGATGATCTAGCCGCCGCATTGAAAAGTTGTCCAAATTGGGGAATAGCTGTCTATTGATGCATGCAACATCTCACATTGGAAAAACCCACAAACGTAATATCGACTTTCAAGCGTAGGAGGATAATTTCCAGACACGACTGCATGCCTCACAATCATTCAAGTTAGTTTAATCACTTATGCGTGAATCGCGTCGCAGACCTTGGAAACTGTATCCTATAAATTAATGCGCGAGTAAGCAAATAATGCAAATCGGAAGCGGGGAGGGGGTACGTAATATGATCACCCGACCAGTTCTCTGTACATGATCGGGTGTGTTGGACACAATTTTAATGCGGTCGGACCTAGGATTGTAATGTGCCCGTTTTATTCTGTTAATTTTGCAATAAAGGTTTGTTTTCAAACTGCTTACATGAAACAGCAGACTTTTTGGAGAATATCAGGAGTCTAAATATATATATATTTGTATGCGGCCTGTAGCCAGGACTTTCAAAGGGTTCGTTTTTTGTATTAAAGAGCACTTTATTCCTGCACCTCAGAAAAAAGGAACATGGAAACGTGACGTTCTACATCAGGTTTTTCCCTTAGAGAAGGCTATAAATTCGTCATATGATCAGAACCGTTCCAGTACTTCAACAAGCTTTAAAATTCCAAGTTTTATTATCTTATTTTAAATTTCAAAAGAGCATTTTCTCAGAAAAAGGGCGTTCTTTAGAGCTGCAGAGAAAAGTTTTAAAATGTAAAATAATCTATTAGTGATATGATAACACTTTTTTGCAACATTGTACTCAATACATGAACTAAGACACCGAAAGATAGAGGGAGGTGGGGTAGGGGGGAGGGGGTTCGTTTTAAACGTTTGACAAAATTTACACATGTTTATAGTAGCCTATTATTGAAAGCTTTACATTTTTCTTTTAGACTACACATATTTGTCAAAGAGTGACCATAGACCTATATCCATGCACAAAAACGTGAACAATAAAACATTGTATTTCCACATTATGCGTTTTTCTGATTTTGCTTTTCGTGTATTGTGTATAATAGCTCTCTTTGACATGAATTTTGATTTGCATATATCTTCTTGCTATGCGTTGTGACGTACATTTTTGCTCTTCAAATGTCAATTTGGCGAGAACTTCTGGAGACCTCGTCCCCCCACCCCCCTGGACCCCTACCCATACCTCTGGAGAGCTATACGCTTTCGCACATTGCCGCATTACTAATTTATCTGGTGCTACGGCCCTGGAACCAACTTCCATAGGATTTTTTAACTACAAATTATTCACGACAATATTAATAACTTTAATTGGCAGGACATTCATTAGTGAGAACATTTTTTAGTGCCTCTCTTCGCCCCCTCCCCTCATACCCCAAAGATTTCGACGACGACGCGTCGTCGTCGAAAGATTCTCTTCAGGTAGCACAGTACTAGTTAGGTATTACTGCGCCAGTTAAAAATGAGAACTCTCTAAGAAAAGGCTAATAAAAATATTTTCGAGAGGTCCCATTTCATGGGACAGGAAGCTGAGAAGTTGCAAATTCAGGAATGGTAGATAATAGATAGGTCTTGACTATGCATATCCAAACATGACGAGATCTGCTTATGAAACAGTTTCATGGGGAACTATTTTACCATAGACCTATACCAAAATTTGAGTGATTTGGTGAGGGTGTACAGCACCTCTTCACTTCGGTCTAAAAAAATGATCAAAATTTTCGGTGACCCCTATGGGGACTATCCTCATTCAAGAGATATAAGATTGTCCTTTTTGGAAAAAAATCACGAAACATCCCATCTTGTTCGCGTTCTGGTAGAAACAGGGCCCTGAACTTGACTCTTTATTATAGGTTTAATGGGGAAAATGATTAGTTCCGTGCTACCTTCAGCCAGTTTAGTCAATGGCTCATTCGTCGGCTTTGTGTAACATGCGCTCAGTTTTAACTGACAATGGTCGTAACACATGTTACCTAAAAACCATGTTATAACACAAGCCAGTTTTTACTGTACTATGTTTAACCATTACCAGTATTTACTGTCCAGCCATGTGAATCGGGTGACTGTAGTCTTATGAAATATTGAAAGTTATAATCATCTGCCAAATTATGTAATTCTAACACTGTATAGATAGGCGCTTTTGAGAGCAACAGTATGAAAGAATGCATGAAATACAATAAGGGTATAATACATTAACAGTGTGACATTGTCTTGCATAACTGATGTATGAAAATGCTAAATCTCCCCAAAAGTGGCCTACTTTCTCACCCACTGAAAGTAAATGCCCTCGGGACCATCCCATGTGGGTGTCACATATTCAATATACGCAAGTGTCTCCCTCCCTTTTATCAACCAAGAACCGGATTACGATAGCAAAGAAGAACTTAAAAATCAACCAAGTTTTGTCCAAAAAAACAAAACAGGATTTGTAGAAATATTGCTTCATTCAAGCAAGTTACATTACCTATCCAAAGATGCAAGCAAGTTACATTACCTATCCAAAGATGCAAGCAAGTTACATTACCTATCCAAAGATGCAAGCAAGTTACATTACCTATCCAAAGATGCAAGCAAGTTACATTACCTATCCAAAGATTGAAGGTCTTCTATAGACAATTTCCAAACTACACCCCACACGTGATCACCTGAGGAAGGTTCAATATTAGCTCCTGCTCCCTTCCACTTAGTGCTGTCGAGCGTGTACTTACTTGAAAGAGCAAAGCATAGCTTATAATCCTGCAATAAAGTCAAAAATAAGCTGTGATTAGAAAAGGTGCGTTGATTTTAAATTAAATCTAGTAAAAGAGGTTTTTTTTTCAGGGGCACATCCCTTACACTGGTCCCTTATTTATGGTCACTGTTAACCGCCACTGACTGTGTGAAGGATGGGGAGGGGAGGGGGGGGGCACCAGGGACAGTACGGAGCAAAGCTAAAAGTGCGAGCTAAACAATTGAAAATTCCTCTCAATTTGTCATTGAAGCTCTTAGAAATTTACCAAGATTATTTCTTATCAAATTTATGTTGTAAATGACATATTTTGTTTTTATATCTACAATTTCATGCGGGGTTTATGGGGCAAAGCCCCTGCAAGTTATTTCTGATAAGTGTTCCAACGATTACACTGTAATTGGTTCTGCCAATTACCGATCATATTTTGTCATAATCGGCCCGATCCGATCCGATTTCCGAATACCTTTTATGATGGTACTTACAATGATCAACATGCTGTAAGCAGTGCAACTTGCAAGTGATTATAGATGATTAATTAAATCAACATGGAGGTATAAGATAATAATGAGGAAAATACATGTTGAAAAGTAATACAAAAAAGAAACTTTTCGTCATCAACATTATACAGTTATATTTTTGCTTTTTTTTTATTTGTCAGCTTTTCATGTTTTTAACGTTTGAAAAATGAATAAATATTTTATTTTTTGTTTTTGAATATTTTTTTTTTATAGAATAATCGAATCGGCAATCCACGGACATTGCACCGATTTCAATTATGCTGCCGATCAGCCATAATTGGCTTGATATGATCGGCAAACCGTTTATCGTTGGAACACGATTTCTGATCATATTCATTAATGGCATATTGTTTTAAGTGGGGTGCAGCCCCTGGAACTCTCATGAATTCAGTATTCACCAAATTTATTTCTGATAATATTCATGCTGTAAATTACATATTGTTTTTCATATATCAACAGCAAAATTTCATTTAAGGTTCCAGGGGGCTTCGGAAGCTCTCAGAAATTCACCTTTTGCTAACAGACTAAGGCCCTTCTGACATGTCTGATCAAAAATATGCTGCAAATAACATATTATGTTTAAATGTACCAACTGCAAAATTTCATGTGAGGCCGATGGGGCGAAGTGTTTACCAAATTCATGCTGTAAATGATATATTTGTATAGATGTATCAACAGCAAAATTGCGTATGGAAGAGAAGCCCCTGGAATATAAGCTATAAATGATATATTATTTTTACATGTATCAACTGCAAACTTTCATGCGAGCGGTGGAGGGGGGGGGGGGGAGGGGTCCACGGGAAAATCGCCGGAAGCTCTGAAAACTCAAGTATTTACCAATCTGCCATACACATTTATGATCATACTTGCAAATGACATCTTTTTTACATGTATCAACTAATCAACAGCAAAATTACATGTAGGAGACCAGGGGGCAGAGCTCCCGGCTCTCAGAAATTCATTATCTACCAAGGTTATTTCTCATCAAATATATACTTCAAATGAAATATTTGTTTGTATGTATCAACAGGAAAACTTCATCTGGAGGCCCACGGGGCGAAGCCTTCGAAAGCTTTCAGAATTTCAGTATTTACTCAAGTTATTTCTGATCAAACGTATGCTATAAATGGCTTTGTTTTACAAGTATCAACAGCAAAACTTTATTTTGGGTGCAGGACGCAAAGCTCTCAACATTTCTGTATTTACCAAAGTCATTTCTAATCATATTGTGCTAAAAAAATTCGAGCTTTTCGGTAGTTGAGGGATTGCGACCATCAACTAAAGAGCAGTTTTTTTTTTCCGGGGACGTGGTTACATTTCCACAAGCCTCACCTTCAGTTTAAAAATACTACATAGCTTTTTTAAAGTTTTGTAAAGTCACTACGTTTTAATCATATTGTGTCTTAAACTGCTGAAATTCAGGAAAAGGGGTGGATATTTTAGTTGACCTTGGCAGCTTACTCCTAGTCCTCCTTCCCTCATTCTCACTTGATCGGTGAAAATCACGGCCCAGCTTAATTGTATACTTAAAGAATATTTACCCTTTTGTGGTGAGCATGCGAAGCATAATGCGAACCTATGTAATGGCGATTTCGTCCGGCCGGCCGTCCAGCCGTCCACAGTTTTGTCTAAGATTTTCTCATAATTTTTTTTTGTTTTGTTGAAAATTACTTAAAAAGTATCAAAGTTTCTTCAGAGTTCCTCAGAAAAAGTTAAAATTTCTTCAGATGTCCTTATGGAAGGCTGGAATTTCCTTACTAAATATCTAAAAAATTCAGAGACTCTTAAGACAGATTGAAGAATAGTTTCCTTAAAAAGTCTACAAAACATTTGATATTTCCTTTGAAATAAATGTAAAATGATATAATTTCCCAAAATGCTTTAGAGCTCCTCAAGTGTCTCTCATAACTCTGGAGGTTTAAAACCCTTAAACTTCAAAATACTTGTGCACCAATGGCTGTATCAGATATGATTATTAAACCCCGCATTTATTATTGTGTATAAAGTTGCAACAGTATATGAACTGACAGAACTTTTTTCGCTTAGTATGTTCAGTCAGGGAGTGTGACAGGATGTGACTGCATATGGACATAATGAGGGATGTCATATGGGACATGGATGGGGGCCATGTGGGACATAGGATGGAATATAGCATATCATGTGATATGCACCAAAGCATGATTATTTGACTCCGCCTATTTTTTTTATTCAACAATTCATTTACATATAAGTTATTATATGGACTGACAGACTTTCGTACATAGTGTGCTCAATCAGGGACTGTGATAGCTAAGACAGGACTTCTTATGGAGCCTATGCCAGAGACCTGGGGTGGGATGCCATGTGGAACAGGGTGGGATGCCATGTGGGATATATGGTGGAATGCCATGAGGGACATAAGGTGGAATGCTATGGGATGGGATGTCACGTGGGACATGGTATGGTATGGAATGTCATGTGGGACATTGGGTGGGATGCCGTGTGGGACAGGGGGTGGGATGCCACGAATAACACAGAGTGTGACATAGGTTAGGATGCCATGTGTGACATAGGGTAGGAGGCTATGTAGGACATAGGGTAGGATTACATGGGGGCATATGGAGGGATGCCATGTGGGACACAGGGAAGGATGCCATGTTGGACATAGAAAGGGATGTCATGTGGGACATATGGTTGGATTAATGTGGGACATAGGATAGGGTCCACGTAGGACATAGGGTGGGATACCATGTGGGTCATAGGGTGGGATACCATGTGGGTCATAGGGTGGGATGCCATGTGTGACATATGGTGCAGTGCCATGTAGGACATTGGTGGAATACCATGTGGAACATACTGCATGGTGGAATGCCATGTGGGAGATATGGTTGAATGCCATGTGGGACAAGGGATGAGATGGGATGTCATGTGGGACATGAGGTGGGATGTCACTTGGGACATGGGATGAGATCCATGTGGGATATAGGGTGGGATGCCACGTAGGTCATAGGGTGGTATGCCATGTGGGACATATGGTGGAATATAAGTACTTGAAATAAGTCGAAATACAAAACATGTAGATCATCTTTCTCACATAATTCAAGCAATGAAGATAAACAACATTGCCATGGCTTGCGATTTCTATTCACCATCATGGTGGGATGGTGGTGGGATGGTGGTGGGAAGGTGGTGGGATGGTAGTGGGATGGTGGGGGTGGTGGGGTGGTGGGGATGGGAGGGGATGGGAGGGGATGGTGGGGAGGGGGTAGTGGTGGTGGGGAGGGGTGTAGATTCATCAAGTTAATCCAGTGCATAGCGGTTACTGTATAGTGTTATAAAGTAGGGCCTAAGCTTTTTGATTAAATATGATATGATCGGATATTACTTGCTAAAGAGAGGGGCAGTTTTGTCTCATGGGAGAGGGGGAAGACCGGCAGAAGCATATAAATTGGACAAAATATGTCACTTCCATTTCACTTTCCACTCCCACACCATTTTGGGCAAACCCAATTTATGTACAAGTAAAATCACAAGATATTGAGATGACACAAACTCATGGTATTTCAGAATTTCCGGCTGTTTTACTAAAAAGGGGCTAGCAGCCGAAATTTGAGGGCGTATTTAAATTGAATTTCACAATAAATCGAATAGCTTTCTTGCACCGAGCGCTACGGAATAAAAAAAAATATATAATAAAAAATGTCGTACACAAAAAAAGCAATAATTTATCATCTTCTGTAATTGTACAAAGTCCACGCCAAATAATGAATAAAACAAAGAAAATAAATATGTTGTGCAATAATGAGTGATTACGATTCATCAGCTCATCTAGAAAGCAATATTGGAGGATCACTTCAAGGAGCGTATATTGTTCTTTTTCTTCGGTAAATGCTATTCTTTTTCTCTGCTGGGTTACGAAAATTGAAAGTTTTTTAATTGACTAAATATGGAGGATATATGCGAGATTAGGGGAATATAGAGGGATTTTTTCTATGGTTATTTTTTATATCTTGGAGTAATTTTGTGACTTTTGGTTCCGATACTATCAGTATCAGGAAGCTATGTAGTCGTCTACACACACACACGTGTGTGTGTGTGTGTGTGTCTGTGACGCTTTGCTTGCAAACACGATATAAATAATAATAATAATAGTAATGCTTATATATATTTATACTGTCCTAGACTGTCTCAAAGCGCTTTACAATTATTACCCTGGTCACTGGGCCTTAACTCTCCTGAAAACTTTCTCACTCCCTGGGGAGTCACAAGCCCGTTTATCAGCAGCCATATACAGGCGCCGGGTTCCAAACACATAGAACTGTCACTGCCCTCACAGGTACCCATTACAGCTGGGTGGACTGAAGCAATGAAGATAAAGTGTCTTGCTCAAGGACACAACACACTGGCCTGGCCGGGAATCGAACCCAGTACCTTCCACACCAGAGCCCGACGTCTTAACCACTAGGCCACTGTGCTCCACAAACAGTACACCTATGCCATGTCATATTTGGCACATTGATGCATCATGACCAATACATTGTTTCTACTGTTTATAGTATCGATATCGTGCATATTAATGAGTGGGCGGGGCAAAATGTAAAAATCTTTAAAAGCTCATATTTTGATAACCATATATCTGATTTGCATCTTCTTTGGCATAAATAAGGTGTGAGAGTTGGTGTAGATGCCCATTTCTAAAATCTTCAAAATCACTGTTATGAATTATGGGCGGTGCATAATGTGTATTTACTGAAAACCACTCGAAAGCACGATATCTCGTGAACCACACATCAGTGGCATGTCAAATTTGGCACATTAATAAATCATAACTCAAAAATGGTCCCTCTTAATTTTGGTGTTGATATCATAATCATTAATGAGTGGGTGGGGCTTAGTGCAAAAATCTGGAACTTTTCAAATCTTTCCAAGTGCATGCCAGGTTTGCTTCTTATGTGTCATGATTATGTCGGTAGATAGTGTGCACATGCTTATGTTGTTGAATGTCATATTCAATTAATTTTGAAATTAAAATATAAATACCTTGCTTCTACCGACAACCTGTAAATTTCTATAAATTAATCTCTTTTATGTTGTTGTAATTTACTACCCTTTCATAAACCTAAGTTTGTTTATTATCTGTAATAGCATTATTGTTCTCCTAGAACAAATACTAGCTTAATTAATAGACGGTCACAGTGGAAAGACTGGCAACTTTGAATTGCATTTGAAGTGCTTTCCTTCTCAATCGCAACAGTTGCAAAGGATGTTTCACAGGTTGGTTTTTATTGACTTTGTATCATTATCTGCAAGCTTAAAAGAAACATATAATTGATCCAGTGGTCATATCATGACATTGCCAAGTTAGATGTCCCTGGTTGAATTCTGATCCATCAGTTCTTCACATGTGGATTTCTCTAAATAACCTTAACTGTTGAAGACTGGATGTAAAATACCCAATATATCTATCTATATTTCAAAACTTAATGTAAAACTTGTCAGTTTAAAACACAGATATTTATAGCGTATTAGCACCTACCAATCAAAGATGCATTCCCACAACTAGTGCAGGGAGAAAATTGACGTCAAAGAATTATTCGCACAACTGGGGCTCACGGTTGCTATTGCTTTAAAACCTGCTTTATATGACTCTACTATATACTCAACATTTCTCTGTGTAGAAGGAGTCATGAAACATGCTGACTTGAAATTCAAATGGGGTCTCACTGGGAACTCTAACAGATTAACAAAATGATATTACGCAGATCTCAATATCCTCAGATGTCAATTATAATGTAAGGAGTGACATTTAATAGGAGCCCAAATAACGTTACCATTCCACCTGCACTTCATTAGCTTCCAAAAAATAAGGCATCGAACCACACAGCCTTTTGGTTTCTGGTTAACTATATAAATCATTTTTCCTCCAACTTGCTTCAGGTGGTATATTATAAATACCCTTCCTAAATTAGGTTTTACTAGTTTTTTTGGACATATCCCATGATTTCTAAGCCACAAAACGGCAGGACAAAATATGATATAATACATAAAGATCATATAATACATAAGTATCATGTGTATCACACATGATACCAAAATTTAAACTTAAATATCTCCGTTTAGATCTTAAAGGAGCACTCTATTAAAAAGTGAGGGCGTATTATTCAGGAGTCTCTAGATTATTCCAATGCACTTTTCTTGCACGTGATGGTATACCGATACAGTTTGATGTAAATGGTCAAATAAACTGCAACTGCTTTAAATAAATACTTCAGTAATATTTTTAACAACACGAGTATTAAAAGTTAAACTGTTTTTCATAAGTCAAGGGAATTTTGAATAATCACAAGTCTAATTTTGTTGAAAATCATTTCGGTAAGAAATTATTTAAGTATTTATTTATAAGAAATACGTATGATTATTTTGAACATTTTGATTGAAGGTTTTCAGTATCATCATGTGCTTGAAAAGCCGTTCGAATATTCTTGAGACTCAAGAAAAATACGCCCTTACGTTAAAGCTGCCACTTCCATATGGATTTAATGCTCATATCTGGAAAAGCAAGGATCATAAGCATACAGTACCTCCAGCTTGGCGATTGTTACTTTGGTAGCCGATGGGTTGCTCATGCGGATGCGAACTGTGTTAAGGTTACTGCCATATCCAAAGTAGTAGAATGATTTGTCATCCGGTATTATTTGCGTCATGTTTGCGACTTGAGGACTTGTTCCAGACTGTTGGCCTAAAAAAAAGTTGCCTCTCAGATCTTAATGCTGTTTTCAAATAAGTTGAGCTGAAAAATAAATTGGTTTCACACTAATTGATTTTAAACAAATTGATTTTGATTTAATTGACTTCAAATTAATTGATTTCTAATCAATTGGTGCCAAATTAATTGATTTCTAATCAATTGGTTTCAGATTCAATTGTTTCAAAGCAATTGATTTCAAATTATATTTCAATTAATTGATTTCAAATTAATTGGTTTCAACTTAATATAATTTCAAATTGGTCTGATCTCAAATTACAAGTAAAAAATGAGTAATTTACTCGTTATCAACAGCTGGTAAAATCACGTGGCAATTCACAAAAAATGTGTTCACACAATGAAGAGACCTAACGAGCAAACTTGCTAATAATGAGCATTTCATATGCTGTTGTTTGAATAGCTGGTATGTCTTTGTTGTACACCAAACGCTACAGCAGCCACGCTATCAACGTCAAGAATAATAGAAAACCCACACACTACATCACGTAGAGCCATAATTTAGTATATGAAAAGCTTTTCAATCAGAAAATAGCGAATGTAAAAAGTAGCTGAAATTGGCGAACAGGTGGCTAATTAATACAATATGAATTAGTAAGATATGTACAGTAATTGTTCCATGACCACATACTGTTGCACAGCGGAAGTTCAGAAATGATCTTTTAAAACTTGCTAATCTAGTCGTGACTCCCAACACCCCCTCCCCACCACACACACCTATATACACCCACACAATGTGTATCTAGAAGAAAATGGACAAAAGACTTTATTATTGATTATGTTATCATTACTTTACATTTTTTCTTGGAAATAACCAAACTACTCCACCCCCCCCCACACACACCTATATACACCCACACAATGTGTATCCAAAAGAAAATAGACAAAAGACTTTATCATTGATCATGTTATCATTATTTTACATTTTTTTTGGGAAATAACCAAACTACTCAATCCCCATACCTTCTTGCCAGTGGATTCAGGGGAGGTGGATCTGTTGTGATGGCAAAAGAAGGCAGAAAGAAAAAGATGGATTGACTATACAGGGGGTGGGGTCAGTATGTTGATATTATGCATTATGTAATGCCAGTACACCAATTTATTGTCACTCAGTGGCACCCTGTAATCGACTTATTTCAAAAGCAGGTATGACAGTAGCAAATAGGACAATTGATTCGTCTCAAAATTGCATATTACCTTTTTTCCCTTTTCAAATTTTCCAGTCACAAAAAATTTCAATAGAAGCATTTTGGACCATAGGCCTAATTTGGAAAAATCACACAAACATTAGATCAAGATTTAAAATTATCAGACAAATTCTGATCATAATTCTGGACATAAAAAGATAAAAGGTAAAGATTTAAAAGATTATTCTCATGAATGTTCATATCATATATAATAGAGGATTATTATGGAAACAATTTGGTGTAAAAATCATACTGATTTTTTTTCTTTCCGTCAGGTGATATTGCATTTCAAAGAATGCGCAAGTGTGTCTAAAAGTGACCTCGCAGTGTGAAATGTGATGTCCTAAAGGCAGATCCAAGACAATTCTTATGTATTTAAACAGTGGCGTAGGAGCATTTTTTTCTTAGGGGGAGGGGAGGGGAGGGGGGGGGGACTGAAACTTTATTTCTCTAAAGACCTCGACCCCCATCCCCACCCAGAAGCCTCGTTTTTGGCATGCTTTCTTGGCCATGTTTGGCGCTTTGGGTATTTGTTCTCTTTTTTCCCAAAGAAGAATGAACAAGTGACATTCTTCTTATCTTCTTTTTTAACTCTAACAGACTTGCCGGCAGTAGACATGCGTGCACGTACAACGGTACGTATAATTTGTTATATACGTTCAACGGTACAAACACATCAGGTGTCACAGATGCCCGCACGCGTTATTTTTTTCCCCAGGAGTGTGTGGGACAATTTGCATTAATATCAGTTGAAAATCCTTCTAAATCATTGTCTAATTTTCAACGGAATAAACGCAAATTGCCCTAAACACTCCTGGGAAAAAAATTATGCTGCCCGCACTCAGAATCTGCGGTAGCACGCAAATGTTATGTTTAATACAGCTTTGATCAGCTCAAAATGATTATGAGGGTGCTAAGAAGTAATAAAGTCTCCATCGAAATTACATTACCCTTTTTATCAACCTAATCGAAAAAATTAGAACATATGACAATATCCTATAAAGTTATATCATTTAAAGTGGGTATGAATAAGTCTTATAAGGTTTTTTTCGTATATGAGAAGTGGGAGGGGGCATAGTTTACCCCCTAAATTTTGACTGGGGGGTAAAGCCTTCCCCTTCCCCGATCCCTACGCCCTTGTACTTATATAAAACAAACATATTTTTTTCTTTTACCTACCGTGTAAAGGTGCATGGTTAGATGGCAAAGCACGTTCTTGTAAAGTGTATGTTATACCCCAATCTCAATAAATAAGCAAAATATGCTTACCGTAATTTAGGAAGAAGCAATTGATTTTCAAATTAATAAAACAGGGCTGAAGGCTAGCAGGCCAATTTTGAGAGCTGTATTATTCTTAAGTTTGACATTCCGGAAAAACTGAAAGATGCAGTATGCCTGTACGAAGCTTTAGTAATTTTTGGTAATGTTTTTTCCCTCGAAAAATATAATCCCAGATACTTGTAATGTAGTATATCCATTTATTTCTAATTTTCTAATATCTAATTGCAATAGGCTGCCAGTTTGGCAACCAAATATCCTAATTGGCCGTGGTGGCAACCGTAGACAGGAGAAATAACTTAATAACACTGGAATGTTCACTAACCTTTGGCAAGCAAGATCAACTGACTGGTTTTCTACCAAATGAGATCTGTTTGTAGAGCTGTAGAACGACAAAGCTTTCAAATAGGGTTGTGCGAACAATCAGGTGGTTTGAACGAGAGCAGACGGAGAGCTGTATATGAAAGCTCCCCCGTTTGAACATATGTGTACTAGTTTGAATATTAGTGCTCTTTCATGCTTCAGTGACTGATGTTAAAAGTGAAGGTAGTATTGTTCATGCTATTTGCCTTTACCAACAGTTTTTTTCAGCCGGGTGGTGCACTAAAAATGGTGCAAAATAGGCACCTGCTCGGGCGGCACATATACATATACCTCACATATGAAAGTGCCCCCCCCCTTCCTGGGACTGTGGATTGGGCATAATATGGTTTTACTGAAAACAGCTTGTAAACACGGTATCTTGTGAACTATACTAGTTAGTGGCACGTCAGATTTGGCACATTGATTATGGCTCAAAGATGGTCCCTCTTTTTTTGGTGTCAATATTACACATATTAGGTGATCAATGAGTGGGTGAGTGGGTGGGGCTTAGTGCAAAAAATATTGAGCTTTTCACATCTTTCCAAGTGCATGCCAGTTTTGCTTCTTATGTGTCGTTAGGTATAGTGTACACATGCTTATGTTGTTAGGTATAGTGTGCACATGCTTATGTTGTTAGGTATAGTGTGCACATGCTTATGTTCTTAGGTATAGTGTGCACATGCTTATGTTCTTAGGTATAGTGTGCACATGCTTATGTTGTTAGGTATAGTATGCACATGCTTATGTTGTTAGGTATAGTGTACACGTGCTTATGTTGTTAGGTATAGTGTGCACATGCTTATGTTGTTAGGTATAGTGTGCACATGCTTATGTTGTTAGGTATAGTGTACACATGCTTATGTTGTTAGGTATAGTGTGCACATGCTTATGTTGTTAGGTATAGTGTACACATGCGTATGTTGTTAGGTATAGTGTGTACATGCTTATGTTGTTAGGTATAGTGTGCACATGCTTATGTTGTTAGGTATAGTGTGCACATGCTTATGTTGTTAGGTATAGTGTGCACGTGCTTATGTTCTTAGGTATAGTGTGCACATGCTTATGTTGTTAGGTATAGTGTGCACATGCTAATGTTGTTAGGTATAGTGTACACATGCTTATGTTGTTAGGTATAGTGTACACATGCTTATGTTGTTAGGTATAGTGTGCACATGCTTATGTTCTTAGGTATAGTGTGCACATGATTATGTTCTTAGGTATAGTGTGCATATGCTTATGTTGTTAGGTATAGTGTGCACATGCTTATGTTGTTAGGTATAGTGTGCACATGCTTATGTTCTTAGGTATAGTGTGCACATGCTTATGTTCTTAGGTATAGTGTGCACATGCTTATGTTGTTAGGTATAGTGTGCACATGCTTATGTTGTTAGGTATAGTGTGCACATGCTTATGTTGTAAGGTATAGTGTGCATATGCTTATGTTGTTAGGTATAGTGTACACCTGCTTATGTTGTTAGGTATAGAGTACACATGCTTATGTTCTTAGGTATAGTGTGCACATGCTTATGTTCTTAGGTATAGTGTGCACATGATTATGTTCTTAGGTATAGTGTGCACATGCTTATGTTGTTAGGTATAGTGTACACATGCTAATGTTGTTAGGTATAGTGTACACATGCCTATGTTGGTAGGTATAGTGTGCACATGCTTATGTTGTTAGGTATAGTGTGCACATGCTGATGTTGTTAGGTATAGTGTGCACATGCTTATGTTGTTAGGTATAGTATGCACATGCTTATGTTGTTAGGTATAGTGTGCACATGCTTATGTTGTTAGGTGTAGTGTGCACATGCCTATGTTGTTAGGTATAGTGTGCACATGCTTATGTTGTTAGGTATAGTGTGCACATGCTTATGTTGTTAGGTATAGTGTGCACATGCTGATGTTGTTAAAATGTCATATTTAATTAATCTAAATAAATTTGAAATTAAACAATATATATTTCAATATATAGATGAACATGATTGACCACTGAACTAATCTTTTAAAACTTAATGTAAAAACTTTTCAGTTTAAAATACATATATTAAAGTGTATTAGCACCAAACAATTAAAGATTCATTCCCACAACAGGGGAAGGGGGAAAATTGAAATCCAAGAGTCATTCGCACAACTGGGCTTTAAAGTTACTATTACTTTACAACTTTTTTATATGACTATAATATTCAACATTTATCTCTTCGGAGAGGAAGGGGCCATGAAACATGCTCAAATTAAATTAAAATGGGCTCTCACTTGGGGCTCTAACAGATTAACAAAATGAAATTAAAGAGATGTCAATATCCTAATACGTTATTTATAATGTAAGGAGTGACAGTTAACAGGTGTCCATAAAATAACGTTTTCATCCCACCTGCACTACAACAGCTTCTGAAAAATAAGGCATCGGAATCACAAAACCTTTTGGTTTCTGGTTGCACTTGCTTGAATATATTTTTTGAATATTTTTCATTTATTTTTGAATATTTTAATTCCCCTTTAGGACAAAGGTGGGAATGTTGGCCCTTTTATCAATAAAATCAAAACACAAGACTGGAGGAGAGAGATAAGTTTACGTGGATAAAATACGAAAAGAGCTTGTAAAGAAAGAGTTGAGTTGGGCCATGCTTCGACGAGCCTCGACGAGTTCACTGGCCAGTGACTTATGACCAGTGACTGTCAAATGGTACTTGTCAGGTTGGCGAGACAGTAGAAATAAAAATAAATGAAATGCAAGAGGTTTAAGTTATCATGATTTTGTCTATTACATATTAATCTCTCTTCACTTACAATCAATGTCAATTGAAGCTATTGTTTCAACCACTTTTGTAATATAAGAGATCAGATAATGCCCTCGTCCTTTATAACCATGGCAACTTGTGGCTGCTGCAAGTCGGTAGAGGATCTCCAGAGTCCCACTTTTCGTAAATTTTGTTTATTTGAATGGTATAAACATAAGAAATCCCTGGTCTAACAATTACGAGAAAGCAAGTTTTGTCACGGTCAGAATGGAGAAAAAAAGCAAAAAACCTGTCCGAATTAACTTACAATGTGGACTGTCTGACTGTGTAACCGACAATTTGATGACTATCGGAAAAACCATAATGTGAAATATCATAAGGATCTATTTTCAAAAGGAGTAAATATACCATTTGAAAATGTCAATGCCCCAGTTAATCCGTTTGTGGCAGACGCAGCTGCATCAAGATTTGAAAGAGTGCGAAGGTTACGGAAGTCAGTACCGATAAAGCTCATCATTTACCTGTAGGCCTACCAAGTACCAGCTGGACCCGACCTGGAGATGCTGAGGCAGAAATTCATACTAAAGCAAGAGAGGATCCTCAGTCTGAAACTGATGTTGGGATAGAGGTGTTACTATTATTTAATTAAGATTTTCATAGATCAATGGCTTCCATCATCAATTGTGAATTGACTGGTACAAGATAAAGTTAACAAGAGTGTTTGTAAAGATAACCCACAGTCAGACAGTGACGATACGAAGCAAAATATTTGTGGGTCAATAGTGATGAGAAAAAAGGAAAGAAAAAAAATGTATTTTGCGTTTTTTCTTCTTCTGTAGTTCAAAACAAATGGTACCTAAGTGATCGCTGTCCCCATGAAAATGGAAACGTATAGAGGCCTAAATAGTTCAGTTTTCATGCTGTTTTGGGGTGATATTGCTGTGTAAATCTGTGCTGATTTTAGATAAAATATCAGCCATAAAATGCTTAAAATTGCAGAGCTTTCGGTAATGTCGCCCCCTGGACCTCTACCAGGGCTTCGCTTCTGGACCCCACTAGGAGCCATAAGGCCCTAGACCCCATGCCATTTGGGGAAAACAATTAAAAAGTGTATTTTAGGTTTCTGCTTCTTCTGTAGTTTATAACATATGGTACCTAAATGAACGCTGGCGTTTCAATTTTAAAACAAAAAGTCTCCATGAAAAATAGAAACGTATAAGGGCCTAAATAGTTAAGTTTCCATGCTGCTTTGGGGTGATATTGCATCTGTGTTGATTTTAGATAAAATATCAATATCTGTATAGTGGCCCCTAAGATTTTTCACCTGGGTCATCGGATTACGTCAGAAAATGGGAGGGTTTTCAGGTCATCGGATTGATGTCACAGGATAGTCTTGACGACGGAGCTTCTGATTGTTCGGGGTCTGTATAGTGACCTCTGAGATTTTTTCCTCTGGGTCACAAGATATCCTCGATTGTTCCGCAGAGTCCTTTAAACGAAGTGTATATTTTTTCCATTCAATACTGTTGCCATATATGGTCATGACACCACTATTAATTGACCAATCTGATTGGTCAAAAATGACATGATTATATTACGCATGTAATGGACCAATACCTTGTTTCGCAGAGTCCTTTTAACGAGGTGCATAGTTCATTTGCATATACTTAATGCTAACTTCTGATTGGCTGATTGGACGATGTCTGTATAGTGACCCATGAGATTTTTCATCTGGGTCATCGGATTGCGTCAGAGGATGGGAGGGTTTTCCGTATGAAGAGTGTTGTTTGCGGTGAGTTTACGGTCATTTTGAAGTGGTTCTAATCAATTTGTGTGGTTTAGGTATCTAGGTTCTATGGGAGTACTATGGGTCTGTATGTTTTCTATACCGTCAGGGGTGTCCGAAGGGTATTGCTCACCTCTCGGTGTAAAACAAGAAGAAGAAAAATCGGCCATGGGTCCCCCAGGGTACGTTACCATGGTATTATCCACTCAAAGGTGGGGGTATCATGGTCACTCATTGTAGCCCATTTCAAAACAATAAACCTGATAATCTTTTGATTAAAAGCTTAGATTTGTCAAAGAGTTTAAACTGTAAAAGGTATCAATAATATAGATAAATCGCCATGTCAAGATTATCGATAATATCGGGATAATATTGTTACAATTTACTGAGTCACATCATTCGAGAAGACATTGCACTTGACAATTGAGAAACAAGAAACATGTCATTTTTAGACCAACGTTTCGAAAACGTGTGATTTGAGAAGACGTTTTTTTGAAAACGTGTACGATTTGAGAATGAAATTTTATTTCAAATTGCATTGACTTTGCACAGGAGTAAAATTTGAGCGACAATTTTTTGAAAACGTGAATGATTTGAGAAGACGTTTTTTCTGAAACTCATCATTTGAGAAACAATTTTTCTGAAACACTGTCATTTAAGGCAATTTTTTGCTCAACTGTTTTTCATTTGAAAAGACAAAACTGCGTTTTTACGAGCAAAATGGGGACTACGGGGGCTTAATTGTGGGAATAATTGGACCAAACTACGTTTTTAACGGGCAACATGGCGTCTACGGGGTGGGGATGACAGGACAGAACTGCATTTTTAGAGCAAAATTGGGGTCTACGTGGGCTTCATCGTGGGACTATTCAAACAAAACTACGTTTTTTAACGAGCAAAATGGCGTCTACGGGGGGCTTAATCGTGGGAATAATCGTGGGAATAATTGGACAAAACTACGTTTTTAACGGAAAAAATGGCATCTAACGGGATATGACAGGACAGAACTGCGCTTTAATGCGAAAAATTAAATCAATACAGGATAGAGCATTTTCTTTTTGTGAGATGCTCTTGTGTAACGTGATTGACCTAAAAAAAGCGCGGGAATCTTAAACTGTTTTGTACTCTTAATTTATACTCAATATTTGTGCTAAATAAAAATCAAAGATTGGGGTAAAATCTACTTTTACTATACCTTTTGTAACATTTTGCAACTTTAAACCAACATGCATGACTTTTCTTAGCATGATTGATCATATAAATTCTTTCACGCAGCTAGGGAACGGAGGGGACAGATTGCCTTAAAAAATTAACGGGCAATTTAGGGGTCTACTATCAGAGGCACATTGGGATTAGGCGTTTTTTCTCTCCTGTCCTTAGTCAGTTAATATGATAATAAAGATGAACACTTAATGCAGTTATTTCGCTACAGTGCTTATATTGACTCTAACAAAACAAAAATAATCGTTCCAGCCTAAAATGCCATAGCGGTAGGTCTAATTTTTTCTCAAACACTATGATTTGAAGGACAAAGTGATTTTTATTGGAAAAAAAAAAAAAAAGGGGGGGTTGACCAAAACACGGGAAAATGGCGACTACGGGGAAACAACGTAATATACGATAGCTATCTAACTCCAAATTGTATGAGCGCTATGATAAGCTCAATTACACCATACGTAAGTACCCAATGTATGTAAACAACCAATCGTCTGTAATCCAGCCTGCTCCATCGATCGACATTCCATTTGGTAGATAACCAAAGGATGTAGCTCTCTTTTCTTTGGCCACTGGAAACATATCATGCGTTGATCCCACTTTTAAAATGAATTTATTTCTAAAGGAAAAAAGACAGGAGAGGATGTATTATGGATGTATTTCTAAAAGAGAAAAGGCGTGAGGTATGAATTTATTTCCAAGGAAAAAGGGCGGGGCGGGGATGTATTATGCATGTCTTTCTAAACAAGAAAAGGGGTGGGGTATGAATTTATTTCTAAGGGAAAAAAGGGCAGGCACACACAATAATAAATGTATACACAAGAGCCTCCTACAAAAAGAAAATCCTCTGTCCTGTATTGATTTATTTGACTATGGACTGTCTGTTACTGTACATACAGTTTAACAAAGGCTAACTCAAACAAACACGAAAAATGTTGGAATTTGACGTCAGAACAAACATGATTGCTAGCGATTTCCCAGCACATTTATTCTAGGATGGAAAAAAACGTTTCGATTTTTTATTTCTCCCGTAAGGCAATGGGCTGAAAAAAAGATTTATTACCCATCATTTTTACCAATTTATCGTTATATTAGGTTTTAATTTTGATGTTTGTAGGTATTGGTCTGTTTCCTTTGTTAAATTTCACTTTAGATATATATGTATGTACCAACTGCCGTTAATCGGTGCTGCTTCTGGGGTTATTTCAGGACATGCATTAAATTTCTAACTGTAGGAGAAACCGAGCGCAATTTGACTGAGTTATATCTTTTGTCACGTTTTTTTTTTTAAATGTAGGATATACAGTCGATGCATTTTATGTACATCATGCGTATTTTTTGCTATCCGCTGTTACGTGGGTTTGTGAGCCTTCAGTGTTAAATTTTTGATTATGTAATGTAAAATAATGGGAGTTAAAATGTGGTTTAACAAAGAGAGCCGATCGATACATCATTTCTGTACATAATGCGTGTTTAATAATAGGTGGATAAAAGTTTAATTATATGATGTATAATAATGGGGTAAAACTATCTGTTAAGATGAAGCCTGTTTGCGTGGCAAATCGATATCAATAGTATGAGAAAAAACATTTATAATCCATGTTTGATTATTTTTTATGACAAAGAGAACTGATCGATATATCATTTCTGTACATGATGCGTGTTTTATAATAGGGTGGATAAAAGTTTGATTATATGATGTATGATAATGGGGTAAAACTAGATGTTAAGATGAAACCATATTTGCGTAGCAAATCGATATCAATAGTGTGAGAAAAAACATTCATAAAACATGTTTGTTTATTCAATATTGGATCAATATAGATCCTTTGTTTAAATGTCCTTGATGTGATCGACGACCCGTGAATCTGATTATGTTAGAGGGCAAAGTGAATTGACGTCAGTTACCGTGTATAGACAACATCTTATATTGTTTTGTCACGTTCATCTGTGGAACATGCGCGGTAGAGCAAGTGACCAACACATCGCGTGAATCCATCCAAAATACCGTTCATTGTTCCTTTCTAGTTCAGGACGAACGAACCTTGCGTCAGTGTAGTGGAACGCAAACGCATTACTTTATCATCAATACGTACGTATGTAGCGTTTTTCCTCGTCTCGCCTAAGAAACAGTAAGGAAGCATAGGGATCGTCGTCGGCAATCGGTATTGGCGGTATAATATTTAACATAAAATTTGTACACGTTCAAGTTTGAACATTATTATTATTTTATTGATTTAGGGGATGCATAATTGATGTCGGTTCATAGTGTGAAAGACAGATGCATACATTCCTACAGGCACAAAGAAACACACCTCGCTTACCCTTGATACGCTGGAGTTGCCTGATGTTAGACGGGGTAGCGGCTGTATTTTCGTCAACCTCGCATACAGGCATAGGGCAATATAACTCGGGCGAAATCGGGTTTAAGTAGTGCTTTGGCACGGCACAAGGTTCGTCAACGTTCTGTCGTCATGGCGGTTTTCTCCGGACAGTCCTAGACTGGTCGATGTTTACATACAACATAATACAAATCTACATTTCGTAACGTCATAGATACTTTTGTTAGCGCCCCCATTCTCAAGGTAATGACGTTATTATGGGACTTTATTGCATGTACGCAATGAAGTTCCTTGCTTTTAAACCCATTTCCCTCGTTTTTTACCACTTTTTTTCTTTAAATTATTCTCTCAAAACTTGATGGTTGAGAAAAAAGATCGCTCAAAAGTCAAGGAATTTTAAAACTATTTCTAAAAGTACACGTCAAAACGAAAAATGCCTTCCTAAATTTGACGCCCTGTATAAAGTCATTTGATTTTCAAACTAAAAAATGTTTTTCAAATGACGCAGAATTTAAAAAAGTGCATGCTCAAATGTAATGTTTGAGGAAAAAAGTTCAGAGGGCGTGGTTTGGAATCAAGTCCCATCCCCCTTTTTTTCGTGATAAAATGCAGTTCTGTTCTGTCATTCCCCCCGTAGACGCCATTTTGCCAATTTAAAACGTAGTTTTGTCCAAATAGTACCACGATTAAGCCCCCGTAGACCCCCTTATTAAAGTGTAGTTCTGTCCTGTCATTCCCCTGTCCTGTCATTCCCCTGTAGACACCATTTTGAAGGTTTGAACGTTGAAAGCCCCCGTAGACCCTTTTTTCTCGCAATAAAGTAGTTTTGTCCTGAATAGACGCCATTTTCCCGATTATTCCAACGATTATTCCCACGATTAATCCTCCCGTAGACGCCATTTTGCTCATAAAAATGTAGTTTTGTCTGAATAGTCCCACGATTAAGCCCCCTTAGACGCCATTTTGCTTGTTAAAAAACGTAGTTTTGTCCGAATATTCCCACGATGAAGTCCACGTGGACCCCCATTTTGCTCGTAAAAACGCAGTTCTGTCCTGTCATTCCCCCCGTAGACGACATTTTGCCCGTTAAAAACGTAGTTTTGTCCAATTATTCCGATTACGATTAAGTCCTCCCCTGTCTGCCTGTAGTCCCTATTTTGCTCGTAAAAATGCAGTTTTGTCTTTTCAATTGAAAAACAGTAGAGCAAAAAACTGCCTCAGATGACAGTGTTTAAGAAAAATTGTTCCTTGTGCAAAGTCAATGGGATTTGAAAATAAAATGACATTCTCAAATCGTACACGTTTTCAAAAAACGTCTTCTCAAATCACACCGTTTAAAAAATATCGCCCCTCAAATCTTGCCTATTTTTGAAACGTTGGTCTAAAAATGACAACTTTCCTGTTTCTCAATTGTCAAGTACAATGTCTTCTCGAATGATGTGACTCAATAAATTGTAACGATATTATTCCGATATCATCGATAATCGTGACATGGCGATTTATCTATATCATTGATACCTTTTACAGTTTAAACTCTTTGACAAATCTAAACTTCTAATCAACAGATTATCAGGTTTATTGTTTTGAAATGGGCGACAATGAGTGACCATGATACTCCCACCTTTGAGTGGATAATACTATGGTAACGTACCCTGGGGACCCATAGCCGATATTTCTTCTTCTTGTTTTACACCAAGAGGTGAGCAATACCCTCGGACACCCCTGACGGTATAGAAGACATACAGACCCATAGTACTCCCATAGAACCTAGATACCTAAACCACACAAATTGATCAGAATCACTTCACAATGACCGTAGACTCACCGCAAACAACACTCTTTATACGGAAAACCCTCCCATCCTCTGACGCAATCCGATGACCCAGATGAAAAATCTTATGGGTCACTATACAGATATCGTCTAATCAGAAGTTAGCATTAAGTATATGCAAATGAACTATGCACCTCGTTAGAAGGACTTTGCGGAACAAGGTATTGGCCCATTACATGCGTAATATAATTATGTCATTTTTGACCAATCAGATTGGTCAATTAATAGTGGGGTCATGACTATGTATGGCAACAGTATTGAATGGAAAATATATACACTTTGTTAATATGGACTCTGCGGAACAATCGAAGATATCTTGTGACGCGATCCGATGACCCAGAGGAAAAAATCTCAGGAGTCAGTCACTATACAGACCCGGACCAATCAGAAACCAGCATTAAGTATATGCAAATGAGCTATACACCTCGCAAAAAGTGCTCTGCGGAACAATCGAGAATATCTTGTGACGCAATCCGATGACCCAGAGGAAAAAATCTCAGAGGTCACTATACAGACCCCGACCAATCAGAAGCTCCGTCGTCAAGACTATCCTGTGATGGCAATCTGATGACCCAGATGGAAAATCTCAGGGGCCACTATACAGACCCGGACCAATCAGAAGCCCGTTGTCAAGACTATCCTGTGATGGCATTCCGATGACCCAGATGAAAATCTCAGGAACCACTATACAGACCGGACCAATCAGAAGCTCCGTCGTCAAAATATCCTGTGACATCAATCCGATGACCTGAAAACCCTCCCATTCTCTAAAGCAATCCGATGACCCAGATGAAAAATCTCAGGGGCCACTATACAGACACTGACCAATCAAAAGCTCCGTCGTCGAGAATATCCTGTGACGGCAATCCGATGACCTGAAAACCCTCCCATTCTCTGATGCAATCCGATGACCCAGATGGAAAATCTCAGGGGCCACTATACAGACCCCGACCAATAGCCACCTAATTTGCATATTCTAGAAATATTCATGAAAATTGGGAATGCTGGCTTCTGATTGGTCCTGGTCTGTATAGTGGCCTCTTGCTACTCATACGGCGTCAAAGATTTTGTCAGGAAATTTTCCTTCACCCCCAATAAAATTTCTTAGCTACGCTCCTGATCTTGATTAAACTGGATGCATGTCGTAGGTGGGGATTTAGTGGTTTAACCCATTTGAAGAATCATTGTATTTCGTCTACTCTTATCTTATGTAACCCTGTTTGATACATTTTACTTTAGTCTGGGCGTCTTTGATGTGTATTTTTTTGTGGTGGGTGGTGGTGGTGGTGTTAGTTTGGGCTTTTTATGGGGTGACTCACCCTTCTTAGCCCGTAATCTTGTTATGTTATGTATGTTATGTTATGAGATACTGTCGTAGTTTTATTTGGTGCAAGTGATATTTCAAGGAAAATATTTATTTGTTTAGGCGTAGTTTCATGGATTTATTATTCAAGTTGAAAGACACAGGTTGTAGGATTATATAGTTGTTGATCTGTTGCTGCGTAGAGGCAGTTCCTTTATGATAGATAAGATGTTGTTGATCAATAGGTGGAAATGTGAAATTTCATGTTATGTGAAATTTTATGTCATGTGAAATTTCATGTCATGTGAAATTTCAGGTTATGTGAAATTTCATGTCATGTGAAATTTCATGTCATGTCATGTGAAATTTCATGTCATGTGAAATGTCATGTCATGTCATGTGAAATTTCATGTCATGTGAAATTTCATGTCATGTGAAATTTCATGTCAAGTGAAATTTCATGTCATGTTAAACTTTATGTCATGTGAAATTTTATGTCATGTGAAATTTTATGTCATGTGAACTTTGATGTCATGTGAACTTTGATGTCATGTGAAATTTCATGTCATGTGAAATTTTATGTCATGTGAAATTTCATGTGATGTGAAATGTCATGTCATGTAAAATGTCATGTCATGTGAAATTTCATGTCATGTGAAATGTCATGTCATGTGAAATTTCATGTCATGTGAAATGTCATGTCATGTGAAATGTCATGCCATGTGAAATTTTATGTCATGTGAAATTTCATGTCATGTGAAAGTTCATGTCATGTCATGTGAAATTTCATGTCATGTGAAATTTTATGTCATGTAAAATTTCATGTCATGTGAAATTTCATGTCATGTGAAATTTCATGTCATGTGAAATTTCATGTCATGTGAAATGTCATGTCATGTGAAATGTCATGTCATGTGAAATGTCATGTCATGTGAAATGCCATGTCATGTGAAATGTTATGTCATTTAAAATGTCATGTCATGTGAAATGTCATGTCATGTGAAATGTCATGTCATGTGAACTTTCATGTCCTATGAAATTTCATTTTATGTGAAATTTTATGCATGTGAAATTTTATGTCATGTGAAATTTCATAAAATGTCATGTGAAATTTCATGTCATGTTAAATGGCATGTCATGTGAAATTTTATGTCATGTGAAATTTCATGTCATGTAAAATGTCATGTCATGTAAAATGTCATGTCATGTGAAATGTCATGTCATGTGAAATGTCATGTCATGTGAAATGTCATGTCATGTGAAATTTCATGTCATGTGAAATGTCATGTGAAATGTCATGTCATGTGAAATGTCATGTCATGTGAAATGTCATGTGATGTGAAATTTCATGTCATGTGAAATGTCATGTCATGTGAAATTTCAAGTCATATGAAATTTCGTGTCATATGAAATGTCATGTCATGTGAAATTTCATGTCATGTGAACTGTCATATCATGTGAAATGTCATGTCATGTGAAATTTCATGTCATGTGAAATTTTATGTCATGTGAAATGCCATGTCATGTCATTGGAAATTTTATGTCATGTGAAATGCCATATCATGTAAAATGTGTATTTGCCGTCTGTTTGAATCTCGAGTTGATTGGTTCATAAAAAATGTTTTGCATTTAACTAGGAAAGGTGCTCGTGTTCTTGTTAGGGGTGTCAATAGGGAGAGCAATTAAGGATCTAAGTCCTTTAAACTAGTCACGGGGGTGAGAGTTTAAACTCACCTCAGGTCAGGCATGATTCTGGGGATAGGGATTATTCTTGGAGGTAGAATCAGAGATATGTTATTTGGTCCAAATAACACATCCCTGGTAGAATTAAGGTTAGGTTTTCAAACGTTTGTAGCATTTTGAATAAGCGTAATGAGCTGCTGGATGACGTATCAATTAGTAGACTTGATATAATTGGTATTACTGAGCGTTGGATTTATAGTGAAATTAGTGATTCATATTCAAAGTTACTCAATTTTCATGCAAGACAGATTAGTTACTCTCAATGGTAGAGGAGGTGGTGTTTTATTGTTTGTGAAAGACAGTTTTAAATTGTATAGATAGGGCTGCTCATTTTTTCTTTTTTTGGAGGGGGGGGGGGGGGGGTTCTTCAAATTGCATATGGGCAGATGGTGTGAGCTTATTGTAGATGGCGTTGTTGGTAGTTCAGGGGTTGTTGGTGTTGGGTATTGATCACCAAATTCTAGTCCTGAGAACAATAAGAAATTACTTGACTGTTTTAGGAATGTTGCTTCTAAGGAGGTTATTGTTTTGGGGGATTTTAATTTTCCAGACATTGATTGGACTCTTTGTACTTGTGGTTCACACGGTAAAGATTTTCTGGAAGTTGTATGCTATTCACTGCTATTCACCCAGCATGTATTGTTTTCCACGCGTGGTAGAAATTATTTTGATTTGATTTTCAGTAGTGAAAAAAATATGGTTAGAAATGTGTTAAGTAGCAGTAAAGATAGGGTGTAGTGATAGTCATAACCTCATTAGTTTTTTGATCTGTGTTAAACTTATTTCACAAAGGCTACTTCAGCTAATAAACTGGTTTTAGACTTTAGTAATGCTGACTTTGCTGCACTTCAGGATAATTTGTCATTAGATTGGAGTTCTTTGCTTTGTGAACTTAGATCCTTCTGAAGCATGGGATGTTTTCCGATTTAAAGTGTTTGGGGGTGTTAATTAGGTTTGTCCCATCAAAAAGGTCTGTTGGAGAAATCGGCCAGTGTATATGTCTCAGGAGGCTTTGCGAGCTGTTAGGAAAAAGAAGAAGTTGTGGTGTGGTTTTAAATACAGTGGGTGTCCTGCGGAGCTTGCTAGGTATAAAGTTTACAAAAGGTTTGATGAGAGATAATAAAGTGCTTTTTGAAAAATTGTTTGTCCAAAGAGGTTAAAGGTATATGGACAGTGACAACCACTGATCGAAAGGAGCATTCAATTCTGATTTTAATGTTCTTTGAAGTTTGAAAATAGCATGTGTAGTTTTCAAGTTATGAGTAATCAAGAGTTTGATCATTTTTTTTAAATTATATTTCTTTTCTTAATTTCAGACTTTGAAAATGTTTAAAATGCCTTCTCCTTCTTGAAATTGGTAGGGTATGGTAAAGATTAAATCCACTTCCTTGGAATTACTTTCGCTTTTTCCAAAAGAAATGGCAGAGTTAAAAAACAATGGCTTTACATACGAAAATAGAGCTTATGTCCCGTTTTCTGCAATTTTTTGCTTTCTTCATGGTTTTTAGAGGATTTCAAATCAATTGAGCTAATGTTACTCTACCTGTCCACATACCTTCAAGATTAATTCTAAGTCATCATGTTCGCTCAAAGCAACAAAAAAAAACAAAGGAGATTGCTGGTCACCTTCAGGGTAAAATGGTCACCTTCAGGGTAAGATGGTCACCTTCAGGGATTGCTGGTCACCTTCAGGGGATTGTTGGTCACCTTCAGGGTAATGATGGTCACCTTTAGGGGATTGCTGGTCACCTTCAGGGTAATGATGGTCACCTTCAGGGTAATGATGGACACCTTCAGGGTAATGATGGTCACCATCAGGGTAATGATGGTCACCTTCAGGGTATTGATGGTGTTACTTTCAATAGTGGTTAGGACAGGGACCTGCTATTTAGCAGGTCCCTTGTAAGAATATGGCTGAGGTTTTGAATGACAACTTTGTGTCTGTATTTACTAAGGAGTCCCATGCTGATGATGTTTGTGGATTATAGTGGGCACTCTCCAGCATCCATTAATGATGTTGATTTTTCAGTTGATGTTGTGTCTAAGAAGTTAAAGGGTTTGAAATCAAATAAAGCACCCGGTCCAGATGGTGTACATCCTCCTGTCTTGTGCGAGTGTTCTGATGTTTTTTGCTCCCCCGAGTACCGTATTTGATGTAATAAGCGCACAGTTACTAACAAAAATAGAATAGCGCTAAATTTATGGGCCCAATTTTTTTCCTAATAAGTGCCCATGTTCCGGGGTTGCGTACAATGTGCTATTCGAACTGCATTGTGTGAACTGATTTGATATACTAGCCCTACAATTACCACCAACATATCACCGTCAGCTTCAGGACGCGCAAATAATGTACCAAAACTTATTGTCTTTATATTAATCAAATGAATTATGTTGGGGGAATGGGGCACGTGCTCCCGCCCCCCATGTTGGAAATGTCAGAAAATTATTTTGTCCAAAATGGCTATTTGGACCTTAAATTGAATAGGATGGGGGGGAAGAGGAGGGGGTTAGTCTGTATCATTGCAAAATGATATGCTGCTATACTAGATCGTTCGTAATCATCCTAATTTAGTTTTAGAAGCTGTGTATTGCACATAATCAGAGTGTGTTGAGGTATCTAAAACTTGAAAATGCAAGGTTTCCGGGGTTTCTCAACATTCCAGTACCAAATCTCAAGTTCCGGAAAGCGTACATAATTCAAGATGAGTATGAACCAATCAGAAATTAAATTAGGTGTAATAGAAGCTTCATATTTAAGGCACTCAGTCAAACAGTGATGCATTGTTTATGCCAATCTTTGCCAATTTGATAGAGCGCAAGCAGGAAGTTTCTCAAGCTCAGTTCGTGCATGTTAGACTCTTGCAGTCTTGTTTTAGGCTACATTTAGCATTATTTGTACATCCTGGTTACAAACTTTTATAGAAATTGAAACTCCAAAAACCAATCAAATCTTAACACTGCATAACAACTTGATTGCAATTTTGGATCATTAACAACCACACCAAGTACACATGCTCACAGAGCAATGCATCCCCTAGTCTGTGACAATTTTGAAGCTGTTTTGAGGCCTAATTTGTCTATTGTGTTTTGATAAGCTTTACTGCATTTTTGTGAAAGCTACATACAGCCATGAGAGCCCATAACTTTGTTCATCACCCCCAAATAAAAGGTTTCTTCTGGGGAGGGGAAGGAGGATGGGGAAGAAAGACTTTGCATCATATGTACCTAACAATTACATTGTATTTGAATATTCATATAAAAGATCATGACCACCAAAAAATGGTATTAAAGTATTCTATGGAAACACACCCCCCTCCCCATTTTCACCCTTGAGTGCTCCTTTAAGCAGGTGCTTAGAGATAGTCACTCTTATCTTCCAACCTCCAAAGCGGTCCCATTCCAAGAGCTGTGCATGGATGCTGAAATTGACAAGATGAACATTATTAATTATTTAGCGATAGACACTCAACACAGGACTGGTACAAAGAATTGGAAAACTCAACAATTCAGAACTGGAGTAATAAATTATGCATAAAACAATTGAGTGCATTCGAAGATAGTTTGGTGGTCTCTGTGATTCATCAATGAAATGTTATTTACAGTTGTCAAAGGTAGATGACAACTGTTAGTGAAATAAAACGACATGTCTGCAGAAATTTGGCATTTATGGTTCCTCCATATTATATTCATGCACAGAAAAAATACACAAAGAAAATTTAATTCCCAATTTCATGAACAATAAATAAATGACCAACATTAGTAAACAATAGATCCTTTATATTTTTTCCAAGGTACCTTTCAAAAGGTATAAATTAAGTCTCTATTACTGTATCATCTTGGATAAAAATTGTCATCACCTCGGAAAAATTTCATCACCTTGGATAAAACTTATCCACCTGGACAAAATTGATCCACTTGGATAAAACTTATCTTCTTGTATAAAACTTATTACCATCAATAAAATCTGTCATCTTGAATAAAATATATCACCTTGAATAAAATATATCATCTTGAATAAAATATATCACCTTGAATAAAATATATCACTTTGAATAAAATATAACCTGAATAAAATATATCACCTTGAATAAAATATATCAACTTGAATAAAATATATCACCTTGAATAAAATATATCACCTTGAATAAAATATATCACCTTGAATAAAAATATACCTTGAACAAAACATATCACCTTGAATGAAAATATCACCTTGAATACAATATATTACCTTGAATAAAATATATCACCTTGAATAAAATATATCACCTTGAATAAAATATATCACCTTGAATAAAATATATCACCTTGAATAAAATATATCACCTTGAATAAAATATATCACCTTGAATAAAATATATCACCTTGAATAAAATATATCACCTTGAATAAAATATATCACCTTGAATAAAATATATCACCTTGAATAAAATATATCACATGAATAAAATATATCACCTTGAATTAAACTTATCACCTTTGATTAAATATGTCATCTTGAATAACCTTTATTACTATGGACTCTGAAAATTGTATCATTATTGGTGACATATATGTATAATTATAAATAAAAACGTGAAAGATCTTTTCCACTTTCTAAGAGTATTTCCATCCATATATTTCTTTCCATTTGTATATTTCAAGACTTATAGTTTTATAATTCTTCCACGTTTTTCAGAGAATGCCAAATGTAATTTTTGAAAATCATTTCAAGAAAAAAATACATACTTTTAAAAACGGTTGATTGATGATGGGCAATAACTAAACATATGACTTATTAATCATCGCACATCAAATGTTTTATTCAGTATGTGTGGTACGGATGCAGCAACTTTAGATGCAGCTAAATCAATTTTCTTTAAAATACATTAACAATTGTTAAGAAAGTGAGGAGGAGGGAGACAACTTTCCACAGTAGACTTACTACACCAGTCATTTCTACACAGATAATCTAGAACTATGACTTCAATATCTCTTTAACGGAATATTATTGAATGACATCATCACCAATTTGTTTCTATTAAAGTCAGGCTTTCATATAAGACAATAGTCTCTACTTGTGCGATCATGAGTCCTTGATAACCCAATGAGTCAGTGGCGAAACAAACAAATTAAGGGATCCTGACTTCCAGTAGGCCCCTGGGCCCAGAAAACTTTTTCTATTATTTTAACAGGGACCCCTAAAGGGCCTATTCAATTGTTTCACAAATGGCCTTGGTTGACTCCACTACTCAAAGAGTCACCACTATTAAGACACATTCATATTAAAATTGATAGCCTTAAGAGTCTACACTTGAGGACAAACTCATTGCAAGTTTTAATTGTTGAGCGCAGGTGATGAAGATTATCACAATGTACACTACTTGAGCTCTAATGTTTAAGACTAAAATCTCCATATTGCAAATTTCTCCTTTATCGATGACTGATCAGTCTTTGTACTTTTTTGCCGAAGATTCACCATTTTGGAGATAAAGTTTTTAACTATAATGACTTATATTTTCATATAGCATTTTTTATATTTACTTTGTTGCTTTTTCTATGACTATGTTGGTTTTTCTATGACTGTGTTGGTTTTTCTATGACTGTGTTGGTTTTTCTATGACTGTGTTGGTTTTTCTATGACTGTGTTGGTTTTTCTATGACTGTGTTGGTTTTTCTATGACTGTGTTGGGTTTTCTATGACTGTGTTGCTTTTTCTATGCCTGTGCTGCTTTTTCTATGGCTGTCTTTGTTTTCTATGACTGTGTTGGTTTTTCTATGCCTGTGTTGCTTTTTCTATGCCTGTCTTGGTTTTCTATGACTGTGTTGGTTTTTCTATGCCTGTGTTGGTTTTTCTTTGCCTGTCTTGGTTTTCTATGACTGTGTTGGTTTTCTATGACTGTGTTGGCTTTTCTATGCCTGTGTTGGTTTTTATGACTGTGTTGGATGCCTGTGTTGGTTTTTCTATGCCTGTGTTGGCTTTTCTATGACTGTGTTGGCTTTTCTGCCTGTCTTGGTTTTCTATGACTGTGTTGGTTTTTCTATGCCTGTGTTGGTTTTTCTATGCCTGTGTTGCTTTTTCTATGACTGCGTTGGTTTTCTATGACTGTGTTGGTTTTTCTATGACTGTGTTGCTTTTTCTATGACTGTGTCGCTTTTTCTATAACTATGTCGCTTTTTCTATGACTGTGTTGGTTTTTCTATGACTGTGTTGGTTTTTCTATGCCTGTCTTGGTTTTCTATGACTGTGTTGGGTTTTCTATGACTGTGTTGCTTTTTCTATGCCTGTGTTGCTTTTTCTATGCCTGTCTTGGTTTTCTATGACTGTGTTGGTTTTTCTATGACTGTGTTGCTTTTTCTATGACTGTGTTGGGTTTTCTATGACTGTGCTGCTTTTTCTATGCCTGTGCTGCTTTTTCTATGGCTGTCTTTGTTTTCTATGACTGTGTTGGTTTTTCTATGCCTGTGTTGCTTTTTCTATGCCTGTCTTGGTTTTCTATGACTGTGTTGGTTTTTCTATGCCTGTGTTGGTTTTTCTTTGCCTGTCTTGGTTTTCTATGACTGTGTTGGTTTTCTATGACTGTGTTGGTTTTTCTATGCCTGTGTTGGTTTTCTATGACTGTGTTGGTTTTTCTATGCCTGTGTTGGTTTTTCTATGCCTGTGTTGGCTTTTCTATGACTGTGTTGGCTTTTCTATGCCTGTCTTGGTTTTCTATGACTGTGTTGGTTTTTCTATGCCTGTGTTGCTTTTTCTATGCCTGTGTTGCTTTTTCTATGACTGCGTTGGTTTTCTATGACTGTGTTGGTTTTTCTATGACTGTGTTGCTTTTTCTATGACTGTGTCGCTTTTTCTATAACTATGTCGCTTTTTCTATGACTGTGTTGGTTTTTCTATGACTGCCTGTCTTGGTTTTCTATGACTGTGTTGGTTTTTCTATGACTGTGTTGCTTTTTCTATGCCTGTGTTGCTTTTTCTAAGCCTGTCTTTTTTCTATGACTGTGTTGGTTTTTCTATGACTGTGTTGGTTTTTCTATGACTTTGTCGCTTTTTCTATAACTATGTCGCTTTTTCTATGACTGTGTTGGTTTTTCTATGACTTTGTCGCTTTTTCTATGACTATGTCGTTTTTTCCATGACTATCTCGCTTTTTCTATGACGGTAGAAGGTATTTCAGCTAATAATTTCTTCTTATAAAAGAACTTACTGATTGTTTGTTTTACTTAAATGTACCTGTATGCTTTTGATAATAAAATTACTATAATGGTGTCTTACAGACAGTTTGTATTTCAGTATCTCGTTAAAAATTAGAAGTAACTTTGATAGTCTCATTGTACAAAAGAAAAGTACCATGCAATCTTCTCCACCAGACTGCGAGAGACCCAGAACCTCTAGCTTGCCAAGCTGATGCTATGACCACCAGGCCATGGGAGTCTCTGTTTAAGTTGAGAAACTTTTTTTCTAAGAACGTTTGCTTGCCAATTAAATTTGTTATGCGAAAAAAAAACAGAAAAAAAAAACACAGCAGCCCCTCCCTACTAGCCTTTTGGCTCTCCCACCCCGAAGACTAAAATCATACCATTTACACATATAATAAAATAGGTACTGTAATTATGTATTGAGCGCCCCTGCTCCAATAAGCACCCACCCAATATTCTTTGACTCATTACATATCCCAGAATCAATCAATAATGAATGTTGTTGATGTGTTTGTGTTCCATACCTTTTTTGGTATGCTAGCCTGAACCCCTTTTAACAGATTAATAAGGGGAGAAAAAAGTTGTGGTAATTACTTATGAATAGAGTTATCTTTCCTTCTGTGTCGCCAAATTTGCACTGTACAAAACTCCCGAGCATGGTCGCTTATTAGGAAGCAACCTTGCGCCTAAAAAGTGGTACAACTTTATTTTCGTACGGGGCGCTTATTACATCAAATACGGTAAATCCTCTATATAGATACTGTGTTGAGGTACAAGAATTAATATACAAAGTAAAAAATTTGAGTATAATATAGCAGCTCTGCAGATATCGCTTCAGTGTTGTACTTCTCATTGTAATATAACAAACTGATACAAACAACTGTAGCATGAAAGACAAATTGAATTAATTACAACAACACACATATTTCTTTATTATTACAGGTGTATGGACGTGAAGACACAACTTTAACTTTAACTATGCTAAACATGAAAGTAGCACAAATTTTCATCAAAATAGGATAGAAATGAAAGATTTTACAGCATTTTGAACCTCAGGACTAAAATAGTACGAAAAGTTTACTATGTATAACGAGGCAACTTTGGATTTTTTTTGTAAATTTGACTTTTACAAATTGACCGTTTTACAAATTTTGATTTTTTGTTAATATGCAAATTTGTATACTAATGAATTTTTGATGCATGAGCAGGTCATACCTATCTACTTCCTAAAGTAAATCCCTCTGGTGCGCTGCACATGACTGCCTTTATTCATCCCTAAACCTTTAATATCCAAATACTACCCTCCCCAAAATATAAGTATGTATATATATAATGTATGCCGGTGTAATATACATGTACGCTGGTGAAATATACAGGTACGTCGGTGTAATATACAGGTACGCCAGTGTAATATATGTGTACACCAGTGTAATATACATGTACGCCAGTGTAATATACATGTACGCCCGTGTAATATACATGTACACCGGTATAATATACATGTACACCGGTGTAATATACATGTACGCCGGTGTAATATACATGCACGCCGGTGTAATATACATTCACCCCGGTGTAATATACATGCACTCCGGTGTAATATACATGTATGCCGGTGGAATTATATATGAGGAAGGATATGACTCATGAAGGAGATGACTAATATTATATGATTATGGGGAACAAATGGTTATTTCCCAAATTTTTTAACATTACTAAAACTAGCCCAACACTAATCTTGCCCATATTTTACTCATAAGCCTACTTATAATATACTATTTTGCAGAACATTGCACCCCCTGCCTATGTGAGTACTGTAAATATTTACTTCAATTTCCCATAAAAGCAAAAGTCATCAATGCTTCCATTTGTTACTCTCCCAACCATAAGAGGAATTTGCCCACTGAAAGTGTGGGGTGAGGGGGAAGTCGCAAAATTATAAAATCACCAAAAATACAAAAAATCACGATGCAAAAGATACAAATATAAAAGAAAAGTGCGGGTGGTAATTCCCCCTTGGGACAACTTCAACAATTTCTTGAGCACTGTAACCCCTTTCCCACTCATCCGCTTCAGTTTGTCTGCTGAGTGTAAAAATAATGAGCTCACTTGAGTAAATGATAATTTCTTGGGGTATTTCAAAGTTTGCTGTCAGTTTTCACCAGGATGGAAGCAGGTTGTATGTTCAAGCTTGTACTTCAAAAACTGAAAACAACACTACTCTCTTGCCACCAATAATAAATAAACCATTGCCCAAAATAAAACTATGTGTGCTCTATTTCCCCATCAAGTACCAAAATCCCATCCCCAATAACCAGCATATTCTGATTCAAATATTCATGCAATTCGGAAACTGTGAAATTATTCAATTCAGCTACTCTTTAACTCATCATCGGCTAGCTTTTTAGCTGCCAAGTACCTCAGTACTAACTCTGTTTTTACATCAAAGTTTCCATTGTGCTCCACGGCCTCCAGTTTCTGAACGTATTCTTCAGGCAGCATATTTTCCTTGGCACCATCCACCATGACCTGTTTATAAACAGGAGAAGGTGGCATACGTGTAACTGGTAGAACAAGCTGATAGGTACGGCAGGTAATAATTGGACCACCATCAACTGGTAAAACGGACACCTCTATAGGTTCGTAGAGTTTTATCCCGACTCCCTCTTGCCTGGATGTAAAGAAATATTTTGATTTGCGTCAAACAGGAGTTTTATCTAAAATTGATCACCGACGAGATTAATTACTTTAATTGGCAGCACATTCATTATTGAAAACATTTTTAGTACCCGCCACCCCGCTCCCCTCATTTTTTCTTATCTTTACTACTGCGCCTCCAAACCAAAATTTCTGCTGATACCATGCCTGGGTCACTCAGATCTTAAATGCCTGGTAGGATTGAGGTCCCAGTCCACCTCTGTTTGCAAAAGTTTACAATTCCACAACAACTGCAGATACGTAATTTATCTCCCAGGAACCGGGTCATGATAACAACTAAGAACTTAAAAACCCCAATTAAATTTTGTCAGAAAAAAGACAATTTGTAGAAATTTTACTCCATGCAAGCAAGTTACATTACCTATCCATGGATGAAATATTGCCCACAGACATTTTCCAAACCACACCCCACACGTGATCACCTGAGGAAGCTTCTATGCTAGTGCCTGCTCCCTTCCACTTAGTGGTGTTGAATGCGCGGTGACTTGAAAGAGCAAAGTATACCTTATAATCCTGCATTAAAGTAAAAAAAAGCTGTGATTAGAACAGGTGTGATGATTTTAAATTTTGAAATCAAGAAAAATAGTTTACAATTTTTTAGGGGGCACAACCCCCACACAGTTCCCCCACCTAGGGCAGACAAACCAAGGACAGCTCGGAGCAAAATTAAAAATGCAAGCTAAACAATTGAAAGTTCCTCTTAATTTGCCATTGAAGTTCTCAGAAATGTTATTTCTGATCAAATTTATGCTGTAAATGACATATTTTGTTTTTATATATATCGAAAATTTTAAGTGGGGTCCAGGGGGGCAAAGTCCCTGGAAGCTCTCAAAAATCAAGTATTTACCAAGGTTATTTTTGATTATATTCATGTTGCTAATTACATAATGCTTTACACGTATCAACAACACAATTTACCATGGGAGGAGGAAGAAGGGGGGGGGGGGGAGGGGGCGCAGTTCCTGGAAGCTCTCAGAAATTCAGTATTTACCAACTTTATTTCTGATAATATTCATGCTGTAAAATACATATTGTTTTCCATGTATACAAATTTAAGGGCCCAGGGGGATTCGGAAGTTCTCAGAAATTCACCTTTAACTGAGGTCATTTCTGATCAAAATATGCTACAAATGACATATTATTTTTACATGTACTAACAAAAAAATTCATCTGAGGCCAATGGGGCAAAGTGTTTACAAAATTCATGCTGTAAATGATATATTTGTTTACATTTATCAACAGCAACATTTTGTATGGGGGCCCAGGAAGAGAAGCCCATGGAATATAAGCTGTAAATGATATATAATTTTTACATGTACCAACTGCAAAGTTTTATGCAGGGATCCACATGGCAAAGCCCTGGAAAATCTCAACAAGAACTGTTGGAAGGACGGTATACTCGACTATTCAAAGCTAGTATGGAGGATGGGCTTATTAAGGGAAGTATATACAGAAATAGGGTATCAGGGGCAGATGATTTCAAATTACTTGAGCTTTGAAAGATGCACTTACATTTTCAGTTGCTTTGTTAATTTTCACAACATTTTACTACAAGCTTTAAAATATCTTTGAGTTTTCCCAGATATTCTAAGACAAAAAAAGCTCAAGGTTATTATTTTAAGACAAAAAAAAGCTCAAGGTTACCTCACCCTCAGAAAACATGTAAAAGCTAGCAGTCTTTATAACTATAACACCTCTTTTTGTTCTATAAATTGAACAACAAAGAAAGGAGAGGTCCTGACTTGCCAATGTCAATGAAAGAATGTCATTATGCCCCCTTTCCTAACTGTACCATCCACAACCCCCACACATTTCCATAACTACAGTACATCCTGGATTGTAATAAAACTTCTAATCCAAGAAAATATGTGTGTCAAGCAAAGTCAAGTAAGATGAAAAGTGTACAATAACATTTAAGCAAAATAATGCAAAACATTAATGCTTAACATATGACAAACTAGACACTGGGAAAGCCACAAATTTCCTCACCGCTAATAATGCATATTCCAGTCTGTCCCACATTCCATATCAACCTGTCCCATATGTCACCCCTCGCCTATACCCCATGCAATTACACATGAAAACCAGATACTGTATGTCATTCCACGACTTGCATGACCCACATGCCATCACAACTGAAATACATGACACCCCACTACATGCCATTCCACCCTGTTCCACGTGCCAACCCACCCTGTTCCACATGCCAACCCACTCTGTTCCACATGCCAACCCACTCTGTTCCACATGCCAACCCACTCTGTTCCACATGCCAACCCACTCTGTTCCACATGCCAACCCACTCTGTTCCACATGCCAACCCACCCTGTCCTACATGCCAACCCACCCTGTCCTACACATCCTGACCAACATCCCACTCCACCCTCGCCTACATGCAATTCCACCCTATCCCACATAAAATCCCACCCTCATCCTAATTCATTCAGCTACTTTATCATCAGGTCATCTTCTACCCCACATTCCACTTATTGGTTATATTTACCAAATACTTCTAATCTAAAATTCTTTGGAAGGAGGAAATATTTATTTGCTTCTTTACTCATGGCAAGACAAACATTTGATTGCTATTCGGGTCAGGAATTTCAATACAAAACCAGAAGAGTGAAGTTATTAGTAAGTCTCGCCTGCCATATATTTTTGATCTCAGGTCAAATATTGTGCAGCAAAGTCCATTGTTATGCAAATGACCTAATTAATATGCACACTATACCTCACTATTAGGTGTGAACAATGCTCTTCACATATACTGTATGATCATTTGTTTAAGGAAAATCACTTTAATCCAATCACTAAAATCACTTTAATTTAATCACTAAAGTCACTTTAACTCAATCACTAAAATCACTTTAATTTAATCTCTAAAATCACTTTGTCACAAATATTTTCATTGCTATGCAAATAAGTGAATTAGTATGCACACACAATCCCCAACCATGCTCAACTGAACAGTACCAATGCCCTCTACCACTAAACCAAGTACCAAGTAATTTCTCAGGTTAAATATTTAAATGAAAGTCTTTTGTTATGCAAATAACTTAATCAATATGCACATTACACCTCACCATTCAGTGTAGACAATGCTCTTCACATATATGATCATTTGTGTAAACAAAATCCCCACTCCCACTTTAATTTAAGAGATATCATAGATAAAAATATTTACAATGTGATGCAAATAAGCTAATTAGTATGCACACACAACCCCCAGTCATGCTCCACTGAACAGTACCAATGCCATCTACCACTGTACCAAGTTATTATCTCAAGTTAAACATTTTATACGAAAGTCAATTATTATGCAAATGATTGATTAATATGCACATTAGATCTCACCATTGAGTGTAGACAATGCTTTTTACATATATGATCATTTGTGTAAACAAAATCTCCACTTCAATTAGGAGATATCATAGATAAAAACATTTTCTTTGTGATGCAAATAAGCTAACTATTATGCACACACAATCCCCAATCATGCTCATTTGAACAGTACCCATGTCCTATACCCCTGCCAAGTTACATGAATGTACACCATTCATAACTTAAGCGCTTATGTTAAACATTTTGTTTGTTTGTTTGATGAGGGCTTAACGGCACCACGACAGTGAGGGTCAAATTGTACCTGAGAGGTTAGATCATTCCAGAGGTAGGAAGGAAAGAAAACGGGGAGATTGAGAGAAAAACAAGAACTAAATGCCAGAAAGCTAGGATCGAGAGAGGTTCATGGGTGAAAAAAAAAGAAAAAAGTAGAGAGATAGAGAGAGGAGGGTAGGATAGGAGGATTAATATGGTTGTAGAGGGAAGCATGATACAGGAATGGAATCATTTTATCCAGAGGGTTTTCTGAAAGAGCTCGGCTATTGAGTTGTGGGGAACGAGGAAAGCTCTGAGAAGATTGTACAAGGGGCAAGCAAGGAGAACGTAATGGACTGTGAGGGTGCAATGGCAATTGTTGCAGAGGGGTTGGGGGAGTTAATAAGGAGATAGGAGTCAGTGAGGTGGGTGTGACCTATTCTAAGATGGGTAATGTAAACGTTGTCGACACGGGAGAGGTTGTGGATGGGGATGGTGGGTTTGATCGGAATGGTGGGCTAGATGACGTGGAGTTTGTTATCAATTTGGGAGTCCCATGAGGTTTGGCAGTGGTCATGAACAAGGGAAGCAATAAGCGGTTTGATGTCAGAAAGGGTGTTACGGAAATGGGGTAGGTTGAGGGCAAGCTTAGCAGCTGCATCAGCCCTGTCATTGCCAGGGATGCCAACATGGCTGGGTATCCAGAAGAAAAAATTACTTTTCCTGCAGAGGGTGGCGAAAGGAGTTTACGGAGGAGGTGGGATGTGGGGTTATCCCATTTAAGATTGAGTAAAGAAGTAAGGACAGCCTTAAATTTTGAGTCTGGCTAAACATAATTTGATGGGACGTTATTTCCCAATACTTTTTAGTAGATTTTGTTAACAATATGGTCAATGTTGCCAGTACATGTCACTAATCATTGAAGCTTGATTATAATAATAGCAGATACTTATAAAGCGCTGAAACCTGTAATATTCTGACAAAGGATAAGCCAATTACCTTTGCATAGCCTGTGCCGCTGAGAAGTGGGAACTGGACAAGGGGAAAGTTGCCCCGGGGCCCTGGGCTCAGGGGGATCTGTACCTGAGTATATTTTCATAATTCAATGACCATAAAAAACATAACCACAAGGGCAAAAATTGGCAAAAACCTGTCATGCTTGACAATGGCAAAAACTGTATAAATTGGGACTGAAAATACCTGAAAAACCTTTTTTTGCTCTTTAGAATTGATATATGAGCTAAGAGCCCCCAAATGTTAGTTTTCCCAGGGCTTCGCGACTCTCTCGGCAGCCCTGTTCATTGCATAGGGGAAATAAAAAGGAGAACATATATGCATTACTTATACATATCTAAAAAGATTAAGTCTCTAAATGCTTGATTTGGGTTATTACGAATACAAAACCACATCTACAGCACTTAATCCAGATCAACTACCAACCCACTGGCACTAAAAGCCGGTGTAAGAGCCTTAATGCTCCCCCATTATCAGGAAGTCAAGTCCCTTCCCCCTTCCCCCGCACAACATTTTGGGCAAACCCAATTTAGTACAAATAAAATCACAAGATGTCGAAAACGGATTGTATTTCAGGTTTTTCCCGCTGTTTTACTGAACTAATTAATTACAAATTGTTACCGCCTCTTTCAGCAGGTGTTAAAGATAAATGTGGGGTAAATATGTATTAACATGTAATTAGCTTATAAGCTGAATCTTGATTTAATAGAACTTTACAATTCCATGATTACATACATGCAATTAGGTAATTACAGCTTTTTGTAATATTGAATATACTATAAAAAACAAGTCATACATAAAAAAGCAATAATTTGTAATCTTCTGTGATTGTACAAAGTCCATAGCAATTAATAAATAAAGCAAAGAAAATCAATTTGTTCTGTAATAACGAGCGATTATGACTCATCTAGACAGCAATATTTGGAGGATTAATCCAAGTAGTGTCTATTGTTTCTTGTTAATTATATCCTCTTTCTCCACTAGGTCATGAAAATTGGAACTATTTGCACTTGGCTAAATATAAAGGATATAGGCAGGAAAAGGGAACATTTCCCATCCCCCCTTACACTTTTTTTTCTTCCAAATTTATATGGTGATTTTTTGTATATTGGTGTAATTTTGTGACTTCCCCCCTCCCCACTTTCCGTAGATAAATCCCGCCCATAATGGAGGGGGTGGAGTGAGGAGATTGCCCGCCTACACCAATTAATAAAGGAGTTCTAGTTTATCTAATATTCTCTTTTTGATAGGTGACACTTTTTTGACCTGGAAAGTTGTAATATTTGTAATCAATTTTAATGAAAATTGGGCAATGTTCCAAAAATAAGAAAATCTTATTTAGATTAAAATCTTAATCAGGCAAAACAATTTTACCAACACATTTCGCTAAGAGACAAATGGTATAAGTAATGTCCAAAATGTACATGAAATATCTTCAGCCTGCTATGGATCTAAATCATAGTTATGTGCGTAGCCAGAGGGGTCGTCAGGGTCATAGCACCCACCCCACCCCTACCCTCTCCTCTTTAAAAAAATCATAGGAAACCTCACCCAGATAGGAGGGAAGAACATTTTAGTGGGAAAATATTTTCAATCACATGGAGGGACAAGGATGGGGTCAAAGATGGGGATGGGGTTTGAGGTGGGGATGGGGGACAAATATGGGGATGGAACGGAGATGGGGAGTGATGGGGATTAAGGTGGGGATGGAGGATGGATATGGGGATGGATATGGGGATGGGGACGGAGATGGGGGAACGGAGATGGGGGGACTAAGATGGGGAAGAGATGGGGGGACTAAGATGGGGGGATGGAGATGGGGGGATGGAGATGGGGGGGACGGAGATGGGGGGACGGAGATGGGGGACAGAGATAGGGGATGGAGATGGGGACGGAGATGGGGGTTGGAGATGGGGGACGGAGATTCCGTTAAGGAAATATTTAAAATTAAAGCTCTGTCTTATCTTGTAGAAATGACTGATGTGGTAAGTCTACTATGGAAAGTTGGCTTCTTCATCATAACATTTTGAACAATTGTCAATGTATTTTAAAGACAGTTTATTTGATTTTTTCAATATTTGAATTATTTTCCCTCTAACTTTCTTCAGGTGGTATATTTTAATTACCTTCCTAGATTTAGTTTTACTACTTTTTTTTATATCCCACGGTTTTTACGCTACATAATCGCAGGACAAAATATGATAGAAAACATACAAACTTTGAGGAATCTGAGGCTATGACATCACAACTAGTTTGATTTCAGTCCTTTCTATAAAAATGATACCAAACTTCAAACTTAGATATCTCCTTAACGGAATAAGATTTTTGAATGATTTTGTCAAGTCCTCTTTCATATAAGATAGACTTGCTTGACCCCTGAACTAATCAACGAATATCAAAAGATCAAAAGTAAGATATTGTTTTTTTAAGTCAAGGAAATTTAAAATAAACACAAGTCTAATTTTTTGAGAATCATGTCATTGGAAAATTACTTGAATATATTCATAAGAAATACGCATGATTAATTTGAACATTTGTACTGGTTTTCAGTACCATCATGTGCATGAAAAGTCTGTTCGAATATTCTTGAGACTCAAGAAAAATACACCCTTACGTTAAAGCTGCCACTTCCATATGGATTTAATGCTCATATTTGGAAAAGCAAGGATCATAAGCATACAGTACCTCCAGCTTGGCGATTGTTACTTTGGTAGCCGATGGGTTGCTCATGTGGATGCGAACTGTGTTGAGGTTACTGCCATATCCAAAGTAGTAGAATGATTTGCTATCCGGTATCCTTTGCGTCATGTTTGCGACTTGTGGATTTGTTCCAGACTGTTGGCCAAAAAAAAAATATCTTAATGTTGTTTTCAAATTGGTTTAGCTAAAAAATATATTCCTTTCACATTAATTGATTTCTAATTAATTGGTTTCACATTAAATTGTTTTAAAGTAACTAATTTTAAATTCAATTTTAATTAATCGATTTTATATTAATTTGTTTCAACTTAACATAATGTCAAATTAAACTGATCTCAAATTACAAGTTAAAAATGAGTTAACTACTTTTGATCAATTGCTGATGAAATTAGCGTGGCAATTCACAAAAATGTGTTCACACATTGAAGAGACCTAACGAGCAAACTTGTTAATACTGAGCATTTCATATTCTGTTGTTTGAATAGCTGGTAGGTCTTCGCTGTATACCAAACGCTACAGCAGACACGCTATCAACGTCAAGAATAATAGAAAACCCACACACTACTGTGACATATATGAGGGGGTCCTACACCATAAAATTATAAACTACTGAGACACTGTCTGTGACTTGCTCAGGCTCACAACACGAGAGAGAGACTGATAATCTATTTCCAGTAAATCATGTAACATTGTCAAGGTAGCATGCAAGCAATGATAGGAATACGGCATATACCACAACTACATAAGTAAAGCCATTATTTAGTATATGGAAAGCTTTTCAAACAGATGTGTAAATAGTGAATTTAGAAATACAAGTAGCTCAAATTGGCAAACAGGTAGCCAATAAATACAAACTTGATGAAAGATTTTCACATGAATTTGCGAGATACAGTAATTGGTGAATTCCATGACTGTCACGGCAAGTCCCCGTTCCCCTACTTTTATTTGTCTATTATTCTTATCAAACTTAATTGGAGTAGAGGCGCGCTTCCAGGAATGCAAATTATTTTGTATTATGTCACTTAGATATTTCTTGCGCTGCTTGTAAACAAAAGCAACTTAAACTAACTTGAGCAAGCTTATTTGCATACTATGTATTTGGCATCACCTGAACGCATTGAAGCTAAGATTTGTATTATCATGGCAAAATTCTTTAAATATCCCAGAGTTAACTTGTCATCCTTTTTGTAAGATGAAGAGATAGATCGTATTTGCCCGGCTGCCAGATCAGACGCATAGAATAAATCTTCTTATACTAAGTTTGCGGCGAAATGGTCGGCGTTTGTATTAAGCGGCTAGTTTCGAGGTGTGGCAACTAAGTGAATGATATATTTTGTATTTAATGGCGTTGTCTGGAGGAGAGATCTCGGGGTGATGTCAAGAGGCTTTGCGATATAAATGTTAATACCTATCAGGTGAGAAATTTAAAATTTATGTATTAATTCTGCATGTATCATATTTCTCGTATCATTAAAAAAGACCACAACATTTAATTCAGATTTCTGGTTTGCATGAATTAAATTGTCACATGTCTTAATGGGAGTTATGGAAATTATTGCTATTTTTACATCGCATAGAGAAGATCACAAGGCAAAATTATTCTCATGAGAAAGAAATTGTGTTATGATGAATTCCGGAATATCTACATATATATGGAACTTGGGTGTGAATGTTTTATAGGGATTTTAGAACCGATTTATCGTTGTGTATTTATCGGCAATTCTTTTGGTTATTGATTGTGGTTTGAAAATGAGAGAAAATTATGAAGTTGTAAAGGTTGAATAGGATAAGTTTCAACGTTATTTGTTGGCCAAAAATTTATCATAAAAACAATCGTTTTGCATTATAAAATGTTGGACCCTGTATTATTAAAGTGTTTGGGCCTTTATTTTACAGTCTACCATTTTGGGAACCTTGAGTATACCATTTTCGGCAACGGCCGAGTCCACACTACTATTCTACCAGGAGCTTGGTCAATCATTTACGAGACAGACGTGAAATGAAAGCGTCGACATATGCTGTTTTACTATTAATGTGATAATGCGGCAGAAACACTAGTTTGTATGAATATACAATTGAATTTTTGGGATTGTGCTGGGTCTGATATTTTAAACTGATGCTGGACAATGAACTATAACTTTGTCAACACTTAAAAAAAAATTGGATGAAATATTGAACTTGTGGTTTCAGTATTCATAATTTTATCTATCGTTATCAAGGATCACAGAGAATTGGTTGTTGTGTGAAGTTGTGTAAGGTTATCATATGTACTCTCTTGAAATGTTATTTCAATATTAATTGTCAAAATCTCTCTTGTTTAATTTATATTCCGTTTGGTGGAATATCAGATATACTGATTTAGTTGAGGAACAATATATTATTCATTTACTTCAGAATTCACATCTTTGTTTTACTTTAGTTGTCATAAAGTAGCCCCTTCTCACATGTGTCATATGTGGTACTTCTTGTATTTTGATTATTCATGTATCTGCTCATGTATTCATCTTGTATTTAGGTATTTTCGTTTGCTTATTGTTGATGATGGTATTTTGTTTCTTAGCTTAGAATTTATTTATTCAGTATAGCTTTGATGGTGGATGGAATTAGCACAGGGCATTAACCTATACTTATTTATTACCCCATTAGTTATTGTGGTTCTCCCTGTACTATTTCAATGTCAGAATTGTTCACTTTTGAGATAATTATCCCTTTTGTCCTAATTTTGCCTGTAATCACTGGCTGTGTCTCCTTCACTGACCACAGCCACGGTGTCTCTGTGCTGTGTGGTCTGTCTCTTACTCCATGAGCAATTTATCATTGTCATGGGCTAAATACTTTGGTTTTGCTACATCCTGACCCTGCCCTTTGTGTTATTAATCACCTATTTTGAGGTTTCCTTGAACCTATCTTCTCCTTGGCATTTCACTTGGAGAAGTCACTTGTGATTGGCAGGCATGATGCTCATTTATCTTCCCTAGTAAATTTAACCAAAAGGGGTGGGTCCTGAATAAAGTGTCTGTTGCTGATTGGTTTTAAGTTTAACAAGTATTGATATGTGTGTGTGCCTGATTGGCCTAAAGTTATTAGGACCTAAAGTTATTAAGGGATGGAGTATTAATAGGAGAGAGAAAAGAGAGAGAGTTCGTCATCAGACAGTGATGGCTTAGGTTTTTGAGTGGGAGTAAAATTGGTACATCAAACAGAGCAATAGATTAGAGCAATGCAATTCCTCGTGTTTGGAGTTTGATTTTAATTAACGGACAACATGTACTTGATGTCTATCTTGTATTATTTTACTTGTTTTTTCATTTATGTATAAATGAATGGTGGCAGCGTACCACAAACTCGTAGGAGTTTGTATGACATGGTGGACTTAGCGGTGGGATTTTAAGCAAAGAAATTTGCACCTAACCATTGATTGATTGGAATGAAAAGAACTTGAATTTGGCGTTAAGAAAGTTATGCCTACACGTAACTGTGATTGTTTAAAATATTCCGACGATGACATTTGAGACTCACGATGTTGTGATTTTTGTTTTGAGAGAAAACAAATAAGTGCCTTTGTGATAATTATTGGGACTTTCGGAGGATATATCCCTGCCGATGATGATTTCTGTTGTGCTGTTGTTGAGGACCATTTTGTAACCGTGATGTCCGTTGTGCTGACGTGGATGACCCTTGAGATGATGACAGTGACGACGCTGATGACTTGGTAGCATTTGGAAGGGCCTGTAATTTTCGCTTGCTTTCCGTGAACCACATCATTGCCTGATAGCCGGACTAGTGACCTATGGTAGCCTGGAAGAGACGCCTGGATACAACATCGAGGATAGAAGTTGCTGAATGGTAAGTAGCCATATCCTTTCATTGAGACTAGAGGCAATTTTTGGAAATATTGTTTAGTCCTTAATTGATTAATGTGTCAGGTAGATATGTCTCATCCATATTATACTAGGCAGCAGTCTAGGGAGGTGAATGATGAATGTCAAGGGGAAGATGACTTTTTACTAGGTACATTTTCCACTGAAGTGACTGGGTTGGGGGCAAGGAGGAAAATAGTGCAGGACAAAATGTTGCTAAAGGCCTCTCGGCAGATCAGCTGTTCCAGCTTGAGCTCAAGAGAATGAAGATGGAACAAGAGCAATTTCAGGCAACTCTCCAGTTGCAGAGGGAGGAGATGGAGGCTAGGATGACCATCCTTGAGAGGTCATGGGAAAGGCCTAGCAATATCTCTGTCCCTGTGTTAGGCCCAATGAAGATATTGATGTATATCTTCAAACTTTTGAAAACTTGATGGTGGTTAGTCAAGTTGACAAGCAAAAAGTGGGCCAATTTATTAGCCCCGTCTGACAGGGAAGGCGAGGGAGGCGATGCAGGTCTTGCCGTTGAGCACCTGAGTAGTTACGATCGGGTGAAGGCAGCAATATTAGAAAAGTATCAGCTGAATGCTGAGACCTACCGACGGAAGTTCCGCTCCTCACGGGCGGGATATGGTGAGAGTTTTAAAGAGTGGATGGTGAAACTGTCTTCCCATCTGGATAGATGGATGAATTCAGAATCCGTCAAAAATGCTCAAGATATCAAAAAGTCCTGTTGAGGGAACAGGCATTGCAGCAATTACCAAGGATCTTGCGGTTTGGTTGCGTGAAAAAGTCCTGCCACCCCACTAGAAATGGCTCACATGGCAGATGAGTATGTTGTATCCCGAGGGGGTGGAAGTGGTTTACTAGTACTTTCAAGGCAGCAAAAAGACTCAGAGAAACTTCCAGGAGGCCGCCTCAGGTGATAATAAACCTGCATCGGCAAAGCAGGCTAATGGGTATAATGTAGGAAGAGGGGTGAGGGGGACACCGTGCATGTTATAGATGTAAGGAACAGGGTCACATAGCCCCTAATTGCCCTCAGAGAAGGGGTGAAAGACAAAATTCTCCTGAGATTAAAACTAGAGAAGGAAATGTCTGTAGCAGTTCTTTACATTTAAATTTTGTAGTGCAGGGTTCAGTGAATGACAAACATGCATATATTTTACGTGATACTGGATGCAACCAGACCATGGTAAAAGAGATGTATGTGGAACCCCAACAGATTTTGAAAGAGAAATGTGTAACAGTTCGTGGATTTGATGATGTACCAAAATCTTTTCCTGTAGCAAGGGTATTTGTAAGTTGTAGTTACTTTATTGGGTGGGTAACTGCTGGTGTATCAAGGACTTACATTATGATGTGCTTCTGGGAAATGAAGTTTATGAAAATGAAAGTGTTGTAGCTGTAGTAACACGCAGTCAAGCGAAACAGCAAAACACAGAAGAAAATCATGAAAAAGAGTATAATCGAAAAACTGATGTAAAAGTGACTCCAGTCACAAATGAAAACCACCTCCTTTCTCAATCTAAGAGGGGGAATAAATGTGTAAAGGAATTAGTTCCGGAACCTGTAATAACAATAGATTGGGCAAAATTTGAAGTGTTGGGTCCCAACAATAAACAACAGAGTGGTGATGCAAATGAATCTCATATTATTGGTGAGGGAGAGCAAGCCATAGAAAAAAGTTCTGTTGGAATGACTCGTAAAACACTCAGTGAGTTGCAGGCGACTGATTTGTCACTAAAGGGGGTGAGGGACAGAATCGTGTCTATTGATGAAATTCACAATCAAAGGTGTGGTTTTTACATGGATGATGGGATTTTATTCCGTAAGTGGAGACCTAAAAGCAGTCAAAGTTTTCAGGGGTTAGAAATCAAATAGTGGTTCCCCGACACCTCCGTGATGGCATATTAAACCTTGGCCATGATGTCCCCACTGCAGGGCATCTAGGTGTGGAAAAGACAAAGGAACGTATTCTTCAAAATTTTTACTGGCCAGGAATTTTTGGAGATGTTGCACAACACTGTAGTCAGTGTGAAGTGTGTCAAAAGACAAAAAGGGGTAACTCTAATTCCAAGGCACCCCTCGTTTCATTACCAGTCATTGATATACCGTTTCAGCGAATAGGACTGGACATTTTGGGGCCCCTCCCTCGATCTAAAACAGGATTTAAATATATCCTTGTAGTTTGCGATTATGCCACAAGGTACCCGGAGGCGGTGTGCCCCTAAAAATCAAGAAGCAGAAACTGTGGCAGAAGAGTTAGTCAAGTTATTTTCTAGAGTTGGGATTCCAGATGAAATAATTTCTGATCAAGGTACTAATTTTATGTCAAATCTGGTATCACAGCTGTGCTCATTGTTAAGTATTAAGCATATCAAGTCTAGCCCATATCACCACCAGACCAATGGCTTGGTGGAGAGATTTAATGGAACAATCAGAAATATGCTCCGTGCTTACGTGAAAGAAAGTCCTAATGATTGGGATAAGTTATTGCCCTACTTACTCTTCGCCTACCGTGAAGTACCCCAACAATCAACTGGATTTTCCCCGTTTGAGCTATTGTATGGCCGTAAGATAAGAGGGCCTCTAGATGTGGTAAAAGAGGATTGGCTTGATTCAAAAACAGGTGCAGACGAACAAAATGTGCTAGATTACATAATTACTATGCGGTCCAGGCTAGCAGAAATGAATCACTTTGCTAGGGAAAATCTTGAGGCACAACAAGAACAAAAATCGTGGTATGATAGGGGGGCACGTGAGAGGAATTTTAGTGTAGGAGATAAGGTGTTATTGCTAATCCCTTGTACTAACAGTAAACTGCAAGCGGAGTGGAAGGGCCCTTTCCCCATTACAAAAAAGGTGTCCACTGTTGATTATGAACTTGAAATGGGTAACAAAAGGTCCAAACGGGCCATGTATCATGTTAATATGCTGAAGCCATGGAAAGAAAAACAATGTTCCTCTGTGTTTTCTGGCCTGGAGGATTATAATGATGATGAGGGGAAGTATGACCTTGATGAGGGAGGTGTGCCTCAGATTGGGAGGGAAATAGACTGTCCCGAATTAGGTCAAAGGACTGAAACTTGGAAAGATGCAAAGCTTGGTGATGAACTAACAGCTAAACAGCTGTGTGATTTATCAAATCTTTTGGAATCTTTTGACACCACATTGACTGATTTACCTGGGCGCACCAACATCACTCAACATTCAATTGAGGTTACATGTGACACGTCCATACGACAAAGGGCATATAGGCTTCCACCTGCAGTAAAAGACACTGTAGAAAAGGAGCTTCAGCAAATGTTTGAACAGGGAATAATTCAAAGGTCACACAGTTCCTGGGCTTCCCCTGTTGTGCTAGTCCCCAAAAAGGATGGCAGCATTCGGTTCTGCACTGATTACCGGAAGTTGAATCAAGTAACGAAATTTGATGCTTACCCAATCCCCAAAATTGAGGAACTAATTGATGATGTTGGTAATGCCAAATTTATCTCTAGTCTGGATTTAACAAAGGGATACTGGCAAGTTTCTTTAAGTGAAGATGCAAAAGCAAAGTCTGCATTTGTGACTCCCTTTGGGTTGTTTGAATATCTCGTCATGCCCTTTGGTATGCAAAATGCCCTGCAACCTTTCAAAGATTAGTTGATAGAGTATTAATGGGGTGCAGTAAATTTGCTAAGGCCTATATTGATGACATCATTATATTCAGTTCAACGTGGGAAGAACACATGGTGCATATTGAGACAGTGTTAGATCAAATACGTGAGGCCGGGTTGACAGTTAAGCCGTCAAAGTGTACTTTGCAAGCACAAGAGTGCCGACTTAGGGTATGTAGTTGGAAATGGAAAATTACAACCGCACCCAGATAAACTTATGGCAGTGTCAAATTTCCCAACACCAGTGACTAAGAAGGATGTGAGATCGTTCCTGGGGTTGATAAATTATTACCGACAGTTTATACCAGACTGCTCGGCAATAGCAAGCCCTCTCAGTGACCTCACAAAGTCAAAGAATCCAAATCAGGTTATCTGGGAGGACAAATGTGAAAACGCATTCCAAAAGCTTAAAGAAGCTTTGGTCAGTGAGCCCGTTCTTAAGAGCCCTGATTTCAAGAAGCAATTTATCCTTCAAACTGATGCATCAGAAAGAGGTATAGTGGCAGTACTTTGTCAGTTTGATGATGAAGGCCTAGAGCACCCAACCATGTATATAAGTAGGAAACTTTTTCCCAGAGAAGAAAATTATGCGACTATAGAAAAAGAATGCCTAGCTATTGTGTGGGCAATTAAGAAGCTACATGTGTATTTGTTTGGGACCAAATTTCTTATCCAAAGTGACCATCAACCCTTAAAGTGGTTAGATACCGGTGGTCACTTTCCCTTCAGCCATATAGCTTCTCAATTGCTCATAAGAAGGGTAAAAATAATGGCAACGCAGATGCATTGTCAAGAGTTTTTTAATTGTGTTTGATTCGAATTTGATCCATGATTTCATATTTTTCACTTGCAACCTTGTGATTTTGATGTATTGCATTTTTCTTATGTATCTTTTGTATATGCCATGTTATTACATGATGTTGTTTTGGAGATTATATGTATCCAAGGTTTGGTTTGTTTATCATGTTGTATTTATGTGCTTTAGGATGAGACACGAAACCTGACACAATAATTTCAAAATTGTATGCCTCTTTAACCTTTTATGTCTCCTTGTGAAGGGATATGGTAAATTACTGTTTAGCCACAAATGGTTCACTATCAGCTCAGATGTACTTAACCTTTCAACCTCATTCATGTGTATTCTGATGTCACTACCAAGGTTATTTCCAGAAAGCTGCTGTCTTTCACATCAGTCAAATGGTAGACCTGAGCTTAGAGTGAACTTTCCAAAGACATTCTTTAACTTGAAAGAAATCAATTGATATTTTGGAAATGCATAATTATTTTGATGAATTTTAGTTAAACATGTTCATATATATCTGTATCTTTATTCCAGCAGCATGACTTTGCTGGAAAGGTTTTCAGTGGTTATTTCATTAATCTTTTCACAAAATGCTTACTTGTTATGTTTTATGATTATTCTTGATTTTACAGGCAGGTTGCAGCTTTGTGAGGACTTCTTTTTCTTGAAAGCACAGCTTTCATCTTCGAAAAAGGGGGGTGTCATAAAGTAGCCCCTTACATGTGTCATATGTGGTACTTCTTGTATTTTGATTATTCATGTATCTGTTTATGTATTCATCTTGTATTTAGGTATTTTCATTTGCTTATTGTTGATGATGGTATTTTGTTTCTTAGCTTAGAATGTATTTATTCAGTATAGCTTTGATGGTGGATGGAATTAGCACAGGGCATTAACCTATACTTATTTATTACCCCATTAGTTATTGTGGTTCTCCCTGTACTATTTCAATGTCAGAATTGTTCACTTTTGAGATAATTATCCCTTTTGTCCTAATTTTGCCTGTAATCACTGGCTGTGTCTCCTTCACTGACCACAGCCACGGTGTCTCTGTGCTGTGTGGTCTGTCTCTTACTCCATGAGCAATTTATCATTGTCATGGGCTAAATACTTTGGTTTTGCTACATCCTGACCCTGCCCTTTGTGTTATTAATCACCTATTTTGAGGTTTCCTTGAACCTATCTTCTCCTTGGCATTTCACTTGGAGAAGTCACTTGTGATTGGCAGGCATGATGCTCATTTATCTTCCCTAGTAAATTTAACCAAAAGGGGTGGGTCCTGAATAAAGTGTCTGTTGCTGATTGGTTTTAAGTTTAACAAGTATTGATATGTGTGTGTGCCTGATTGGCCTAAAGTTATTAGGACCTAAAGTTATTAAGGGATGGAGTAATAGGAGAGAGAAAAGAGAGAGAGTTCGTCATCAGACAGTGATGGCTTAGGTTTTTGAGTGGGAGTAAAATTGGTACATCAAACAGAGCAATAGATTAGAGCAATGCAATTCCTCGTGTTTGGAGTTTGATTTTAATTAACGGACAACATGTACTTGATGTCTATCTTGTATTATTTTACTTGTTTTTTCATTTATGTATAAATGAATGGTGGCAGCGTACCACAAACTCGTAGGAGTTTGTATGACATTAGTGTTCAAGTCCATTCGTATTAAGTATTAAATTGAGAGGGGGTCACAATTATGGGGGCTTGTCCGGGAAATCGAAGAATGGACTAGTTAAATTTATAAGAACACGTATGAGTAAAACGGGGAATGTTTAATTCTGAAGTTTTATCAAGTTAAGTATTGCATATTATAACTTTGTATGTTTGTTTAAATATCAGACATTTCGCCGAGCATCTATCTTCAGACACTCGTCGCGTAAAGGCTCTTTCGTGAGGTGCAGTAGCAGAGTGAGGACGTCTGCGTAGGTGAAATTTCAAATTGTACCAGTTGGTATGTTGTGTTATATTTCATTTCATTTATTGCCACACCAATTGTAAATTTCTAATTATGGAGATTGAAAATTTAGTGAAGATAGGGAAAGATTTAGGTTTGGATGGTGAGGAATTAAAAAAAATTATTGATGAGAAGAGAGGGCAAAAATTACAAAACAGCGCGATGAAAAGCGTAATGATAAGTTAGAAGAGCGCAGAATCAAAACAGAAGAACAAGAGTATTTTATCAAATGTAAAGAATTAGAACTTAAAGAGATCGATTTTAAGAAAGAAAATGCAATGCTTAACAGCACAGAAAGAGGATTTTAAAATAAACAAAATGGTGAAGAAGGCATTCAAAAATCTTTTTCTGTTGAAGAGATATTCAAGTTTAAAGCTGTCTTATCTGTGAAGAAATGACTAGTGTAGTACATATACAGTAAGTCTTCTATGGAAGGTCTGCACCCTGATCCTCACATTCTTAACAATTGTTAATGTATTTTAAAGTAATTGTATGTAACTTTTTTTATTATTCGAATAATTTTCCTTAAACTTTCTTTAGGTGGTAAATCATAATTACCTGTACTAGATTCTGTTTGACTACTTTCCTGACATATCCAATGGTTTATAATCCAGAAAATCACAGGAAAAAATATAATAGAATACATTAGGACTTTGAGGAATCTGACACTGTGACATCACAACTAGTTGTTTATACACAAATGGTGTCAAACTTTAAACTTAAATATCTCATTAACGGTATAAGATTTCTGAGAGCTTTCTTCACCATTTCGTTTCTTTTGAAATAATCTTTCATGTTAGATAGACTTATCTGACCCCTGAACTAATCCTTAAACTGCCAGAGCTTTCAAATAGCCAAATATGTTGTGCGAATATCTTACTTTAGCTCAAATAACATATTCCTAGAATGAGGTGGTTTGAACAGGGAGCTGTACGAGTGCAGCATATGAAAGCTCCCCGTTTGAACATTAGTGAAATTGTTTGAATATTAGTGTTGTTTCATGCTTCGCTCATTTAATCAGGGAGTGTCACTGATGTTAGACATGATTGTATTGTACAATTTCTATACAAGTAATAACATTTAACAGTGGCAGCAAAAGGTCATAGCATTTGTGGCAGATTGGCAACATATAGGCCTATGAGCTATTTTATTTTATCAGCTATTGGTAATTATTCCTTTTTCACATGTATTCATTTTCATTCCAACATAAACTCAGTTAAGAATTTGGCTATAATACATGAGGCTCCATACAACAGGGTATCCAGTCAAAACCTCCCTTTACCAAAATATCCCCGCTTGTTTGCTACCAAAACATCTCCGTTAAAAACCCAAACGTCTCCGCCTTGAAATTGCAAGAGTAAACTACTTAACGTTCAGCTCTAATCCATCAATCAAAACAAAAAGGATGAAAGAGAAAGAACAACTTCTGCAAAACAATAAACTAATTAAGTTTTGTTATAAGAACTAACTGATCAATCTACTAATAGATGTTGAATAAAATAACCCCGAAGCAGAAGTAACAAACTATCTCCGTAACACTATGACTATAAAATATACCATCCGAAAACGGAATGTATAAAAAAAAAATATTCAGTACTGACTTGGATTTTAAACAAAGTTCAATTAATATTGAATGTAAACAGGGACGTTTTGACCTAAGGATGTAACCTAGGGATGTTTTGACTCAGGTTGAGGACGTTTGGCAAAAAGTGTTTTGACTGGTAAGCTATTATAAGATTAAAAATTAACATTAGAATATGTCAGGAAAATAGTTAAGGGGGATGCGGTTTCTGCAATGGCGTTTTATGGAAAGTGATTTGTTTAAACTTACCTTTCTTTGCAAAGTATACTTTGAAATTTTTTGCTTTTCTTCATTAGGTTTGGTTTCTTGATGTTTAATGGCACCGCGACAGTCAGTCAAATGTGCCAAGAGGGTATTAAAAGCTAACGTGCTTGAGTTAGGACAGAGAGAAAAGAGAGGTGGGGATAGAGGACAGGAGGGAGAGAAGGTGAATGAGGGAAAGAAGTTAAGGTATAAAAGGAAGGTGAGGAAGGTAAGGCAGAGAAGGGAAGGAAAAGGAGGTTTAGATCAGGTGGAATAAATTGCTCTTGTGGAGAAAGGTGATGAGGTTGGGCGGTAGGAATGTTCTTGAATAGATCAAAAATTGAGATGGAGGGGGAGTGGTGTGATCTGGAGTTCAGGTATAAGGGACAGGTTAAGAGGATATGCTTGATCGAAAGATTGGTGTTGCATGTAGGGCAGAGAGGAGCAAGGAAGCCGGAAAGTAGGTGAGAGTGGGTGAGAAAGGTGTGGCCAAGGCAGATGCAAGTGGTAACAACGTCCTCACTGCGGTTGCGACTGTGCATGGGGACACTGGTCCCGACTTTGGGTTGGATGGTGTAAAGTTTGTTACTGGTTTCGTCGAGATTCCTGGAGTCTTGCCAGGTCTTACTGAGGTAACTGGAAGTGGAAAAACTGAGGTCTGATTGTGGGATAGGAAAAGGAGAGATGTGATTCGACAGAGCATTGTAGGCGGCTCTGTCAGCTCTCTCGTTGCCAGGAATGCTGACGTGGCTGGGGATTCAGAAAAGATATAAAAAATTCCCTAAGGAGGAAAGAGCGTGAAATTTATTGAGGATTTGTAGGATGAGTGGATTGGACCAGAGCATGTCGAGGATGCCAGTGAGAATAGATTTAGAGTTGGAGAAGATGACCAAGTGGTGGCGGAAGGAGAGTTCAACAAAGTTTAGGGCCAGGAGGATGGCCTTTCCTTCAGCAGAGTAGATTAAGGCTCCATCGGACAACCTTGAGAAGAGAGTGAGGTCAGGACTGGTAGGGTAGTGTTTTCAGTAACCTCAAGGAGCCTCAAGTAAAGTTTGCGGGCAGAGGCATAGATGAAACTGCCATAGTCCAGCTTGGACCTGAGGAGTGAGCGGTATAAGGTGAGCAAGGTGAGACAATTGGCTCCCCAGTCAGTGCTGGAGAGGACCTTGAGGAGATTGAGGATTTTGTGACAGTTGGTTTTGAGGGTGTTGATGTGGGGAAGATAGGACAGCTTCAAGTTAGAATCGAAAGTGATTCTGAGGAAGTGAGAACTGTCTTTACTGGGGATAATGGAATCTGTGAGATGGAAGGCTGGGGCGAAGAAAGAAGGAATTGCTGTTGTTGAAGTGGTTGAGAACAGTTTTGTCTTTAAAGAAGTTGAAGCCGTTGGAGTCTTTCCAGTGAGCTAAGTTGTCCTATAGTGTTGAAGGTTATTTTGGAGATTTTGGAAGCATGGGGAGGATGAGAAGATAGCACAATCGCCAACATAAGAGGGAGCAATTCATGTTGGGGAAGGGTGAAGAACTTGGTGATGCTGTTGATTTTGAGAATGAAAAGAGTGGGGGAGAGGATACTTACTGCCTTAGGGAACACCCAGGTGTTGGGTGTACCTTTGGGAGTAGGTGTTACCAATGCGAACCCTGAAATGGCGAGTATGGAGAAAGTTCTGGATGAAGGTGGGCAGGTCTTTGAGGCCGGAGGAGTGTAGGTCCTTGAGAATACCGTAACACCATGTGGTGTTAATGGCCTTTTCGAGGTCGAAGAAGATGGAGATAACGTGGTGATTTCTGATGAAGGCTTCACGTACATAGGTGTCAAGTTTGAGGACATGGTCCAGGCAGTTCCGGTTTCTCCTGAAACCATTTTGAGAGGGGGTAGGATGGGGTTCTTCTCAAGGTACCAGCATGATCTGAATTAGGAGTTTTAATTTTGTCCTGTTTAATCCACTGTCAATCAGCATCTACATCTTTAAGGTCAATGAACAGAAATGGTTTGTTAATCCAGGAATGTAAACGCAATACACAAGGGTAATTAACAAATCCAATTACTGGGTGTGTGTTTGTTGGAATAGTTATTATAGCTAAGCTTTGAGTAAAATAGAGTTAATGGCAGGGTGTAGTGATTAGGGGCGGGGTCACACCCCACAATCACAATTTTAGTAGGAAAAGTTGATATCTGTCAGGAAATTTCTTTTTGGGAGGGGGAGATTTTCCATATACAGGGATAATTTCCTTGGCAACTATTATGTTAAACTTTCAACATATGAAACATTTTGTGTAAATGAAGTATGGTCATGATACTGAGACAATATTATATCATGAACTAGATTATAACACACACAAATAGTATAATCATCACATATTTTCATCCAAAAGGACTAAACATCAATCCGCAATCAGCTAATATACCTCCCTGTTTTTCAGAAAATGTTTTGTTTTAGGGCCTATTATCGGATTTGCTGGATCAGCCAGGCAGGCTCATCATGCAGATAAGCTTAGTATTGATCTCAACAGAGTATATACGTAAACACAAAAAAACATAAACATAAACTGATAAACCTAACTGTCGGTTCGTGACAATTATCAATATAAGTTTTTCGGAATTCAATACTCTAAATGTTTAGGAGGTTGCAGGGATTGCAGCTTTAACAAGTGTACATCTCTTTTATTGAGAGCCTTAAAATTTTCTCATAATGCATGCAGTGCACCAGGATATGCCGCTGAAGAGGTCTATTCTTCTCGACATGGGGATGAAATTAAAAAAAATATGCTACTATGTTTAGTAAACACACAACAAATTTCTATCAATATCTGAGAAACCTGACAAATGAACAAAAAAGAAATCCCTGAAAGGGGGTACAGGGGGGTTTGAGAGAATGGGGCAATAGTTTTTATCAAATATAGACTGATCCTAAAGAATTTTCCTTGTATTAATAAAATACATAACATGCAGTTAATTTCAATTGTCCCTTGTATGAAAGAAAGGGATAGAATAGCTCTTTCCATACAGATAAGTGTGAAGAACAGACATAATATTCTAATCAAAATTTACCCCTCCAAATACTTAAAATTGCAGAGCTTTTGAGGTTTTCAACCCAAGACCCCCCACCAAGGCTTCGCCCCTGGGCCTCACTAGGGGTATATGGAAGTATGATAAGCTTCCAAAATTTACTGTTCATGGCATAAATTAGCACCTACCTTTGCCAAACCATGATAGAGATCATAGGCAGGATTTGAGGAAAGCAAGGAGGGACACATTCCCCCACTTATTTTGGAATTTATATCTACTGTATTGTATGGTGATTTTGTGCATTTTAGCCCAATTCCCCCACACCACTTTTGACTTTGCCCCACCCCTTCCACTCTCGATAGGCTATACTTTTGATCAAAAATTACCCCTCCAATTAAGTAAAATCTCCCCCAGGACCCCCACCTGGGCTTTGCCCCTGGACCCCACTAGGGGCCGGTCTTTAGGTACTATGGGCTCCTACAACCCTACGCTGCTAAGCTACATGCTACACACTTGCACTGATGCCGCTGGCACCAGCTCACATACATACAATTTGTCGGAAAATTTAATTTGACCGCACCCCCCCCTTTCCCCTCCCAATCACAACCCTGATTATAGGATTATTGGGTTACAAGTTTTGGGTTATCGTTGATCCTTCAATCACAGTATTCTTACATTTTGTATTGGATGATCCTTCGATGCAGTTGTAATCCTGAAAGCGATGATTCTGCAAATTTATTCCATTTGTTTCAGCTTTTCAAAGGTGGATCCAAGATTTAACAAAAAAATGGGGAGGGGGTCCTAAGTCAAGTCGTGAAAATGGTCCTAAACATGATGGTGGGCAATCTATGCACTAAGCATGTACCAGTACGTGTAGTATGTGGTCCATAAGTGGGTGGAGTGGGTGTGCTGGGCCGGGGACGGGGGATACTGTACACCATGTTTTGCAGACACAAGTAAAATTTGAAAAATGTACCATATGGCGCAAAATACTTGTATTTTTATAATGGGCTACATACTATAAAAACGTCGGAGTTGTCTTCAGGAACCTATCCACGTACAATGGAATTCTTTGCATTTTGGGCAAATTGAATTAATCCCCCTGTCCCTTCCCCCTTCCGGCTCTCTATGTAAAATGTAAGTAAAATACTAGTATATCTATACTATATATAGGGAACTTAACTGTACAAAATGAACATCATTTAATATCACCCTAAATTGGTGATGACTTTGTTCCTAGCGAAATATCATCATCAATTTTTGGGAAATGTCTTAAATTTTGTGGTACTTTTTTTCTCAATTTGCAGGTAATTTTCTTCGATTTTTAGGCATATTTATTTGATTTGGGGTTAATTGTATTTGGTACAGGTATTACAGGTACATTTCGTTGATTTTGGGGTAATTTTCTTCATTATAGGGCAAATTGCTTTAATGTTCTAAAAATTTTCTTAAATTTTCAGGATAAAAGTTCCACAAATTTCCAATAGTTTTACAAAATTTACACTAATTTTACCAAATTTTCCAATAATTTTGTCTCAAGTTTCCTTCAATTTCATTTTAATAATTTCCCAATTTTACCTCCTAATTACCAAAATGTGCCTCTAGGTACAGTCACTTTCCACTTATTGTCCTATTATATTTGGGGTGGAAAACATAAACAAAAAATCAAAAATAACAACTCTGGAACCGTGGGCCTAATTTATTTTTTTAATTTAGAACTAAAAAGTAAAACAATAAGAAGAGGGGATGAGATGGAGGAAATTTGTGTTCTTCAGTCAAGCTTTACCACTTGAATAACATTAAAAACGTTACTTCACAGAAGTTAATAAATTCCTTTGAAAAGTACATGAAATTAGATTGATCTTCTCTTAATTTATAAAATTACTCATATTTTGTCGAAATTTGACATCTAAATTCATTGTGAAAAGTTTTTGAAAGGTTTTAAAATTGTATGTGAAAATCAATGACTTGAGTTGTTGTTGTTTGTTGATGTTTAACAGCAATGCCGCTGTGTTGTCTTCATGTATTACTTGTGACACCTTTGCGAGACAAAATTTTCAAAGTAAACGATTAGCTCCGAAAATCACTCAATTTCATTCTTTTTTGTTATTCAAAAGAAGATAAACATTCAGCAAGTTTATAGCACAATTGTCATCAAACTGGTAGTTCGCCAGTACTATTTTTTATTGGTTTTGCTATCGCAGCATTGATTGCTTTGATAATAGACCAGGGTTGAAAAATAACACAAATCAGAATTATGATGCTCAAATAATATTCTGTATTGAGATGAACACAGGAAAACAAATTAAAATATTTCTGATGCAAACTGACGTAAGATATTGATGTATTGATGACAATGATGTATTGATGATGATGGTGTATTGATGACGATGATGTATTGACGATGATGTATTGATGACGATGGTGTATTGATGACAATGATGTATTGATGACGATGGTGTATTGATGACGATGATGTATTGACGATGATGTATTGATGACGATGGTGTATTGATGACAATGATGTATTAACAATGATGTATTGATGATGATGTACTGATAATGATGATGTATTGATGACGATGATGTATTGACGATGATGTATTGATGACGATGGTGTATTGATGACAATGATGTATTAACAATGATGTATTGATGATGATGTACTGATAATGATGATGTATTGATGACGATGATGTATTGATGACGATGATGTATTGATGACGATGATGTATTGATGACGATGATGTATTGATGATGATGATGTATTGATGATGATGTATTGATGATGATGATGTTTTGATGATGATGATGTATTGACGATGATGTATTGATGATGATGATGATGTATTGATGACGATGGTGTATTGATGACGATGATGTATTGATGACGATGATGTATTGATGATGATGGTGTATTGTAACGATGATGTATTGATGATGATAATGTATTGATGATCATGATGTATTGATGATGATATTTTGATGACGATGATGTATTGATGATGATGTATTAATGATGATGATGATGTTTTGATGATCCATCCATCCATCCATGTTCATTTGTAGTAGGCGCCTTTTCCATAGGATACAAAGCGCCCAGAATGCTGCCCCAAAGTTCAGTAAGTAATACATGATTAAAAAAGAAAAGTCTTAAGACGTGTTTTGAACTGTCCAAGTGAACTGGCATGGTGAATGATGATGATGTATTGACGATGATGTATTGATGATGATGATGATGATGTATTGATGACGATGGTGTATTGATGATGATGGTGTATTGATGACGATGATGTATTGATGACGATAATGTATTGATGACGGTTATGTATTGATGATGATGATGTATTGATGATAATGATGTATTGATGACAATGATGTATTGATGACGATGGTGTATTGATGACGATGGTGTATTGATGACGATGGTGTATTGATGACGATGGTGTATTGATGACGATGGTGTATTGATGACGATGGTGTATTGATGATCATGATGAAATAACCATCCTTATGAAGAATGGTCCATCAATCATTCATGGGTTTTGCACAAAGTCCTCCCAAGCATATAATGTATATTTTTATTTAGGCTCTGCCAATGACTAATCTGATTCGTATCACTGAACAGCAGTGCAGGTTGACCCCGAAATGAATGACCTATTGTGCTGCAGTGTAACAGTAGCTGGTTGCTAACCAGTGAATTGTGAATAGACTATGAAGATGTTATGTGATAAGAAGGTATAGATTACCCCTGTGTTGTGTATGGTGTAAAAATAGCTGGATGCTAGTCAATGAATTGTGAAGAGTCTCTCGGTTGAACGCATGGTGTGGATTACCCCTGATTTTAAGAAAGTCAGGTTGGAGGGGTCTAAGGGCCACAAATTCTTCATGATGATGATGTATTGATGATGATGATGCATTGATGATGTTGATGTATTGATGGTGATGATGTATTGATGACGATGATGTATTGATGATGTACTGATGACGATGATGTATTGATGATGTATTGATGACAATGGTGTATTGATGATGATGATGTATTGATGACGATGATGTATGATGTGTTGATGATGTATTGATGACGATGATGTATTGATGACGATGATGTATTGATGATGATGATGTATTGATGAGGATGATGTATTGATGACAATAATGTATTGATGAGGATGGTGTATTGATGATGATGATGTATTGATGATGAGGGTGTATTGATGACGATGATGTATTGATGGCGATGATGTATTGACGATGATGTATTGATGATGATGATGATGTATTGATGATGATGATGTATTGATGATGATGTAGAAAAAAGCGACTGATGATGTCTAAAAACCAACTTATTAAAATGATGTCTTAAGTCTAATTGTTTACGATGTCTAATTTTGAACTCACTAAAATGATGTCTAAATTTCCACTGAACTCTACATTAAGATTCTAATTCAAAGGAGATGGATATTCTAAATCCTGACCACACCTACAATAAAATATAAATCAATAAAACCTAATCCTATCACCCATCAATAAACAATCAACTTATTACAACTACTTTTGGCCAATCACAGAGCTCAACCACATTTACTTTTTAACCAATGAATACCCTCTATTTGGGTTGTAATTAAGTCCTAAAATAAAGCATGAAACTCCATGATGTAACAGTGTATAAACGTGTAAACCATTTGTTGAATAATATGAGTTGCAAAGCATTAACCAACGCCTTCTTCATGTAACGGGTGGGGAGGTTACAATTAAAGATTCTGAACCGTACTGCATCGGAAACCACTTTGGCACAGTAGTTTGTCCTCTCATGGAGTTAAAAAAATCCTTGGTCTACTTCAGCCTATCCAGGCATCAAACCTGCAATAAACATTTTGCAATACGACTTTCATTGTTTTTTTGTATCGTTAATTACTGTCGTGGTTAGTGGGATTTGTAAGAAATAGGGAGATTTCTCCCCGGCAGATTATCAACTGCATGCATATGATGACAGGCAGATGACGATAGCGTTAGAATATCAATATAGTTATTATTCACCATTTGTTGTCATTTAGGCCTTATTGTCAGATTTGTTACATTATCTGATTATGGCTGGATACTTTTTATGTGCAATATGCAATAATAAAACAATACAATATTTATGACGAAACATTCAAGTATGATCGTGTCTTTATTCAACTTAAGAGTTTTTATTGAAAATTAGGTTGAGTGTCAGCATAGACGGCTGAATCGGGGGCACATTCCCGCACTTTTCTAAAAACTTAAAAAAGTGACCTTTTCAGAGAGTTAAACAAGGTACAAGTGCCCTATTTTCTAAGGGAAAAAGGCCCCATAGGGTGTCTGGGGATTTAACCCATTAGCCTTTAAGGGAGGAGAAGAGGGAAGGGGGAGCGGGGGGGGGGGGTAATGAAAGACGCAAGACATTTTTAAATTGGACGGTTTTTTCTTCAGTTTTTCCTACGTGTTAAGTCATAATGGGAGAAATTAAAAAATAATAAAAATTTCTCTCCTAAATCCATATTTATATAAAATATCACCCCAATTACAAGTGAAAACAAATTTCTGGGCCTAGTTCTATTGCCCCCATTGGTTGGCGGGATCAAATTCCTACCCACTTGCCCGTGAGAGGGGAAATACACAACACATTTTGTAAGTCAGACTTGAACTTTTTTTACTTAGGCTCCTAGGCCCTATATAGTTCTTACGGATGTAGGCCTTACCTTGTGTAAGCGCTGTAACCCCGTCTTAGGGATTTTTTTTTTATCATTTACAGTTAATGGGATATATTTTATGAATACTTTTGTGTCGCCTCAGCCAGTCAGCGAAAATTAATTGTTACTCATATATTATGATATAATGGAAACCATCATCTATACACAACATTTGTAAAGAAAAATAAATTCTGTCCAGCTTTTGTTGAAGAATGACAATAAATAGTTTTTTATCCCATCGACTGCAATGATAACTGACTGCGGTGTTTTCCCCTTTGATTACCTTAACGTGCGCCACAACCAACATTCCCGGAAGTCTGACCTCGAGAATGATAAAGTTTCCCCTTCAACTTGACAAAATCGTACTGAGCTCGTACACGGTTATGTCGATGGTCCAGAACCCTACCATAGGATGCCAACCCCTCTCCCTGTTTGACGATTTTAAGTCTCATTGACTTAGGCCTCACAATTATTGCCTTACGGGTACAGCTAGCTAATTTAGAGGTAGCTAATTAAAATTTAATATAAAATTTCTCACCCATATTTTCCCAAATGCGACTAATTTACGTTCTTTACGCACAGTGTGATGGGTTTCACCTCTTTTATGACTGAGTATGAATAAGCTGTCGAACAGGTTTTAATCAGCAACTTATTTAGTTGGGTATTTTCCACCGATTATTTTATTTGTTGGTCCCCATGTTTCAAAACTTTTTTTCAATTGCCACGCCTGCGCATTAGTACTTGGGCTATTTCATTATACTAACGGGTAGAAAAATAATGATAAGTTCTGTATCTATGTGTCGTCTTTAAAATCAGAAAATAATTATTCAAACTTTTTTCTGTTTTAGTGATTCATTTTTCAACGGAAGTGAAAGATAAGTAGTTGCATTTCTTTGCATAATTCAAATTATTCTTTTACCGTATTGCCGTGATCTGATGAAAATCTATACTAGACCCCGCGTAGAAATTGCAAACGCCATTGCAATTATTATCAGGTGGAAGTCACATGACTATTATTTTCGAACTTGAACGTACCTCCCTACAAACTTAGCGCTGCTACAGTGCTACACACTGCTTGAGTGCGAAGAACGGACGGAGGTTGGTAAACCTAATGTTATTTAGCCTTATACACTATTTGTATGTACAACCATTTCCGCGATTGTTTTTTTTTTTTTTTTGGTGATCGAAATTCTCGGTTGGCGTTCATGTCCTCTAAAATAATTTTTGCCGACCTAACCTATTCAGATTCAGTTAAGACCAATTTGAGTCCTGAGTAAGTTTATTGTTTGCCTTCTTACAACATTTTATTCTTTTTCATTTCCCCATCTTCCTAATGTCCATTGCCTTTGGCTGTTGTTTTTCCTGTTGTCAAGTAAAGGGCCTATATTATTATTATTATTATCATTATCATTATTATTATGTAGATGCTTATATAGCGATTATATTGAGAACAAAACTAAGCGCTTTACATTATTGGGTAAAAAGGTGTGTTTTCAATTGCTTCTTGAAATTGATTATGTGACTTGCAGATCTGATGTGTACAGGCAGCTTATTCCAGAGAGATGAACCAGTGACAGCAAAGTTGTAACGACTAACTTGTTTCCTGCCATACTGTCTCCTTATCAGTGGGCCATTAGAGGCAGACCTAAGTCTGGGATCTGGGACGTACAGATGAATTAATTCAGACAGATAAATTGGTGCAAGATCATGAAGAAATTTTGAAAAGATGAACATAATGCCTAAACCTGATTCGTGACTGTACTTTGAGCCAATGCAAATGGGAAATTATAGGAGTAATATGAGATCTCATACCTATGCCAGAGATCAGTCTTGCAGTAGTATTCTGAACAAGTTGAAGTTTGTTCAACAGGCCACGTGACAAATCACTCAGTAAACCAGAAGCATAATCAATTCTGCTGATCACCAGTGATTGAAAAGCACACTTACATGCATCATGAGTAAGATAAGGCTTTATTTTGCGCAGCTGCCACAAGTGAAAGTTGGCACTGCTGCACACCTGATTCACATATTAGGCCCTAAGTGCTGTAGCATTGCGACTCAAAATACAGCGATCTCATGCATTCTAGCTGTACCTGGGTGTGTGACACTTGTGACTTCATGAACTTCTCTGATTCTTTCTTCTCAACTAACAATTCCATCAACTGTACTAACTCATATGAGCAACTTCAAAATTGTTCTTCTGGCCTTGACTCTGGGTCCAACCACCATCCCAATGTAAAATTGAAAACAAATCCCAAAAGGGATTTGTTGGAAGGTTCTAAAACTTCTTGTTATCAACTTTTAGAGTGTTCGAAACAAGACGGCCTCCATGAAAAGTCTTATTAAAGTAAAAGACCCAGATGTCATTATTGGCACTGAAACAGGGCTTAATTACGAAATTACCAACGCTGAAATTTCCCTGGACAATTATACAGTCGTTCGCAAAGATAGAAATTCAAATAGTTATGGTGGTGTACTACTTGCAATAAAAAATAGCCTGGTTTTCACTGAGCTCACTAAATTAGACTCTGACTGTGAAATTATCTGGACCAAATTCCAATTTCCTAAGGAAAAGAGCATGTATATAGGAAATTTTTATAGGCCTAGTCACAGATCTTACTAGCCTTCTTGAGTTGAGAAAATCACTACAAAAGTTAGGGAGAAATGCTGACAAAAACAATGTTATTCTTGCTGGTGATTTCAACCAACCTAACATTGACTGGAGCCAAAACATTATTTCAGGCACTAACGCTTCCTCCGAAGCAGCCAAAATGCTTCTTGAAGTGGCCGATTCATTCAACCTCTCTCAAATGGAGTAGTCACCTACCAGAGATAACAACATTCTTGATCTTGTATTTACTAACAACTCACCAGCTGTTAACTCAGCTAACGTCATGCCCGGTATAAGTGACCATGATATTGTTAAACTAACCTAAACATCGCCCCTTATTGTAAAAAGTTGCCTAAACGTAAAATCTATTTAAGGAGAAAAGCTAACACAGAATGCATAAAAGAAGACCTGTCTAAACTGAAACTGCGATATTATTCTAAATTCAATAGCTCATCCAATAATGTTGATGAAAAATGGAATTTCTTTAAAAAAGGAAATTAAACTGATTATTGAAAAAAACACACCTCACAAATTCACCTCAACTAAACTATATTTACCTTGGTTTACCCATATCCAACGCCGTCTCTGCAAGAAAAAACATAAACTATTCAAGAAAGCTAAGAAAACTTAACAAATCCATGACTGGAATACATATAAAAGCTTTAGGAAATCTGTCCGTAAAAGAGGCTAGAAACAATTTCATCTGTAATAAACCTAAAAATTTCCACTGAAGACCCTAAGGCATTTTGTCCTACATAAAAAGACTTAAAAGTAATTTTGTTGGTGTGTCAGACCTTATGAACAACGGTAAACTTTGGAGTGACAGTATGAGTAACTTTAACTTTCTAAACAACCAGCTTTTTAGCATTTTCACAGAAGAAGATACCTTTTAAATCCCTGTAACTAAACCACTCACCACCAACAAAATAAACCCAACTTATAATCACTCTAGAAGGTGTCAAAAAGCAACTGCAAAACCTAAACCCAAACAAAGCCTCAGGTCCTGACCATATACTACCATGGTTCCTAAAAACATATGCAGAAGACCTTTATGAAATCCTAACTGATCTCTTCCAAACCTCTGTAGATAATGGTACTATCCCAAACAAGTGGAAAGAAGCAAAAATATGTAGCGTTTTTAAAAAGGTGATAAACACGACCCAGTAAATTACAGACCAGTCTCTCTTACCTGCATGTGTAGTGTGTAGTAAAATCCTTGAGCATATAATCCACTCACATGTGAGAAATTCCTTGATGAGCATAATATCTTAACTAATCTCCAACATGGCTTTTGAGCAAAAAGATCAACTGAAACACAACTTGCTCCATTGACCTTCCCTGAAATTCTTCAATTATTACTCCTTTTCTCTATTTTCAGTTCTACAGAAGAATTTTTTTGAATATTTTTGTTTGCAGGGAATAGATATTAAAAGAAAAGAAGGAGCAGTGGATAAAAGCAAGACTTGTTGGAAGGGGTGAAAAACCATAACAATTTCTGAATCCTTTCCAAAAGATTTTTTTCTACCAAGAACTCTCATTGACTGAAACAGTTTACCACAACAAATTATCATCTCAGAAGATCCCAAAGTTTTTGAACTGAGAGTTCACACTCCATTTTAAGAAGGCGCATGCACACCCGAAACACTTGGGATGTTGAGCCGTATTTCATCAAGATGGTGTCCATATCTAATTTCAATGATATAATTGTGATTATTTTATTTCAAGTGATAGTTTTGTTTTGTCTTTTAAAATTATAAGCCATATTGCAGTCGGAACAGGTATCTTTTTAAAAATCCTAGTGTAGCAGTAAATTGCTATATAGAATTTAGTAAAGTACGTTTTTAGATTATAATTTTTTGTTTTTATTGTGTATTAAAACTTTATTTTAAGCTAAAAATTTAACAAGAATCTTTTCAGTAATGATTATTTAAAACAAATTGATAAAATCATCAAAAAAATTAAAAAATTTCTGTTATTTTAAAAAGGGAGTAAAGTTATATTACAAAAAACCATATTTTACCAAAGTTGTATACCAGGATTTTACCCTCTTTTTAATTCCACAGAAAAACGAGTATTCCTCGACAGGAGCGTGGTGATCAAAATGTCTTCCATTAATGCATGGAAGAGTGCCTTCCTCTATTTTGGGTATGGAAGTAATCTCAATACTATAAGGCTTCATCTGAACAGTCCATCAGCTCGAAAAGTAAATGTTGGCAGACTAAAGGTAGGTTAATTGATATTCCTAAATTAAACAATTTGACCCTCCACCCTGACGGATTTTGAATTTTATAACATTTGTATTTTAATTCTGCATACTGGCGAATATCTTTGGGACTAATTAAGCATAAAAAGGAAGTGATATCTGTAATAATTTTCAAAACCTTAATCTTTTGCCTTCTTCAACAAGGTATAAATATACTATTTAGTATAAGTAAAGTAAATTTGAAAATTGAACAATCTTGACAGATTTTCTTAAAACCATGTTTTCCTACGTTTGTCAGTATGTAGAAATAGGGACAAATTATTTCAAGCAGCAGGTGTATATATCCAAGAGTGTCATATGGGTAATTTATCCAGAATGTAATTATGAGAAATATATAAATCACATACAGAGGCGTACCTAGGGTGCTCTGGTTGGGGTGTGTGTGATCAAAATTCCTGACAAATTTTGTATATGTGAACTAAAGCCTCTGAGCCTGTAGTACGAATGCATAAGGGTATTCATCATGAAAGAAAATTTGTAAAATACAATTTGTCATTTTTAATTGATTATTCATATTTTGATAGGTGTAAATACTGTGTAATTAAGGAAACAAAAAGAGAGTTGAGCTGATACAGTGAACTTTGATTTTAATTCAATTCTACAATTGAAACAACACAACAAAAGCAAGAAAGAGTCAATAAATTAATACCTGTACATGTAAATATATCAATTTTACATGAATGACATGCAAAGAAGTTCAATAGTTTTGTTTACATCCTAAAATCTTAGGCTAGCCTTTGCTGGAATGTTAAACTTCTGATAACAAAATAAATACCAGTAAAAAAGAAAAGTCATTTAACTCTAGAAAACCAAGTTCAATAGCTCTTTACTCTTGTAAAACTTAATTAAAATGTCAAATCAAAGAATATAAGTTTTGTTGAGCAAGAGATTTTTACTTAGATTTCATTTATGTTTTTGTAAACATTTAAAGTATTCTAAGAAGCCAACCCCTTCAATGGATCAAAGTTCCAGATCTTTTGGGGTCTCCTGCTGGTCATCCAAGGGAGTGTTGCCCTTGAAACTCCACCCTTGAGGCATCAACAAATTGGTGCACACCGACAAGTTCTCAGTGTGCACCTAGTTTTCCAGTTTCTAGATGTAGCTCTTCACAACCCAGCCTTCTTCCACTCCAAATACTGCCAACTCAGTAGACATTTCCACGACTACTTCTTCCTCTTCACCGACGGCTCCACATGGGAAGGCTCTTCTGCAGCCGCCGTCGCCTGGCCCAGCCTCACCTTTTTCTCAAGGCTACCTGACGGCACCTCTATCTACTCTGCTGAGGCAAAAGCCATCCTCCTAGCCTTAAACTTCATAAAATTATCTTTCCGCCCCCCCCCTCCCCCCCGCTTCGTCATCTTCTCTGACTCTAAATCCGTTCTCACTGGCATCCTCAACATGCTCTGGCCCAACCCTTTCACTTTACAAATCCTCAACAAACTCAAACTTTCTCCTCCTTAGGGAAGAAAATTCTCTTTTGCTGGATTCCCAGCCATGTCACATCCCTGGCAACAAGAGAGCCGGCAGAGTCGCCATCAAAGCTCTGTCAAATAACATTTTCTTTTTCCTATTCCATACTCAGACTTCCATCTCTCCATCTCCAAGTACATCAACAAAAGCTGGCAAAAGTCCTGGAATCACAAAACCAGTGACAAACTTCACACCATTGAACCCAAAGTCGGGACCAACACCCCTGTGCACAGTCGCAACCAAAGGGAAGACCTCGTTGTCACCCACATTCGCCTCCGCCACTCCTCTCGCACTCACTCCCATCTCTTATCTGGCTCCCTTACCCCTCTGTGCCCCATTTGTAAGACCGATCTCTCCATCAAGCATATCTTAGTAACCTGTCTACTAAACCAGAACTCCAGATCTCTTCTCTCCTCACAACCCTCAATCTTGGACCTTTTCAAAAACAATTCTTTCTCAAACATCATCAACTTCCTCCGCAACAACAACCTCTTCCACCACATTGAATTCCTCCCTCCCCTCATTTCTATACCTAACCTTACATACCCCCTTTTTCTGCTTTTCTTTCTTATCTCCCTTACAAACCTTTCATCTCACTATCCTAACTCTTACACCATGAATTATTAACACCCTCTTGGCAATTACTGTACATGAACTACTCAAAACAAAGGATTTACATAAACTACTAAAAACAAAGGATTTACATAAACTACTAAGACAAAAAATTACATGAACTACTCAAAACAAAGGATTTACATAAACTACTCAAAACAAAGATTCCAATAAACTACTCAAAACAAAAAATTTACATAAACTACTCAAAACAAAAAATTTACATAAACTACTAAAAACAAAAGATTTACATGAACTACTCAAAATGAAGGATTTACATGAACTACTAAAAACAAAAGATTTACATGAACTACTAAAAACAAAGGATTTACATGAACTACTCAAAACAAAGGATTTACATAAACTACCGCATGGAAGATGTGTTTATCTGCCTACAGTGTGTCACACAGGATTGCACAATAAGCCCAAAATATTGAATATATGCTGTAAAATGGTCAAGTTTTTTCATTGTTTTTGATGGGATTTTTTGCTGCATTTAATGGTCTATTGTAAAATTTAAAGCAATGAAGCTTAAGTTGCCATTAGATATACAGTAATTCAATTTATTGGTAAACTAGGCCATCTGTCTTGACACCTATACGGAACGTAATACAAGAAACAAGTGATATACAGTAAGAATTGAGGGAACGGAATCCATATAAAAAAAATCAAAATGTGAAAAACAATAGACTGATAAATGGTGGCATGATGTTAATCGGCAACATGATTTTCATGACTTTCATGGCATATTTGATAAAAAGATATAGTAAATGACAGGTATGCCATTAGATATCACTCAGTAGTTCTTTATAAAATGCTTTATTTTTTGTTTGATCAGGATTACAAGTTGTTGTTTGGTCACTCTAAAGACAGTTTATGGCCTGGTGGATGTGCCACTATAGAACCCTCTCCAGGGGACGAGGTTATTGGCTTGGTTTGGAGAATTGATTTAAAGACCTTACCTGCTCTGGATAGGTAAGATTTGTCTTTTCCCTTGCTTCTTTATATTGGCAGTGTCAGATTTAATCGGTGGGCAGGGCATGTACCACCCTCCCCCCCTTATTGGCAAAAAATTGGTTAAATGTAATGTCAAGTGGTGCCTCCCCCATGAAAAATCCTGGATCGCCACTGTTCAAGGAGTTAATTATCAGTTTTGATGAGTCGAGAAATGAAGATTATGAATGGTAATTGAAAAGACAAGAAAGTTTTTCTTTTTGCTATTTTTATGCTTAGTTAAAATGTGTAGATTAAAAAAAGCAAATGTTGTTATTATATACAACTGTTATTACAATTAATTTTGGATTTCATGTGTGATTTTGATACCCTTTTAGAGGTATAAATCAAGATCTATATCAGCATCAAGTATATCAGTGTTAGGTAAATAAACAAATCCTCAATCATCCAAAAAACCCACTAATTAGATATAAAGACCTACTATGATACAGACCAGTTAAATTAATTTATAAGTAACCTTAATGTCCCATATTCATTCTAACTTTTTATTATTCCATGTTAACTGCAGGAGTCTCAGCAAAATTAAAATAATCTATTTACTTTTCTCAATCTTTGCCACTTAAATTTAAGATAACTGCTATGACAGAAACCTGCTGGAATACGTAATTGCTATCACAGAAACATGGTTGAATACGTAATTGCTATCACAGAAACCTGGTAGATTATGTAATTGCTATCACAGAAACCTGGTTGAATACATAATTGCTGTCACAGAAACCTGGTTGAATACATAATTGCTATCACAGAAACCTGGTTGAATTCTTATTCCAATTGTAACATTCTTAACATTCCTGGTTTTACCTTGGCAATGCCGTGTCATGTGCAGGTGGTGTGGCTATAGATGATATACTTTCATATAATATCAAAGATAGTATCTCCGTTTTTAAGGAAGGGTGTTTCGAACCCTTATTTATTGAATTAAATGTTAAAGATTAAACCCCAATAAGAAGAAATTTTCAGACTTCTTCACGCATTTTTCAGCTAACCAATTATTTGTCTCACCGCGGTTGTATCCTCTGCAAACTATTACTTCCATACTAAAGTGGTAGGTATGTACCGCCCATAATTTTAAACTTGGACTGCAGTATGAGAGATTTTGTGGGTAACTACAGTATGACAGTTTATGATTTTGATACCTGCAGTCTGAAAATAAGTGATTTTTTATACCTGCAGTATGAAAGTAGTAGATTTTTTATACCTGCAGTATGAAAATAAGTGATTTTTCAAACCTGCAGTATCAAAATAAGTGATTTTTGATACGTGCAGTATAAAAATAAGTGATTTTTGGTACCTGCAGTATGAAAATAGGTGATTTTTTTAAGACCAGCAGTATGAGAGATTGGATTTTTGATACCTGCGCTACAAAAATTCTGAAAAAAGGCAAGTGCTTGGGCAGCACATGTATATATACCTCACATATGAAGGTGCCTCCCCCCCCCTCCCCCTTCTCCCTTCCTCCTTCCGGGCACACACTCTAATTCTTTACATAGGTACTTCACTAGACATAACTTAAAATCTTTGTTTACCTTATTTAACTTCATCACAGATATATGTTAGGCATGTTGGTGCAAAAATTTGGAAATTTGGAACTTGCTTCCCACATTATGCTTCCCTGGTCTCTTTTAAGTCCTGCTTAAAGAATTCTCTTATTTGCTTATAACAACCAGTAGTAATCATTGTTTCCGGTAAATTCCCATTCTCTGACGATGTAAAAGATTATTCTAATCTGTGTATTACGCACTTGTATTGTGCACTTACTTGACTTATAAACAATTTTGATTAGATGGTTTTGAGGGTAAGTTTAGGTGGTATGGAAGGAGAGGTGGTCAGGTAGGGGGTTAGGGGAAGGGTCAGGGAGGGGGTTTTAAGCATTATCTATTGCCTTGTTTTCTGTTATTGTATCATAAGGGGGTTTTGCACCCATAAGCTTCAGGTAGTTTTTGGCAAAATCTTTTAAGCCACTGTGTTTATATTTGTTAAGTTATGTTACTCTAATTTAAGTTTAATTAGTCAGTATATAATTTACAAGATGTATCTACTTTCACTCGATGTATATGTATATATTCAAGTTGTAATTGTTTGGCTGGAATAAAGTATTTGAAATAAAATAAAAAAGGAAATAAAATGCATTTCATGAAGGTACACTCAAACATGCTTGACTCCATATGGGCAAATTATACTTCAGAAGGGAGTGTTTTATTTTACATATTGGTTTTTCTTGTTCAATCCCTGAACAGAGGTGTAGCTATAGTGTTATGTAAGAGGGGAGGGGGGCGATTTAAGTTGGGTGATTAACGGGGAAAGCAAGTTGAAATTGGAGCTTGGGGCTTCAAAGGTCCACCATATGGACCATGGGCAGAATCAAGGTAGGAGCACAAAGGGCAGACTCTAGATGGGGTCCAGAGGGCAGACTGTGGGTGGGGCCCAGAGGGTAGACTCTAGGTGGGACCCAGAGAGCAAAACCATAGAAGCTCTGGGGTTTAGTGGTCTGGAAGTGTGAATTAACTCATGGGAATACTGCAAATTGCTGCAAAGTCAGGCTGGTCTATGCTCATGGACCTCCATGAACCATTGAATGTCTTTCCCATTTACCACAATACTTTCAGGAAATAAGTAAATTAGTCAAGAATTTCTCCTCAAGTACCGTGCCATTTTGAGAGACCATTTGGTATGGGCGTGGGTGTAGCCAGGGAATCAAAAGTTTCATACCGCAGCACCACAATTATTTTCAAGGTCCAATATGTGACAACTTATAAATTTATATCGTGATAAACCTGTAATGCTCAGAGAGAGCAAAAATGTATATTCTTCATTTAATATGATAGAGATAATAATTATAAGTCATCTGATGGAAATTTCACATCATACAACACAATTTAGCACATATTTTCTACAGTAATTTATGAAAACATTAATACTGTCAATATAAACTTACATGGGAGCGGCCATTTTGTTCATACGCCCTCTAAAAAATGATGTCATGCACCTAGTACAGATAAGGATATGTATTTCTTTATAATCAAAGAAAAAACTTTTAAGAAATAATTTTTCCATTCTTAGACCTGCCAACTAGTACGATTTTGCCATATTTAATACAGGAAAATGTTAAGAATACGATTGTAGGTTTTTTGGCACCAGAATACTTTTTATTTTTTTTATTTTTCAATTTTTAACTCATACTTTTTACGCTCAGTTGGAAATCATGTCCTCTTGAAGGATTTTTGCCGACTTAACCGATTCAGATTCAGATTCAGAATACGATTTATAACCATTTGCGGCTGCCGCCAAAAAGTGTAGACTACAAGTTAATTATGTATGCATAAGGCAACCTACCTGCAACAGAGTTGCGATCAAGTTTAAGTACTCCAGTTCTATCAGACTGTTTAACTAGCAAGATCTATTGGTAAGCAGCAGGGATTCCATCCCATCAACGTACATTAAAAAATAAAGCACTAGCTCTAAAAATGCAAAAAGGCAACTGCTGCGTACAATAAGAGAAACTGAAATTTAACAGTGGTAATTTTTTTCAGCCACAGTAAACCTTTGTTTTGTACATTTTGTTCGAAGAGTACAGTTTTTTTTATCAAAAATACAACTTTTGTTGTTCCAGAATATAGTTTGGTGATCCTAAAGGTTGGCAGGTCTGCATTCTATGAGTCTATACATTTTAGTTGTATATTATATTAATGATTCATGCCCTTAAAACTTCATGTCAAAGAATTTTGGAAAGAAGATTTCAAAGAAAATTAGAAATAAATTAATTGTGCATGAATTGTTACACAAGATTAGACAAAATGGCAGCGTACATGTTACAACTGAAAACTTTTTTTTTTTTTGTGTTATTCTTTATCATGTATCAAGCTAGAATATTTGACTTTGTTGCCTTTATTAGGTTCAACAATTCATATTTTAAAATATACCAAATTACTCAATAAGTGGTTGTTTGTTTGAATGATGGATTTGCAATATAAGTTACAATTTTGCATACTTCATTTCTTCTTTTAGCCAAGAGGGTGTATCTTCCCGATGCTACCGACCATTTGATGTCTTTGTGCATCCACTAGAAGGTGGCAGGCCACTAATATGTAGAACATACCAGATCGTGCCACCTTTGAGTCTCAGTTTACCGGCTCCAACATACAGAGCTGTTATCATTGATGGCGCAGAGGAACACAGTCTACCTGAGGCATACATAAAGAAACTGAGAGCAATACAGCACAATGCTGATTTTTCCATTGTCAGCGGAGATATGAAGAGATACGATGTAGAAAAAGCAAAAGCAGCAAAGAATCCAGCCAATGGTAATTATGAACACAGATTCAATGTGTAGAAAAATACATGAATTTGTCTCCTATTTAAAAGGGGCAATAGACCAAAAGGTAAGGGCACAATTTCCTAGAGACTCTAATATATTTAACACAGCGTTTTGACCAGCATGGAGAGCTTTATACAAAACTTATTTACAATCGTAGCCAAAAGTGTTGGGACAAAGATTTAACACAGCATTTTCCCCCAACTCTCCCCCCATTGTGCGCTTTGCAAAAACACATAGTAAAACGCGACTTTCAACATTTATTGAGGAAATTGGAGATTTGTTCCAACTACTTTTGGCCGTGTTTGTGGCAGGGTTCTAGCTAGACAAGTTTGAGTGCTGCGCTCTAGTCACAATCCAGGGTGACCTCCCATGAAGAACTGTTCAAATTTACTTTAGTTTTTTTTTTTATTTATCGGAATGTTAGAAGGATTTACAAAATATATTTTATGTACAATGATATTAGAAAATATAATGGATATTCAACTGTCAAAGTGTCCCCCCCACTCCCTACCCCTCCCCCCCAAAAAAGTACAAACATATGCCGGAAACTCTTCTCCCAATTCCCATTGTTATTCTTCCTGCCCAAACTTTCTACCGCTTTTATTTTTGTCCTAGTATCGTTCAATGAAAGCCATACATTATTACAATTATTTCAAGTTTACTAGCGGCACATGTTTCTATGAACTACGCAACAACTTTTGTCAATATCAAATCCCCCACAAATCAAAAGAATATCGATCAGTCGTTATAATGTTAAGTGCATATGGGGTTTATAACAAATGTGATTGGTTACTTACATTTGGACCGGTCTATGAGCACGCCTTGGGCCCTTGGGGGTGTAATATTTACTTTGTTAAAGTTTGTTTGTATGGTAAGTGACGGGCTCAGCAAGCTGCCAGCAGTGATTCACAAGTATTAAAACGTGAACCTGAACTGTGTGCATGTACGTATGTTTATGCAAAGAGCCCCATGTATGGGTGATTTTATGATTATATGTACGTTCAATTGCGTTAAATATCTATAGTTCAGTTGTTTTGCTCAGAATTTACTGTGCGTAATGTATGTTATGTTATGTGTGTAAATCAGTGGATGACATAAATAGAGCGAGATTAAAAGGAGATCTGTTTAAACACTTAATTGATAAACCGAATTGAACTTTTGAGTGCCGGGCGGAAGAGTGAATCTTAGAGCCAAGTGCTGGGTGGGAATTGCGAGTTCTGGGTGAGCCCAGGACTAATTGGATAATAGAGATTTTCTAGAAAGTAGTTACTTCTACTTAGCAATACTGTCTTTTTTGGAGAGTATGGATGTGGAAGGAGATGCAGTCAAGTGGAGAAAATTGCAAAGGGAAACCAATTTCTTTAAGGAGAAAACGTATATCTTGCAAATTGTTGCCTCATTTTATTTCAATCTTCCTCTCTCTCAAAAGGTGTAGATGCTGAAGACGATTCATCTTTTGCTTTCAAATCTTCTATCCATGTGTCGGAGGGCTACTTTTTGTACTTTGGGTATGGAGGAACCATCAACAGCATGTATTTCAAGGACAAAATTCCAAGTGCCCAGAAAATTACTGAAGCAAAGTTAAAGGTCAGAATGTTGTACGCTGTATGTGGGAGTTTGTTTAGAAGTGAGTGGGGTGTAAGGGGAGAGGGTGGGGTCTTGAATTTGCTTATAGCAAAGCATGAAAATTCATTTACTTTCCGTCCAGGTCCAGTAAAGTTCAGGGTGCCATCTCTAGCTGCAGCCTGAAGGATTTGACTGGCACGCAATGAGAAATTGTGAAGTTGTGATATTGCGCTATATAAAAGACCAATGCGATACAAGTAGTTACCCCTCCAGTCTTGTACAAACCTCATTGATGAAAACTATCAGCAAATTTTGAAATTTTCTCAAGCAGTGGCAGCACCATGCAGGCACCAAGAATTGAGAGACATGGCTGTTTATATTTCAACTCTGTCAAAAGTTTATACAATAAACTAAATTCTGTAACTTTATATTTTGAAGATCTATACGCATTTAAACTTTGAAACTTGTTTCCCTTGCTAGCTTTACATTATTCCTGTTGCCTTTATACTTTTATACCTTTTATCTTTTTTAACATATGTCGTATATTATCTATGTTTACATTATTCTTAAGTTTTATGTATTTTATATTTTCATTTTGTAAAGCACTTACAGCTTAATTGTTAGAATAAGGGCTGTAGAAATGTAATTTAATAATAATAATAAGATCTTTTCATATCACCCCAGTTTTAAAGAAACTTTATTAAGTACCTGTTGCTCGTTACCTACTTCAGCCTTTTGCACCTTGGTGAGCATAGACCAACAATGATGTCTCTACAGCAAGCATGATTTTGAACCATCTTATCCATTTTGTTCCAACTGAAATTTGTGGAGTTAGCGAATAAGAATGTTGACATTGACAAATGGATTGTCACTGTTTTATTAGCCAGACTTCGGAATTACAACATCTGCTTACAGGTGCGCATGGCCAAATTGATTAGTGATCATGAGTTTTTTGGCCTCCTACTTATAAGTTTATTTTGATTGGGGGTTTTACCATTTTACTGTATGGCCACTCCTAGTCCTAAAAGCTAAGGGGCAGTTTTGGTCCTCCAGTGGTTGGTCGGCTTGTGTTGTTAAGAGCTCTTCCTCTTGGTAGTTATAGTCTGGAATTCATTCTGGCCTTTGGTCTTTTGGGGAATGATAAAGGTAACATCCATTTCTTCTAAGATTGCATTTGGGGGTTGCTACAATAAATGATATGGGCTATTTCTTAAGGCCAATGACTTTCCTAAGTGTCTTTGCATCTTTGACCCATGCTTGATCTCCTGGTAACATTGGGGCTAATTGTTCATTGTTCATAGGTCATTGTTCATAGGTCATTGTTCATAGGTCATTGTTCATAGGTCATTGTTCATAGGTCATTGTTCATAGGTCATTGTTCATGGGTCATTGTTCATCAGTCATTATTCATACGTCATTGTTCATAGGTCATTGTTTATTTCACAGAATGCTTTCAAATCAGGCCATTCAGGTTTGAGTTCTGAGGGTATTACGGGGACTGTGGTCCTTAGTTTTCTTCCCATTTGGGATGGGGCAGGTCCATGTTGAAGCGGAATTGTTCTGTATGTGAGAATGGCAAGGTATGGGTCATCTGATTTCTTTAGCAAATTCTTTACAGTTTTCACCGCTCGTCCTACCTCTCCGTTGCTTTGTAGCTATTTTGGGCTACTAGTGTTATGTGTGAAATCATAAGATTTTGTGAATCCTGCAAATTCACTACTAGAATATTTGTCTCTTGTCTGAGACCAGTATATCTGGGATACCATGCTCTGCAAAGATTAATTTCAAGTAGGTACTTATGGCACTAGATGTGGTGGAGGTGAGTTTTGCTACTTCAACGAATCGCGAGTAGTAGTCCACAACATGCAGGTATTGATGCTTTTTCCATTCAAACAAATCAGTGGCTAGTTTCTGCCAGGGGTGAGATGGAAGATCTGAGATGATCATGCCATGGGCTCTGCATGATCATGTTATGGGGTCTGCATGATCATGCCATGGGCTCTGCATGTTCATGCCATGGGCTCTGCATGTTCATGCCATGGGCTCTGCATGTTCATGCCATGGGCTCTGCATGATCATGCCATGGGCTCTGCATGTTCATGCCATGGACTCTGCATGTTCATGCCATGGGCTCTGCATGATCATGCCATGGGCTCTGCATGATCATGCCATGGGCTCTGCATGATCATGCCATGGGCTCTGCTTGATCATGCCATGGGCTCTGTAAAGGAATGTTCTTATACCATGTGGACTTAACGAATAAGAATATTGACAGTGACAAATGGATTGTTTCTATGTTTTATTAACGATTGAGACTTTGGAATTACAATGTTCAGTCGGCTGAAGCCATTTTGAGAAAGTGCTTTGTAAATTCACCTAGGATTGGGCCTGGATTCCTAGCACATGTAGGTTCAGGACGGGACTTAATGCTACAAAACCTTGATTCATTTGTTCTGCTAGGCTTGATAGCACGTCTCCAGCTGTTTCTTGGTGTCACAGGTTTTTTTTTGTTGGAATTCCTAAGTTTAGATAGAAGTATTCAGTTATTAAGTAAGGGTCATGGTGTTGTAGTCTTGAAATTTCTGTTTTCTATTCGGTTTATGCAAATTGATGCATCCCTGGTATTTTTGGTCAGTGGTTCAAGTTTACCTGTAGAGTAAGATGTTGGGAGGGGCAATTGGTAAGTGAGTGTTTGTAGGAGCAAGTTAGCTCCATTGATAGATAACTGTAAGTCCACTGGACAGTTGGATCTAATTGCTTGGAATCAGCCAGCATTTCACTGTTTCAGGGTTTTAAGGTTAACCACCATCTGACCGTACAGTATATCATTGTTTGTAAGGATGCAGATCTCCACTTCATGGCCTATAACTGAGACGAGTGACCCGTACAAGAACGTCCGGTATTTAGGTATTCATGTATTGTTGAGCAACTTGAAGCTAGGACGTCCCTTATTCAGGTATTCATGTATTGTTGACCAACTTGAAGCTACGACGTCCCTTATTCAGGTATTCATGTATTGTTGACCAACTTGAAGCTACGACGTCCCTTATTCAGGTATTCATGTATCGTTGACCAGCTTGAAGCTACGACGTCCCTTATTCAGGTATTCATGTATTGTTGACCAACTTGAAGCTACGACGTCCCTTATTCAGGTATTCATGTATTGTTGACCAACTTGAAGCTAGGACGTCCCTTATTCAGGTATTCAGGTATTGTTGACCAACTTGAAGCTAGGACGTCACTTATTCAGGTATTCATGTATTGTTGACCAACTTGAAGCTAGGAAAAGAGGCATGTACAAAAGAACAAAAAGCTTAAAACTGTGAAACGAGAACAAGACAACGTAGTACATCAAGAAGTACTCAAATTATCAACGCGTCGTGTGTTAATTTTCACCAAAGAAGTACTGTATTCTTACTTCTCTGTTGTGACACTTGGCTGTCCTCTTCTCGGTTGTGACACTTGGTTGTCCCCTTCTCAGTTGTGACACTTGGCTGTCCCCTTTTTCCTCTTTCCTTGCTGGTTCCATGCAGGGTTTCATCTAGAAATTGGAGAAATGAGTGTGCATTGGAAATTTCTGGGCGTGCAACACTTTTTTGACGGCATAGGCATCATGCGTGCCCATAACGTGGGTACTAGTGAGGTTCTGGGAACCACCCTGATAAAGGGACCAAGACTGAATCTGAATATGAATAGGTTAAGTTGACAAAAATCTTTCTAGAGGACATGAACGCCAACAAAAGTATGAGAAAAGAAAAAAAAGTTAATTAACAGTATAAGTGTTAATAAGCTTAGATTTGAAACAGTTTAGACTAGGACTAGGTGCATGTACAACGCCTGATAAAAAAGTATTCCAATATTTTAGTGTGCAGAGGGTGATCAAGTATTTATGAACATTCTTTTTAGCATAGGTAACATGTAAATTAAGATCATGATTATTTCTTGTGTTAATTCTGTTGGTTGGGATTAGGTTACCTTTGTCAATGTAGACAAGAATGTTATTGATTTTATAAAGCATACGTAAACATGTGAGATTCTTCTTACTTTTAGCAGGGGTCAATCTAATTGTTGAAGGAAGTTATTCACACTAGATTTATAAGTGTAATCTAAGTACACTTTGTGAAGGTTTTCATGGGTAAAGAACTATTACAAATTATTTGCATGCCATCCCATGTTAGATTGACTTTCTCTTGATTTTATTGTGTTCTTTCGAAAAATGTAATTACTTTATAATTTTTACTGATGTTTATTTTACTACCAAGTGCTCCCAATAAAGCCTTCAGGGCATTGAAATTTTAGCATGTAAATAAAACTTATAATGCACCAAAATACATTAACCCAAATACTAATTAGCAATAGTTCTGTAAATGCTGTTCAAAGAAACAATTCGTAGTTAAAGGAGAGGTATTGTCCCATAAATCACATCACATCTGGTTTTAAATTTTCCTTTTTGATTGCGAGAAATCTGTGATGATATGGATAACACTGTGACATGTAGGCCCGTATGTTCTGTCTGGCGGATGTGTGATCGATAACATTGTAGCTTTCTCGCGATCAATAGGGAAAATTGAAAACCGGAAGTGACGAAACCAGCACAGAAGCATTCACTTCTGAGTATTTATGGGACGATATCTTTCCTTTAATTAAAGAGAATAATTCTAAACTTTTACTGGGTATTTATTTCATTACCACGAGATTAAAATTTCCAACAAAGGCTGCACAGTATTGAAATTTCAGCATGTAAAAAAACTTTGAAGCAATGAAGTACATCAACCCTGTATAACGCATTGTTACTATAACGCTAAATATGCTTTCCATTTTTTTCCATAATTGATGTAGAAAAAGACAATTAAATGGTACTTAAAGAAAAAAAGAATGCCAAAGTTGTACGTTCCTTGCTTGCAATATGGTTTCATTTATTCGTCACCTAGTTATGTTGACCATCAGATTGTTAGATTTTACGCGATCTGTCGGTCTAAGTAAAAATGTTTGGGTTCATTAGTTAAATATATATGGCTAAGCCCTTATTATCCCCTCGCCAACAAGTTGGTGAAGAGGGGATATAGCATTTTTACCGTTTGTCCGTCCATCCACATCGATAGTCTGTCCGTCCACATCTATTGTCCGTCCGTCTACATCTATTGTCCGTCCGTCCACATCTATTGTCCGTCCGTCCACATCTATTGTCCGTCTGTCCGGACTTGTGCATTGTTCAGCTACTAGGGAACAAAAGATTGCTGCCCTAGGAAAGGAATTCCAACTATTTCAATGAAAATAAATTTATATAAAGGAGAAAAAATGCATTTCAGACTTGAACAACAGCAAGTAAAGGATTCGATGTGGGATGAAAAAAAACTTATATAATAGAGCTGACGACTGAATGAAATTTATATTAAAGGTCATGGAAATGAATAGGGAAAAAACTAAGGTTTTGTTAGAATAGAGTGGAATCATGATAGACTTATGATAAACTCACAAGTTAATCAGCAATGAATTTTCATTCTGATTTGGTAGATAGAACAGCCCTATTTGGTTTATAAGGGGAAAAAAGCTGAGCATGTTTCTAATGGAAGTGTCAGATTAAATTTAATGCTGGGGAGGAGGAGGCTGTAGTGCAATGAGTGAGTGGAGGTGATAGTGAAGGTTGGAATGATGAATTGGTTAAGAGTATATTTGGTAGATGAGTGGATGGCAGAAGGTGGGTTGGGGTAGCAGGTGAATGGATGATGGTAGGTGAATGGGGGATGGTAGGTGAATGGGGGATTGTAGATGAATGGAGAATGGCAGGTGAAAGTGGGATGTAGGTGAATGGGCAAGTTGATTTGATAGTAGTGAGGGGATGGGAGTTAAGAGGAAAGAATGTTGGGTGAAAGATAATAGAATGATTGGTAGATGTAGGAATTAGGATGAAGGTGAGATGGCATGGGGGACAGGATGTGATGAAATGTGGGACAGGGTGGCAGATGGGACAGGGTACCATGGAATGTGGGACATGATGTCTAGGCAGGGTGCGATAACATGTAGGATAGGATGGAAATGGGCTGTAGGACGGTGAGATGGCATGTGGTACATGGAAGGATGGCATGTGAGACAGGGTAAGATGGCACATGGTACATGAAGGATGAGATGTGGGACAAGGTGGCATGGTATATGAGACAGAGTGGCAAGGCATATGGTGAGCTGTCATCTTGATTTCAGGTGTGATGGCATATGGGTCATGTCGTGTAATGGTATCTGGATTTCATGTATGATTTCCTGTTGGGAGGGATATTGTATCAGACATGCAGAACAGAGGGTGGGATGATAGTTGTGACAAAGCATGTGGAAAGCATGTTATTAATGGCGAGAGAATTTGCATCGTTTGCGATGTCTGGTTTTCTTACAATTTTACTTCTTGGTTACTGTTTTGTTTCATTTTTTGAAACTTGAACTTTGTTACTAAGTTAAACGGATACGGATACATATTATAGGCATCGATTCTAGACATCTATATTCAGGGCTGTAAGAGAATTTTAAATGAGGGGAAGCAGGCAGGATGATATTTAATGTGTTCCCCACCCTCCACCTTTTCTTCCCCATGCATAAACAGCTTTAACCAAATTAATTGTGTAAGATTAAACAAAGGAATAATTTAGTTTTATGACATTTTGTGTTTCTTTTTTGAGCCAAAAAATGTTAATGATTTTACCTTTGCCTGACCTGTTTCTTATAGCATTACATTAAAGCTCATGTTTCTTGTCTATAAATCCTTGAATAATTTTGTCCATTCATTTGTTAATGTTATCAAGCATAGCCCAACGTGAATCTTTGTTTCTGCAATTTGCCTCTTAAACAAATATGAAGCTAATTGGGCATGGGGGGTATTTTTTTTTTTTTCTTTTGCTGTTGCAGTTTCACATTTTTGGAATAAACTGCCAATGAAACTCGGGATCTGCCCTATATATTAATGTTTCAAAAATCCTTGCAAAATTCCTCATGACTTCTTTTGATTTAAGATTGCTGTTTCGTCAATTTTCTATATCTGTGTTGGTGTTTATATTTGTTATTGTTTATGTCTTCTGTGCATTGAGTGCTCAAGCTGAATGTAAATACGCACGTTAAAACCATTTTACATTATTTAATGTTATTCACTTCTCCTAGAATGCACCATAATGTTTTTGTTATTATCTCATTTTTTCCGGCACAGTTTGGCTCTCTGTATTTTTGTTTTTGATGCATGCATAAGTCTCATCAACCAATTATCTTCCTGCATTACAGAACTACAAACTTCTTCCATGCGGACGAACAAACAAACAAAAGTACTCAGAAGTAACAAGTGTACCATCTGCAGGTGACAGTGTTTTTGGCGTTGTCTGGAGGGTCGGCTTAGAGGATCTTGCCAGCCTGGATGAGTAAGCATGATTTTGATCATTTTGTTGTGATTCATTTCATATGCATATTTCATAAATCTCAAAAATATAATGTTTATGTTTCTTTTCAAATATGTAATGAAAATAGCTTTTGAAAAGTCTTCCAAACTGTCTAAGTAAAATTTAAACATTAAATTTATTACTGACATTTATGGCTAACAGGGACCATTGTTCATATTCAGTCAAAGGAATATTCCCATGTTTTTTTGTAATCTTTCATAAGAAAGAAGAATTTCAGGAACAATTTAGTACAAAAATCATATTGATATGTTATTCCTACTAGGAGATATTCAAATTTCAAGGTTCACAAAATATGTCAATAAACCGATAGGAAAAGGCTCAGTATGACTTCACTGCAACACATTCTCCCACAAAGTTGATGTATTTCAATAAAATCTGTCATCCTTTTTTATTAGTAAAATCTGCTAGAAAAATAAATTGATGAAAATTAGGTATTTTTATATAATGCCAAAAATATCTCACTTCAGTAACTGTTTGAAAATTGTTTCCAATCATACAGAAACAACCAAGTAACGTTCAAAGAAATACATAAACAATTGCAATGAAATTGCTTCTGACATAATCAAACACGAATTCATCATACTGTACAAAAATGTTAAAATATAATTGGGAAATCTTTAAAGATCCATATCTCCTGAACAGAATACGATATCAACCTGATTTTTGTACGAAAATGGCTCTAAAAGTTTGCTTTTTCAAATACAATTTTACAAAAAACCATGGGAATATTACTTTATTTTCTTTGAGAAAAAAAATTCCTTCATGAATTGCCTAAATTGTTAGTGTGAAGGGGAACTTGGTATTGTGTGTTAAGTTGCAGATATTTTGAACGTATAATGAAATAAGCGTTCCTAAAAAAATGGTGAAGGAATACTGCAGCTACGCATTAAGCAGTCCGGTCCACGCTCCTGATCGGGAGATCTCCTGATTGGGAGATGGAGACATGTGCAGTGACCATAAACTCTTGCTAATAAGTTTGGCTGTTACAATTTTTCTGCTTTTCAAATTCTGTAATTCTAAAGCTGTATACTTTGCAAATAATATGGAAATTAATATTTCTGAATAATTTGAGCTTTTGCTGGTGATTAACATCTTAAAATCTGCTCTTCAGAAATTATTGAAATGAACTTTTAAAGATTACTGTAAAATTCCATGGTGAAAGTCAAATTTGTGCTGGTGAATATGGGGAAAATAATTTCATCTTTCTGTTGCACCAATAAAATTAAGATATTTCACATGCATTTTTCTTACCTTTGGCTTCAACCTTTTTACTGTTATGTATTTCTTTAAAATGATTTGAATTTGGAAAGATAGATTGTGGGTTATAATGACAAAAATCTCCTGATTGGGAGATCTCCCAATCGGGAGATCTCCCAATTGGGGGCAAGGACCAAACTTTCGTCTTTTCATTGAAAATTTTGTGATTCAGTTAAAATGTAAAGCGCTAAACACATAAGGACATTTAGAGAAGACATATGCATGGGTGTAATTAGTGGGTTGACTTGGCCATTCGACCTCCCCACAGCTTTCCTTAAGGTAAAAAGGTCTAGAAATTTTGTTGAAAGGTGTGGATTTTGAGACAATAACCAATTTGGCCTCTGAACAGTTTAAAGAGGGAGGCTCTTCTCAGCAAAATTGTGTAATGAGAACGGGGTGCGGACATTTGACATTACTTCCAGTTGTGAACGCAAGATCCATGTGCTGTCTGTACAGTCGGACAGTGGCACGCCGTGTGTGTTGGGTTTCATGCACAGTGCATTACATTACTGTGGCGAGAAACTTAGATTTTTTTATGTCATCAGCATTTTCTAAGAACTATAGTTGGAAACCCTAGATGTTAGCAGGTTGGTATTTTGACTCTTTAGAAGCTAAATTTGAAGAAAAAAACATGGTCTTTTGAGATTTGTTTGGCTGCAAAAAATACTCCTCTTTTTTGATATTGAGTTTGATACTTTGGCATTTGTATTGTTTGGCTTTTTTGGAAACTTGTTTGGCTATAAAATATTTTATTTGGCTTAATTATTTCTGGCCCTTTCTCAGCGGCATTGATGGCAAATAAAAAGAAAGTGAAAGATTTTGTACCAACATTTTTTTTTGCTTTTCAGTACATTTTATCCCTCCCAGAAAAGCCTCTGCATAAAAGATTTGCACCCTTACATCATTGATGTTCTGGTTTTCCACATGTGGGAAAATCGAAAATCTCAAGGCCACCGAAAATTCATGCATCACTGCCCTCACACTCCATACATACAGTATACAATTAAAGATGCACTGTACATACATATGTACAGAGTATATTTCAGGAATGGTTTAAGCGTGACACAGCGTGTAATCTGTTTAAGAAATATTGAGTGAGGGTGCTGTGAGTAGCAATATCGTAGATGTTGGGGCAAAATATTGGCATGGGATGAACAACTGTTGTTGTTAGTATCACGCTGTTTTATTTTATTTTCTTTCAGAATGAAATGTACCCATGTGCCTGCACAACATCCGTTCGATGTTTCTGTCACAGCCTTAAATAGTGATCAAGAACATCTGTGCCGAGTCTACAAGTTCATAGGTCATACTGAGCCAAAGTCCTTAACCTCCCATTATAAACGACTGTTGCTAGATGGTGCTACAGAGGGTAGTTTCCCACAGGAGTATATCAACAAAATCAGAGATTTTCCAGAATCTGTGGATAATACACAAATAGAAGGTAAAACCAAAAGTGCAGTAAGTGTGGGACACACTGTCTCCTCCTGTTGAATTCTAGCTTCCTAGTTTGGCCCAAATACTGAAAAGTTAGTCCCGAATGGAAGAATGTTTTTAGAAACTTAAACTCTTAGTAATAATTGAAAAATTCAGGGCCAAATGTCAGGAAAAGGTATAGCACCACCCTCCATATTTAAAAAGATGAAGGTAAGTAAGGTTAAAGTCCAAGAGGGAATCTTATTTCAAGAAAACTGCTTGATCCGTCATTAGCAAATCAGTTACATACTAGTAACGTCACTTCTGCAGTGGAACCTGATTGGCTTGTTGGTGATTGTGTAAATATTTTGACCAATCAGAAACGTTGGATTGTAGTGTATTTTCATCTCCATGGTTACACACGATATCTGGCCTTTAAATAAGGAAGACAATTTATCTAGTGATGCATCTACCTGTTGACAGACCTTGATTGGCAGTATGGGAAAGGGCACAAAGTAAGGAACCGAAAGGTGACATAGGAACTTTTCATCGCGCTGTTATTATTATTATTATTATTACATATTTAGTGAATCAATAAAAAAATAAAAAAATCCTGCCTATGAGGTAATACAGGCCATACTCCAAACCTGGGAACACCCACCAATATGTCCATGTTGAATACAACCATCCACCTATTATCACCAAGAGAATCCCTCAATCTATAGAAACCCGACTATCCAATATCTCCAGTAATGAAGAAGTGTTCAACACCGCCACACCAGAGTACCAAAAAGCCCTGCACGTAGCTGGCCACTCAGTCAATATAACTTATAGGCCGAAAGACAACCACAACAACAACCTTGAAACAAAGGCACAACAGAAAGATAGGAAACGCATATTTACCTGGTTCAACCCACCCTACAGCAATCATGTCAGCACCAATATTGGGAGAAAGTTTTTCACCCTTGTAGGTCACCACTTCCCCAAAGCACATGAACTCCACAAAATTTGCAAGAAAAACACCCTAAAAATAAGTTACTGCTGCATGAATAACATGGAAAACGTGATAAAAGCACACAATAACAAGCTAATCAACTGTGAATCCAATCAATCTACAGATAATTGCAACTGCAGTATCAAAGAAGCTTGCCTTCACCTGGTATATGTACCACCAAAGAGCTTCCACACAAAAAATGTAATCTACGAAGCCAAAGTTATCACTTTGAATGACAAGAAAACTAATATAGGCCCCACTACCACCTCATTCAAAACCCGCTATGCATCACACAAAACAAGCCTAAAAAAGAGGGGGAAAAGAAACAACACCGAACTCAGTAAATACATCTGGACTTTGAAGGAAGACGGCACCGATTACAGCATAAAGTGGCGTGTCATCAGGCACGCCCAACCATATTCCCCCAGAACTAAACGTTGCAACTCTTGCCTTTCGGAAAAATACTACATCATAACAGCAAAGCAAAAGCACCATTTTGAACTCAAGATCGGAACTTATCTCCACTTGCAGACACAGAAACAAGTTTCTCGTATCTAAATACAGATAACCTTTACCCCATTCAGCTTGCTCACTCACTGTACACACACTTTATTCTGCCTGCTCATCCACTTGATTGAACTCTATTGTATTTATCCACTTTCCTTGTCTAAACGTATATCATTGTGTTTTTTCACGTTGTTAGTTAACGAGTCTTAAGGCGAAACAGTCCGTACAAGAAGGGAAAAATTACTTCATTCCACCTACCTTTGTATATAGTATATATATATATATATATATATATATATATATATATATATATATATATATATATATATATATATATATATATATATATATGTAATGTATGTATACATATATATGTATGTATGTATATATATATATATATATATATATATATATATATATATATATATATATATATATATATATATATATATTTATATATATATATATATATATATATATATATATATATATATATATATATATATATATATATATATATATATATATATATATATATATATATCCTCTAACTCTAATTCCCCCAAACACAACTAACACAACAAAACTAACTCCCATGCCCAAACCGACCTCACCTGGCTCTTCTTACCTAGTCCTAAGCCCATCACCATTTCCAACAACCCAATCACACCCAATACCCACACCACCTCCACCACCACTTCTCTCCTCAACCCCTTCCTACTCTAAAGCCCCTACAGCCCCTACACCAACTCCACTAATACCTTCATACATCAAGCTAAAACCAGCCAAGCAAACAACTAACAAACCAACAAATCAACCAACAAACAACCAACCAAAAACAACCAATCAACAAACAACCAATCAACAAACAACCAATCAACAAACAACCAATCAACAAACAACCAATCAACAAACAACCCACCTCCCAAACCCACACTGAAGAGAGTATGGATTCTTCGACACGAACACACCGATCATACTTCTCGCCCAATTTTCAAAAACAATCGCTCCCAAAGAAACAGATCCAAAGAAAAACAAGCCAACTCAGACCCAGCAGATCTTCCTCCAGATAACCCCCCGCCTCCTTTATGGCATACACCACAAACAATTACAATAACACCCACAACATCATACAATGGCACATTAGGAGCCTTAAGGCGAATTCTGAAGAAATCGACCTTCTGGCCTCCACCTTCAACCCGGTCGTCTTCTGCCTACAAGAAACTTTCTTGAAAACCACCGACCATTACTCCCTTAACAACTTTGCTTGCTATCACAAACATCAAGTGGATGCTGACAGGGCCTGTGGTGGCGTCTCCATTCTCGTTAGACACGATATCCCACACAGCCCTGTTTGTGTGCACACCGACCTTCAGGCCATCTGTATTTCTATCTCCCTCCACAAAACTTTCACTCTCTGCAATATCTATCTCCCTCCCAACACCAACATTCAACCAACCAGCCTTAACAACCTCATCTCTCAGCTTCCCACCCCCTTCATCCTTCTTGGTGACTTCAACGCTCACAACCCTCTGTGGGGCTCTAATACCACCACCCCTAGAGGCAAGTTCATCGAAAACGCTCTCCGTCAGCACAGCCTGTCCTTACTGAACACTAACTCCCCGACCTACCTTCATCCTGCCACAGGCTCTCTCACCTGTATTGACCTGTCTATCTGTTCCCCTAACCTCCTCCCTGATTTTAGTTGGAGTTTCACTGCTGACCTCTGTGGTAGTGATCATTACCCTCTTCTTATACACTGCAATCTTCAAATCCCCACTGAGCACACCCCCAATTGGAACCTGGACAAGGCTGACTGGTCCCTTTTTGAAACCCTCTGTGACTCACACCTCTCCCCCCATCTTCTTGAGGATGAGGATCCCATGTCTAACTTCAGTAATATCCTTATCAACATCGCCACCTGCTCAATTCCCAAAACCTCCAAACCCCAAATCATCCCCAACCCCTGGTTCTCAGATGACTGCAAAACCGCCATCAAGAACAGGAAAAGAGCCCTCAGGAACTTTAAAACTAACTCGACCACCCATAACCTTAACCTCTTTCGCATCAGCCGTGCCAAGGCCAGACGCACTATCAAGGACAGTAAAACCAACACTTGGAACAACTTTATCTCTTGTCTCACCACCAACACCCCCACTAAGCAGATTTGGAGAATGGTTAACAGCTTCCACGGCAGAGTAGGCAAATCTTCCATCTCCCATCTCTCTTGGAATGGAGACCTTCTCACCGCAAAAAAAGACATTGTTGACCACCTCGCCGCCTCTTTCAGCAACATCTCGTCCTCGACCAACTACTCCAATGCTTTCAAAATCAAAAAGCTTTGCGATGAAGCCCGGAGAATCACTTTTCCCTCTGACAACTCCAAAGCTACAACACCCCTCTCACCCTTTCTGAATTAAACCAAGCCATCAGCGACGCTGGCTGCACCTCCAAGGGCCCAGATAACATCCCCTATCACTTTCTGAAACACCTCCCCATCAAGGCCACCACTACCCTACTCACCATCTTCAACCACATTTGGTCCTCACACTCCTTTCCCCTATCTGGAGGACAGCTATTGTCATCCCGTCCTTAAACCGGGAAGGATAGCACCGACCCACCAGCTACCGACCCATCGCCCTTACTTGCTGTCTCTGTAAAATTATGGAAAAGATCATTAATCAGAGACTAAACTGGTTCCTCGAGACCAACAGAATCCTCTCTCCTCACCAAAGCGGCTTCCAAAACGTCGCAATACCTAGACCAGTTAATAACGCCGACACCGCTATCCGGGAATCCTTCGCAAAAAAGGAACACCTCATTGCCATATTTTTTGACCTCGAGAAAGCTTTCGACACTACTTGGAAATACGGCATTACCCGGAAACTTCACACCATTGGCCTCAGAGGCCACCTCCCCATCTTTATTCAAAACTTCCTCTCACCCAGGCAGTTCCAAGTTCAGTATTGGCCACACCCTCTCCAAGCCGTACCCCCAAGAAGAGGGCGTCCCCCAAGGCAGCATCCTCTCCCCACTCTCTTCAACCTGAGCATTAATGACATCGGGAATGACCTTGGCCCCAGCATCAAACGCGTACCCTCACGTGGATGACTTCACCATCTTCTACTCCTCCCTAGCTTTCCTATTGTTGAAAATAGGCTCCAAACCAGCCTCAATCAGCTGCAAGTCTGGAGCAACAATAACGGTTTTAGATTCTCCAAAGACAAGACAGTCTGCATGCACTTTTGTCATTTCAACAACCTCCACCCCAACCCGAACTTTGTGCTCAATGGGAATCGCATCCCTAAAGTTGAAAACACAAAGTTCCTTGGTCTAACTCTAGACCCCAAGCTCACCTACAAGCCACACATCACCAACCTGAAACTAAAATGCAATAGCTCCCTCAACATCCTCCGACTGCTCTCCAACACTACTTGGGGAGCGAACCGCTATGCTCTCCTCAAAATTTTCAGGCTCACCATTCGTGCCAAGCTTGACTATGGCAATATTGTTTACTGTGTCGCTCATAACTCATACCTCAACCACATTAACACCATCCAAAATGAAGCCCTCAGGCTTTGTCTAGGAGCCTACAGGACCTCCCCAATCACTAGCCTTCATGTTGAAGCCAACGAACCCCCCTTTCTACTTAGATGTAAAAAGCTTAGCCTCTCCTATGCTTTTAGAGTCCTCACCAACACCCAGAACCCTGTTTACAACCTCATTAGGTACCCCAATTTCTCCTCCCTCTTTGATAGGACTAAAACCTTATCGCCTCCCTTCAGCTTACGATTAAATCAGACCTCTTTCAACTTGGCATCAACCCCGCCACTCTCGGCACCTATTCCTGGCCCACTTTTCCGCCTTGGGCCACCCCTTCCTTCTGTCCACCTTGACCTCTCCACTTATAACAAAACTCAAACTCACCCTAATCTCTTCATCAATCTCCACAACCAAATCAAAGACCAACTCTCAAATTACACCTCCATCTATACTGATGGCTCCAAGGAAGGCAACAAGACAGCTGCTGCTGCCATCATCCAAGACATCACCCTCAGTAGCAGACTTCCTGACCACTCATCCATCTTTTCAGCCGAGGCTAAGGCCATTCTCCTCGCCCTCAACTTTATTGAGTACTCTCCTCCTAGTCACTTTGCCATTTTCTCTGACTCAAAGGCTGTTCTTACTTCATTACTCATAAATCTTAAATGGGATAACCTCACCTGCCACCTCCTTCTCCGGAAACTCTTTTCTCCCACCCTCTGCAGGAAAAGTGTTCTTTTCTTCTGGATACCCAGCCATGTTGGCATCCCTGGCAATGACAGGGCTGATACAGCCGCTAAGCTTGCCCTTAACCTCCTCCCTTCCCCTTTTCCCAAAACCCTCTCTGACATCAAACCGCTTATCGCTTCTCTTGTTCGTGACCGCTGGCAAACCTTATGGAACTTCCAAATTGATAACAAACTTCATGTTATCCAGCCCACAATCCCGATCAAATCCACCATCAACAACCTTTCTCAGACGACAACGCGTTCATATTACCCGTCTTAGAATTGGTCACACCCACCTCACTCACTCCCACCTCCTTATTGGTTCCCCCCAACCCCTCTGTAACAATTGCCACTGCATCCTCACAATCCAACACGTTCTCCTTGCTTGCCCCCTGTACAACCTTCCCAGAGCTTCTCTCGCTCCCCACAACTCAATTGCCGAGTTCTTCCAAAAAAATCCTCCAGATAAAATAGTCTCCTTCCTTCAGCATGCATCCCTCTACAACCATATTTAATTCTCCTCTTCCACCCCCTCTCTACTTTGTTTTTAGTTTTACCCATGCACCTCCTCTCTCGATCACAGCTTTCTGGCTTTTGTTCTTGAATTTCTCTCATTCTTCCCCTGGTCTCTTTCCTTACTACCTCTAAAATGATCTGACCTCACAGGCACAATTTGACCTTCGTTGTCGTGGTGCCGTTAAGACCTCATCAAACAAACAAACATATATATTGTATCTTTCAAATTTGAATTTGTTGTTTTCATGGCATTTTGAAATGTGAGGAAAATGTCACAAGATAGTCATTTAAAAATTTAAGTGTTTGTAAACCTGGAAACCTTCAATCATATTGCGATTGGAGATTTAAATTAATGAAATTATGCATTATGCAATCTTACAATTAAAATGACAAAATGTTCATTGTATTAATCCTTCTGCATAAGTTCATTCACAAATTTGAGTAAAACGTCTATACTATGAGGTGTCTGATTTTGTTTACAACCTCTCCCGGACTGAGAAAAAAACAATTAGGGCATTCAAGATACTGGATTTCTGATCAGGAAATTCTGGATTTGTGATAAGGAAATAATACGCTTATTTTGGTAACTGTTTTACCAGTGACTAACAGGAAAAAATTGTTAGAATCACTTTTAATTCCTTTTAAGATTATACCTCAAAATTACTGTGAAAGAGGGAGGGAGTGATTTCGATGTACACAGTTTGAGTGTGTTTATGTATTTGTCTAAGTTGCTCAAGTATGGCAGACATGAAAGTCAATACTTCATGCATGCTCAGTACTAGAACTGAAAGTTGTTTTTTTCGTTTTCTTCTGCCATATTTTACAGGATTTAAAAGGAGCCCTTCATCCATTCTTGCAGATAAAGGCTACTTGATGTACTTTGCCTATGCGAGTAACATGCAGACTGATTTATTTCTCTCTCTTATAAAAACTGCAGAAAAGGTCACGGTTGCTAAGTTGCAGGTAAACTTTTTTCAATCCAGACAGAGGAGATTTTTAAGAAGACAGGACAGGCTGTGTATAACCATATATTTTTTTTTACATTTTTATTTTGAACTTGGGGAGGGGGAAGGGGCAGGGAGACACTTCCATATGTGAGGTATATCAATATATTTACTTCAAGATATATCTTATCTCCCATGCTATAAATTTGCAATCTAGTCCAAGACCTGATTCTAACGCACTTTTAATCAAACTTCAAACGTTATTACCAACCAAGCCCTGACCTCCATTATACCTCTAACATCCGTCACTTCTTTTCAGCACGTTGTTGCCACAATATCACTGGAAGTGGTTGCAAAATTTCTTTAAATTATTACCTTTTCTAACATTTGTCTTCCTTACAGCTCCTACCGTAAAAGTTTTTACGCTGTTTGGCACTTTCTTTTGGCCTTTTCCAGTCATTTGAGGTAAAACGAGGTGGTCATGGGGACTGGACTATTTCGGTCCGACTCACAGGACCTTTCCCATTGAGATTACACTTAAATTATTTTTCCATCCGCCCGTGCACAACAGTTGGCTAAAACGAGAGAGTCCACTCTTGTGGTGGGTGTGTTTAGTCTTCAGAGCACCTGGTGTGCTAATTTTTAGGACCTTATTCCCTTGGGTAGATGTGTTTTCTCACACTAGGCCCCATACAGTATTTTAGCTAAACTTTATGGGTCCATACAGCTCAGTGAATGGGTCCTTTCGGCCACACAAGACTTACACGAGGTAACATACAACGTACTGTAAACCCTGAAGTGTACTCACCAGTAGCACAGCTGTATGGTAAAGCGGTCATAGATCAAACTCTATAGAAAGTGTAGCTTCACGGAAGCTAATTTCTTTTGTACACGTAGCCATTAGCTACAGAGTTCTGTGGGTGTTATTCTTTCCGGACATGTACTGAGTATGGCGGTAGTTCCCCACATGTAGCTCCGTGGTGAATAGAAGCAAACAGATTTAATGGCTCGTATATCATACGTGGTACGTTAATGCCATCGTAGATCCAGGTGGTTCCATATTACTGATAGCTGTTCTGATAAAGACGTGTACTGCGTACGGCTATAGTCCCCCACACGTAGCCACCAGCTTCGTAGCTCCGTGGTGAATAGAGGAAAACATACTTAACGGCTCGTATAGCATACATAGTACGTTAACACTATTGTATATCTATACAGCTCAATTATATTTTTAGCTATACCAACAGGGACATGTACTGAGTATGGCAGTAGTCCCACACGTAGCCACTAGCTTCGTGGCTCCGTTATGAATAGAAGATACTGAAGTAACGGCCTGTATAATGTACGTGGTACTTTAACGCTATCGTAGATCCAAGCGGTTCCATATGACTGATAGCTATTTTGATAGGGACGCATACGGAGTACGGCAGTAGTCCACTCACGTAGCCACTAGCTTTGTAGCTCCATGGCGAACAGAAGGAAACTGGGGACGGCTTGTAGAACATACGTAGCATGTTGATGCTATTGTAGATCCATGCGGCTCTATGATACTTAACAGGGACGCGGACTGAGTATGGCGGTAGTCCCCCTCACATAGCCACTAAATTCGTAGCTCTGTGGTGAATTGAATTTAACTGAGTTAACAGCTCATATAGCATACACAGTATGTAACACTATCGTGAATTCAACCCCAGTGTTTGGGTTAACAGCTCGAGCAGTGTGCGTAGTACGTTAACACCCTTATAGAACTAACTTCATGTAAGTTAGACAGTCCCACGATCATGATAGCTGTTCAAGACAATGTTACACTACACGTTAACCTTTAAAAAGCAGTTTCACGTGGCTTGTGGCTTCACGGCATGTTAGTTAATGACCTGTACAGCATATAGTATCAGTTTTCTCCACATTCATAGCCATCGGCTCCACAGTCCCAAGGTTGTAACAATCTTCTGAAGTTAATGGCCTGTATAGCATACAGCGTATGTTAACGTCATATCTAATTAACTTAACACAAATTAAGAGGCTGATATGAGTAACCAGCAGCAACGTGGATCCACAACTGCAACAGCCTGTTTTAAGTTGACGGCGTGTATAGTTTACGCAGGAGGTTAACATCTTTTTACAATAATTTATTAAGGTTAATGGCCTACGTCTACGCTAACGGCCCGTATAGCATACGCGGTACATTAGTGAGACAATAAAATAACTTAATGAAGTCTATAACTGGACGAACTATAGCCACTGGCTATGCAGTTCCACGGTTGCAGCAACCAGTCCAATGTTGACGGGTATACACCGCACGTTAAAACTATATTGGAATGGTTGTTGAACTTCTTTATGTTAACGACCTGTATAGTATTATAGTATATGACATATGTTAACAAGTTATCAAAATACCTTAACTAAGTTAATAGCCGGACAGGCCGTAGCCACCGGCCCCATGCTTCCACGGTTGCAAGAACCTGTTCAACGCATATTACTTACAGTGCACATTATAACACCATTTAGATTAACCTATTCAGGAAAATGAACCTTCATTATTTAACAGCCCGTAGTGCGTACGGTGATAGTTATCTCCAGGGCTGTAGCCAATGGCTTACGGCTCTGCAGTCTTGCAACTCAAAAGCGTCTTACGGCTCAAAGCCTTACGCAGTTAGCAGCCCATTTAGTATTCCGCATACGTTAATGACCTGCCATTTAACTTGTTAATCAGAGGTAATAGTATCAGTCAGACCTACAAAGTGGTGTTGTCTGTACTCTTTTCAACCACGCAGGTTCCTATGACCAGCCGGGTTTACTCCTTGGTAAAGTCAGTAAAGTTTAAACAAACTTTATTCGTAGCCAACCTAGACTCACACCAGCAAGGTCTTGCGTCTATAGTGGGCACCTGAACAACGTAACAAGGAGACAGTTTTCCTCACTACCGTTCATTTGCATTGGCTAATGACCCATTTTTCATACGCTGTTACTCTAACGCTAGACTTTTAACAGCGTGAGCTTACACATGCAGTCACACCTGCCATGTTGCTCCTCAATCATCATGTAGCGTCTTGGCTATCAATTTATACGCTGACACTGTACTAAGACAATGGTCTCCTTATACTCTTCACAGCCCTAACCATGGGCTTCACCGTTCCGCTGTTGTAAGAGCTTTCCAGAGTTAACAGCTCATAGAGCATACGATGTACATTAGCCCTAAGTTAGAAATAGCTATCAGAGCTAATGGCCTGTAAAATGTTTCCCAGTTATCACGGCTTTTTACTGGTGACATAGACAAGCTAAGTAGGCCATCCAGCATAGCTAGGCACACCCCGGACGCACCCAGGTGCAGCATGACAGCAGACTTGCGTACTATGCAATGACTGAGACATAGTGGTGTGGTAAGACCATGTGTGGCTCAAGGAGCGGCTTTCAGAAAAAGTCACTGTGAGAGCGAAGAAGGGAAGCACTGTTTAATGGTCTTCTTCTCCCGCCTCCTCCTCATCCACTACGCTCGGCAGCATTCCACGCGGCCTTCCCTGTGGGTTTTGCCAACGTCCATCATTTCAGTCATTTCTTTCCCCGGTCCTCTCCACAGCGGAGTCTGGCGGAGTCCAGGCGTGGACGTATGGAAAAAAATAGTGTTAATCCATGGGAGGATGTTCCTGCCTTCCTGGACTCCTTAAAATCCAGGCTTCAGTCTTGGGTCACATAGGCCATGGAGGAGAGGCTGCTGCTTTCCACGTACCACCGACTAGCAGCGACCGATGCATACATTCAATGCCCTTAGACTTTGCGAGTCGCTGGGAGGACGTCTTTGAAATCTACCCCTCAGGCTGAAGATGGTCTTACGGATGACCAGTATCTCCCCTTGGATACACCAGTCATCTCCAGAGTGGAGGATCGCTCCCTCAAGAAGAAGGAACCTCCCACCAGGATACCACAGTACCCCTGCTCTACACCTTCAGACGGTGGTGCCCATGTATAATAGTAGTGGGCCACTCCCACCTGTCATGAGGAGCGAAGTTTCCACCGGTCAGACCTTCACCTTCAGTGGTGACGAAGGCGTCTTGAACGGGGTGGGGAGCACATTTAACGTGGTGCCCAATCACAGGAACTTGGGCAGGTACTTGGCACATTCAACACATTATGCTGAAATCACAGGCAGTATGCCAGGCACTTTTACATTTTTTATAGCTAGTACAGAGCAAAACAGTTCAGATATGCACCAACATTGCACCACTGTTGTGGTCTCTCTCTTTCAGAAAGGGAGGAACAGAGTCCAGGAGTTTCTGAAATCCTTACTCTCGTCTTGGTGCAAGATGGACTATGTCAGCCTTCAGGCCATTCACCTTTCCAGCTAAGAGAACATAATCATGGATCTGTTGTCTCACCTCAGTGGAACTCCCACAGGATGGACTTGCTTAAGACAGGTGACTAGAGCTATCTGGACAACATCCGGCCTCCTGGACGTAGGTCTGTCCACATCCATGGATGATCACAAGCTACCAAATCTCTGTATCCTGACTCGCGGGTTTTGGAGTCGATGCATTCACCATTAAAGGGACTCACTACCTGGGTTACGCCTTTCTGCCATTCGCGTTGGTACCGAGGGTACTTAGCAGGGCAACATACGACTGGTAGCACCCATTTGGCCTGGCCAACTGCGGTTCGTTCCCTCAGCTGCTCAAACTCGTATGAGCTTCTGGTCAGAACTACTTTTGTCTTATTTGCAGGCTCCTGCAAACTGCACCACAGTCCGGCTTTTCTGAGGGGTCAGTTCATATTGCAGGTACCAAAAATTATGTCTCACTGCGGGTATGTTTTTTGGTTGATGGGTTTCCAACCCCTACCACTGTTAGTGTGAAGTGCTCCCCCCTGTTAGTGTGAAGTGCTCCCCCCTGTTAGTGGGAAGTGCCCTCCCGGGTTTTGAACCATATGAAAGTTGGAGTCAATGTGAAGCCTCCGCAATAGGAATGGGAAATATTCCTTTGATGTAGTGCACAAGCATGTACCATCAGTCATGTCAGTGATTCCTTACCTCACTTCATGAATAAATTCCAAAATGGGTCCAAATCTGTATCATTATTAGTAATGAAAATGTGCTCTCTTCAATATTATATTCTTGCTATAGAAACAAGAAAAATGTTACCAATTTATAGGAGTAGTTAAGTAGTCCAGGAAGTCTACTTTTATGACAGAGGACTTCAAAAGAAACAAAATGGTGAACAAAGCATTCAAAAAGCTCATTCCATTAAGGAGATATTAGAGTTTAATGTTTGGTATAATTTGTGTAAAAACAACTGAAATCAAGTAGCTTTGATGTCATAGCCTCATATTCCTCAAAATCTTTATGTATTTCATCATATTTTGTCCTGCAATTTTGTGGTTTAAAACCATTAGATATGTCAGGAAAGTTGTAAAACAGAATATAGTAATTATAATTTACCATCTGAAGAAATTTCGAGAAAAAATAATTCAAATAGTAAAAAAGTTACATGCTGAAATGTTTCTCTTTAATCTTACCTGCACCTGACACCTGAGTTAATTCTGAAAACTCAGGTATGACAATTACCAACCCAACTCCCTGTTCAGTGTATTGTGTTTCCACTCCAAACAATGATTGTTTATCTGCCATTCCCATGCACACCACAGCCAAGTATCCTAAGGTTATTTGTGTGTATAAGATTTCAGAAAGCCAGTGCAGAGTAATCAGGGCACTTTTGTGATTGAAATTACTCATCCGTGTTACGTGTCTTAGTGGGAGAAATTTGTTTGCAAACTGGTGATAAAAATAGCTATGCCTGAGGTGATGTGCACATTAATTGTGAATGATTGACGGACCATTTCTCCTAAGAAAAGATATTGCTTCATGCATTTAGATAAATTTTCTTTAAAATGCATCAACAATTGATAAGATTGTGAGGGTAAGGATGCCAACCTTCCATAATAGAATTACTACACCAGTCATTTCTACATAGGTGACACAGAGCTTTAAACTTTATTATCTCCTTAATGGAATGTTTTTTCATCAACTTGTTTTCTTTTCTTGAAGATGGACTTGCTTAATCCTTTAAAGATTGTTTACATAGATAATTGCAAATTATGAAATTAAAAAATTAAACATGATTTTTTTTTTTTTTTTTTTTTTTTTTTTTTCATTTTGCAATTTCATTTTCAGAGTTAGTTAATTGCAAATTATGAAATTAAAGAAATTAAAATGATTTTGATTTTTTATCTATTTTTATTTTATTTATTCTCAGAGTTAGTTATTCAAGAAAATACAATTTAATTATTTGACGGGTAATGCTCTTTTGCATATTCTAGAGCTTAACCATTAAAAAAGTTTTGACAAGTATCAGAATAATTACAACTTAAATCTGCATTATTTAAGAGATGAGATAATACAAGCCTTTTTTTGTTAAATGTTTTTTTTTCTTATTCTTTTTCCAAAAGGATCATGAATTACATTTCAGCAAGAGTCAGTTTATCAACCCATGGCCCACCACGCAAGATGATCAAGACTGGAACTTTGAGGAAGGGGGCCAAGGAAACATGTGCCCTACCCTGGAAAGTGACACATGGGGCATTGTTTGGAGGATAAAGCTTGATGATCTGCCAATATTAGACTGGTAAATGTTTGTTTCTTGAAAACTTAAGGATGAACCTTGGGTCAAGAGAATGGACTCCTTTACTATATCAATTGGATGTTGATAAATATGGTAATAACAGAGAAAAAAATATTGTATTTTGTAATTAAAGAAATTAATCATCATCTGTGATTGGCTTACATTAATAATAATAATATACAGTTCCTATAAAGTGCACCACACACTAAAGTCTCATTGCGCTGAAAAAACAAATAAAATGAAAGAGGAGGAAAATAGGGAAACAACTTACTTATAGAAGTGAGAAAATATGTGTTTTAACAATGATTTAAAGTTAGATACATTTTGAGCCTCTTTGATGTGTTGGTAGATTGTTCTAGAGAAAAGCAGCTGAAGATTGAAACAAATGCCCATATGACTGTATAATGTTAGGTGTTTGTCTTTTGGGCATATCAGAAAATGGCAATAAATTTGGCACAATTACTCTCTTTGGCCATTTTACCACACACTTGGACCAACACTGCATTGAAAACTATGCAAAGTTCTAATTCTTGAATAATAATCTTTCATTCGGAAATTAAGTATTTTTAAATTCAACCTCTCCCTTTCTCCCAACCTCTCCCTTTTTCCAACCTCCCCCTTCAACCTCTTCCTTCCTCCAACCTCTTCCTTCCTCCAACCTCCCCCTTCCTACAACCTCTTCCTTCCTCCAACCTCTCCCTTTCTCCGACCTCTTCCTTCCTCCAACCTCCCCCTTTCTCCAACCTCCCCCTTCATCCAACCTCCTCCTTCCCAGGATAAAGTTCTCTGGAAATGCTTGGGTTTTATTAGAAGAAAGTTTTATTCTTTTGATAGAGAGGCAATTCTTAATTCTTAAGGAAGCATTTTGTCAGGAATCTTCCTATAAAACCCAACTTGATAATTATTGGCCTGACTACACTGCAGTTAAAAAGAATGCATGGGAATATGATATGGTTAAAGTGTTTTCATGGTTTGATGTTTCTCATGGGATTGTTACTGTAATGAGTGGAATAATTTGTTTAAGAAGGTAAAAATTTGCACAAAATGAAAAAAAAAAAGACATCTTCATCTGTCTGTCAATTGCTTCTTTAAATAAATTGCTTTGTGGTTGTTATATGTTATTTGTAAATGGATGTTGGATAATCAAGTTAAAGGTGGATTTTGTCCCAAAAAATTGTGTGTCAGTGTAGGGAAATGGAGCGGCCCCATTCTCTGATGTCACAGTCAGCTGATTCCTCAAGCAATCGATTGCAATAAATATGCTATGAAGTATTGCATATATATGCTAGCATAAATACAGTGCACAGTGTGTGTACAACAATGTATGCACCATACTAGGTGCAGCCAGGCTATGTGTAATTTCTGCACAAATTTGTCGTTAGTTTAATTATTGAGCTATTAATTGAAATTAACTCAGTTGATAGCTCTATGTTTTAATTTAAATGTGGGATGGAGAAAATGTTGCCTTGACGAGATTCGATCTTGTTAGGTTTGGCTCAAAAGAAAATCACCTGCAGCCCATTGCCTTATCCATTCAGACACATCAACACTCGATGGAGGTCATGATTTGTCTTTCTCTTTAAAAATTTGTTTCAGCAAATCATAACCACAAACTTACTGTAGCAAATAGTGAGATCACTTTATCTTAATTGAAATAACCACACAATAAGGACTTTATCCATTGCTAATATGATACTCAGCACCAACTTCCACAACAACTAAGGTTTTTAGAATAAACAAAATTAAGAGGAAAAATCTGACCCGACCTGGCTATGTATCAGGTCGGGTCTGACTGTTTGAAACTTTAAGGAGCAGAACAACTAATGGTTGCTGTATTATTAATCAGGCATGTATAGCAATTGGTTAAAATTTCAACCAATCAAAAAATTAGAACTGAATAATGTTCTGATGCCGATATATGGCCTTTAAATAATTGATAAATAAGTGCTGAAATATTTACTTTAGGTTATTACAATTAAAGTTGCAACAATTTACTAAAATAACAGCTTTGTTCATTAAAAATATATATGTGGATAGATATGATGTAACAATTTTTTTCATTTTCTTAAATCTTTGCACTTAACAGCCAAGAACGTGTCCATCTACAGGGGTACCATGCGTTAGATGTATCCGTGCTACCCATTGACAGCAAAGAACCGATCTTATGTCGAATGTATCGGTTGGTAGGTCCCGAGAGACCTAAACCGCCAACTCTTTGTTATCTAACCACCATCATCAATGGGGCTGAGGAGCAAAACCTGCCGCAGGAGTATATTGCCAAATTAAAAGTCGCTAAATACAACGATGATATATTCATAAGCTAAATTTGTGGATGTACTTTTTGTTGCTATGTTTTCCATCTCATTTGAAATTATTTATTATGGTATATTGGGGAAATGTGGAGTTTAAATCATTCAAAATGTTTTTATATAAGGAAACGCTTCTATTTGAAATCTAATAGGCCACTGATGTGGGTAGTTGCAATAAGTATGAGTGACAGGGAGGCGGGAAATTGCGTACAGTGTTCTGAAATAAAACTTTGTTGAAAGTTGGGGAAAGGTGATAGATGTGTCTGAGTAAAAAAAAAAAAAAAACACGCTTTGCTCTCTTCAAGATCAAAAGGACCAAAATAGCTTGATAAGCAGAAATGTTATCAGCATTATTTGCTGTTTTTATGAGTTCTGTACAAAGATTTTATGAAAGATTTTGATTGAAAAATATCCTTCCCCCCATTCCCCCCTCCCTCCTCATGCCCCTGAAGAAAATGCTATACATGATTACTAATGGCAAGTGCATGAGATTCTGTCAAGCTTGAGGGGGTGCACAGAGAGTGAAGACCAAATATAATAAACATAAACGTGATGTCAGAAAGCGCTTAAAAAACAAGCCACAGTGGTTGTTGGATATGACGTGGTAGGTCTTGACATAAGCACAGTGGCAGCAGAAGGAAACAAGTATTGGGGGCGGGTCCACTGAACAGACATAAATTCAGTAAAAAAATTGTCCATAAATGTGACACCAAAGGTGTCATTGCGCATAGTGCTCACTTTTCGGTGTGGGGTTCAGGGGGGTCCAGTGGTGAAGCCTTGGATGGGGTCCAGGGAGCGAAGCCCCCAGAAGCTCTCGCCAAATCAACATTTTAAAGAAAAAAAAGTATGTTACAACGCATAGGAAGATAGTATATTATACAAGTCAAAATTCATTTCAAAGAGAGATACAAAAAACAAAATCATGAAAACGCATGTGGAAATATGTTGTATTCACGTTTCTGTTTATGGATATAGGTCTATAGTCACTCTTTGAAAATTATGTGTTTAGTCTAAAAGAAAAATTGTTTGATACATTTTTCTGATACATAATATACTATGAACATGTGTAGTTTTGTCAAACTTTTAAAACGAGCCTGTTCTATATCCCGCCCCCTCCCCCTCTAACTCTCAGTGTCTTAGTTTATGTATTAATTATAATATCGCACAAAGTGATAATATATTACTAATGAATTATTTTACATTTCCAAACTTTTCTCTGAGAATGCCCTTTTTCAGAGAAAGTGTTCTTTTGAAATCTAAAAGCATAATAAGCACTTGGAATTTAAAGCTTGTTGAAGTATCCGAACGGTTCAGACCATTTGATGAATCTATAGCATTCTCTCGAGAAAAAACCTCATGTAGAACGTCCATTTCCCATTACAAATTTTCCGAGGTGCAGGAACAAAGTGCCCTTTTATACCAAAAAACAACCCCCTCTCAAAGTCCTGGCTATGGGCGTGCATAAAAAAAATCTATTTCGATTCATGATATTCTCCAAAAAGTCTGCTGTTTAATGTAGGCTATTTGAAAACAAAATGTTACTGCAAAATTAACAGAATGCAACAGGCAGCTATTAATTTATAAAGCACAGTTGGAGGTCTTAATACAAATATGATTTTACACATGTTTTATGATTCAAGTGAGCGACCTAACTTTCCAAAATATAAGAAAATAAATATATTTGCTTTCAGGTATAGGCCAATAGACAATAGTGCCAACATCCAATAAAGCCTGCTTGTAACGTGTTAGAATCAGGCCAGGGAGGCGAGTTGTCATTGATCAGACGTAATGTAAGTAATTATGACCTTATGACTGGACATTTTCCATTCTAGACCAGGGGTCCATTACAGAAAATGTTTTACATAAACTTCAATTTTTGTTTTGTGTAATTAAAGAAAAATGTAACTGAACATAGGAATTAAATCTCAGGGGAATTAAAAATATGAAAATTTTAAATGATTATTGGAGGGTCCTCTCCCCCATTAAAATTATTGGTGGGGGGGGGGGCGGGGCCCCTGCCTACTAATCTTTTATTTACTTCGATCAATTCTTTATTTTGATCAGTTTTTTAGTACTTCATTGATAGTACTATCTTATATAATCTTTTGTATGTAGATTTCGTCTTATGTGGACTTGTACTCATGCACTTTATTTCTTGACGTTTTATTTCTTGTAAATGAACGCCTCCACCATATTTGTTTTCATAGAATTATATCAATTTGGGGGTAAAAACATATTTTTTTTAATCTTTAGTTTACTTATATGAATTAAAATTATTACCAAGTACTATTGTTTGTTGGTACTTGAGCATAATATGTACTCTTTTCTTGATTAATTTTTTGATTCGCATGCGAAGCATTCATGCGAACTTATGTAATGGCGATTGCGTCCGTCCGGCCGTCCGCAGATTTGTCCTAAGATTTCCTTAAAATGTTAAAGTTTGTTGAGAATTCCTCAGAATTTTCTTATAGAATGTTAAAGTTTTTCAGAGGTACTTATGCTAGGATTAAAGACTAGTTCCTTAAAAAGTCTACAATACATTTGATATTTTCTTAGAAGATAACTGTAAAATGATATAATTTTCCAATATTCTTTAGAGATCCTCAAGTCTCTCTTGTAGCACTTGAGATTTGAAATCCTTAAGATTCTTCAAAATATTTGGGCACCAAACAGTTATATCAGGCATGATTTGTTAAACTCCACCTTTATTATTGTGCTCATTTGCATAAAGTTACTACAGTATATGACCTGACCAGACTTTTTTATTTAGCATGCTTAGTCAGGGAGTGTGACAAGATGTGATTGCATATAAACATAGGGAGGGATGCCATGTGGGACATGGATGGGGGCCATGAGGGACATATGATATCATATTTACCATGTTGTATACACCAAGGGCTATATCAGGCATAATTATTTGACTCCACCTTTTTGGTTCGTATGCGAAGCATTTATGCGAACCTATGTAATGGCGATTACATCCGTCCGGCCGTCCACAGATTTGGCGTGAGATTTCCGTAAAATTGTTAAAGTTTTTTGACTCCACCTTTTTTTCTTATTCAACAACTTATTTGCATATAAGTTATTATATGAACTGACACTTTAATACATAGTATGCTCAATCAGGGACTGTGATAGCTAGGATGAGACTTCTTATGGAGCTAATGGGACGTCATGTGGGACATAGGGTGGAATGACATGTGGGATGCTATGTGGGACATGGGGTGGGATACCATATGGGACATAGGGTGGGATGCCATGTGGAACAGGGTGGAATGCCACATAGGAAATGTGGTGGAATGCAATGCAGGACAGGGTGGATTGCCATGGGATGGAATGTCATGTGGGACATTGGATAATATGGGATGTCATGTGGGACATGGCGTCCCACCCCATTTCAACAAGTCATTTGCATATAAGTTATTAAATGAAGTGACACTTTTATACATAGTATGCTCAATCAGTGACTGATAGCTAGGATGAGACTTCTTATGGAGCCTATGGGATGTCATGTGGGACATGGGGTGGGATGCCATGTGGGACATGGGGTGGGATGCCATGTGGGACATGGGGTGGGATGCCATGTGGAACAGGGTAGAATGCCATGTGGGACATGGTGGGATGCCACGAGTAACACAAAGTGTGACATAGGTTGTGATGCCATGTGTGACATAAGGTAGGATGCCATGTGTGACATAAGGTAGGATGCCATGTGTGACATAGGGTAGGAGGCTATGTGGGACATAGGATGGGAGGCCATGGGAACATGGGATGTGATGCCATGTGGTACATAAATTAGGATGTCATTGGGACATTGGGAGGGATACCATGTGGAATATATGGTGGGATGCCATGTGGGACAGGTGAGAAGCCACTGATGCAGGACACAGGGAGGGATGCCATGTGGGACATAGGGAGGGATGTCATGTTGTACATATGGTTGGATTAATGTGGGACACACATGTAGGATGGGATCCATGGGGGTCATAGCATGGGATGCCATGTGGGACATGGTGGAATGCCATGTGGGACATATGGTGGAATATGCCATGTGAGACACTGTGTGGTGGAATGCCATGTGGGAGATTTGGTGGAATGCCCTGTGGGACATATGATGGAATGCCATGTGGGACATGGGATGTCATGTGGGACATGGGGTATGACGCCATGTGGGACATGGGGTGGGATGCCATGTGGGACATGGGGTGGGATGCCATGTGGGTCATAGGATGGGATGCCCTGTGGGACATGATGGAATGCCCTGTGGGACATCATGGGGTGGGATGCCATGTGGGAGATATAGTGGAATGCAATGTGGGACATGGGGTGGGAGAGATGGTGGAATGCCATGTGGGACATGGGATGGGATGTCGTGTGGGACATGGGGTATGATGTCATGTGGGACATGGGGTGGGATGCCATGTGGGACATGGGGTGGGATGCCATGTGGGTCATAGGATGGGATGCCCTGTGGGACATGATGGAATGCCCTGTGGGACATCATGTAGGACATGGGGTGGGATGCCATGTGGGAGATATGGTGGAATGCCATGTGGGACATGGGATGGGATGTCGTGTGGGACATGGGGTAGGATGCCATGTGGGACATGGGGTGGGATGCCATGTGGGACATGGGGTGGGATGCCATGTGGGACATGGGGTGGGATGCCATGTGGGACATAGGATGCCATGTTGGACTTAAGTGTGAGAGGCCATTTTTATAATTGGCCGGATCATATGATATGGGTGTCAATTTGCATGGGCATGCGAACCATGACGGTATTTACCGTTCTAGTTATATTTTATTATTAGGCTTAACAAAATTTGTTTGTTTGCCCTCCTACGCCTCCCCTAACAACTCGCCCAAAAAAAAGCGCAGCGTTTAGTTTGTTTGATCAATTTCAAACATCCATAAGCTTGTAAATGAAGCCCACCATTCACAAGAGCTTGTAATAGAATACAAAATTGTCTTACCTGTTTGTAACGAGTGTGTCAGGCAAAGGAAAGATACTCCGCCCACAAGAGCTTGTAATAGAATACAAAATTGTCTTACCTGTTTGTAACGAGTGTGTCAGGCAAAGGAAAGATACTCCGCCCACAAGAGCTTGTGATAGAATACAAAATTGTCCTACCTGTTTGTAACAAGTGTGTCAGGCAAAGGAAAGATACTCCGCCCACAAGAGCTTGTGATAGAATACAAAATTGTCCTACCTGTTTGTAACGAGTGTGTCAGGCAAAGGAAAGATACTCCCAAATCACACAAAGAGCATCAGTGTGATATAAAAACTGAGCAAAATAAAAGAAACTAACAATCTGAAAATGAAGTGAAGAGTTTTAATTCTGAATTATAAGTATTCTTAATATAAACCCTGAGTGAGCCAGTCTTGGTCACAAGCATGATGAGGAAAGATTTCCACAGAAAGGGCAAACAAACTTTTTTTTTTTTTTTAGACCTTACATTCATGTTGAGTGCCATTGTAATTTTTTTTTTTTTTTACAATGGTACGTTCTCTGGACATGTAAACGATTCTAGGTTTTCTAACTGAGCAGATCAGTGTTTGAATTTTGAAAATAGCACTTTTAGTGTTTGATTTTTGGCTGATCAAACTTTGATCAATTAGTGATGTATGACTGAGCAGGCAAATCTTCATGTAATGCTTTGAATTTCTTTCCTAAATCTCTGAGAATAATAGGAAGGATTATGGTAAGGACTAAAAACAAAACCTGTGATACATTTGCATACATGTTTGCCTAGTGATGCCTCAGATGAAATAATTTTAAATGGTCAATTTTTAACACATTTTTTGTTTATACTTCTCATGTTTTTGAATAGATTTTAAAGCAATTTAGATAATGTTGCCTCTAAAAGTTACATTTTCAATCAGCCGTAGACCATTTTGTAAAATATCAGATTTTCCGACCGTCCCAAATTAGCATCCCATTTAAAAAAAAATTGCCTTCCTGTAAAAACGTTAATAATCAAAATCGGTTTTTTTAAAAACCTGATACCAGATTTACCGACTTAATCTCAAATTTTACAGATGAGTCTCAAACCCCTCCCCTTCTTCCGTGGTATTTATGCCCCTGAAAATTGTCCCCCTTCCCCGGTATTTATGCCCGTGAAAATTGTTTTCAGAAAAGAAAGAACAAATTGTTTTAAAACACATAAGTTGTAATCGTTCAGTGTCTTTCAGTGAGTAATTATTTTTTAATTTATTGCATATTTTATAACTCTGGTGTCTGATATCAGTTGTGGGGCATAAGACTATGGCGGTACATCTCCATCACAAGTGTCCTTTTCTGTCCGTAGTCAAAGAATACTATTATAGCTTTACTGAAAGGGAGAGGGGGTTCTTGGGGTTCAGTAAAGCTCAAAACTTCCAAGGTTTGGTAAGTGCAGATACGAAGTGGGTGAATGACTTTTATATATAAACCTGCCATTGTACAAAATGCTTAATATTATTAATTTAAATATAATTTAATTGTGTGTCGTTTGAGCTCATTATTAGATGAAAAAGAATGGTTGTGGCAATTTTCCGCGACTCTAGGACACTGACGGATGTTTAATGCTGAAGTCTCATATTACAGCATTTTACTTCATATATTTGTGCAACGGTGAAGCCAAAATTATAAAGAAAAGATAAGAGGTGCCAGAACCACAAAAATTGTATGTGATTTATTAAAAAAGAATACAAAAATAAGTGCAAATTAAAATTTATAATCAAATTCCCCCAAAAAGTATAAAAATATAAATTTTTAAACCAGTGGGGAAATAGGAGAGTTTTGGATTCATTAATCTCTTATTAAACCTATAACTAAATTGAATAAAAGTACCTCACCTGCCACCTCCTCCTCCGGAAACTCTTTTCTCCCACCCTCTGCAGGAAAAGTGTTCTTTTCTTCTGGATACCCAGCCATGTTGGCATCCCTGGCAATGACAGGGCTGATACAGCCGCTAAGCTTGCCCTTAACCTCCTCCCTTCCCCTTTTCCCAAAACCCCCTCTGACATCAAACCGCTTATCGCTTCTCTTGTTCGGGACCGCTGGCAAACCTTATGGAACTTCCAAATTGATAACAAACTCCATGTTATCCAGCCCACAATCCCGATCAAATCCACCATCAACAACCTTTCTCGTATCGACAACGTTCATATTACCCGTCTTAGAATTGGTCACACCCACCTCACTCACTCCCACCTCCTTATTGGTTCCCCCCAACCCCTCTGTAACAATTGCCACTGCATCCTCACAATCCAACACGTTCTCCTTGCTTGCCCCCTGTACAACCTTCCCAGAGCTTCTCTCGCTCCCCACAACTCAATTGCTGAGTTCTTCCAAAAAAATCCTCCAGATAAAATTGTCTCCTTCCTTCAGCATGCATCCCTCTACAACCATATTTAATTCTCCTCTTCCACCCCCTCTCTACTTTGTTTTTAGTTTTACCCATGCACCTCCTCTCTCGATCACAGCTTTCTGGCTTTTGTTCTTGAATTTCTCTCATTCTTCCCCTGGTCTCTTTCCTTACTACCTCTAAATTGATCTGACCTCTCAGGCACAATTTGACCTTCGTTGTCGTGGTGCCGTTAAGACCTCATCAAACAAACAAACAAAAGTACTTCAATAATAGAATTTGTCTTACCTAATAACCTAACACGCTGGGAGAATAGAATTCAGCCTTGGAAAGTAGTATGTATTTTATTTTAGTTTTGCTGTGTTGGATAATCAAGGCTTCTTGTTTAAATATTGTAAGCCTGATTTATAGCTGATTCGACGATAATCAGGGCTTTTATTTTAGTATTGTAAGCCTGATTTAATGTCTGATTCGACGATCAACAGGGCTTTTACTATTGTAAGCCTGATTTAGTGTCTGATTTGACGAGAATCAAGGCTTTTGTATTAAATATTGTAAGCCTGATTTAGTGTCTGATTCGACGATAATCAGGGCTTTTGTATTAATATTGTAAGCCTGATTTAGTGTGTGATTCTACGATAATCAGGGCTTTTGTATTAATATTGTAAGCCTGATTTAGTGTCTAATTCGACGATAATCAGAGCTTTTGTTTTATTGTTGTAAGCCTGATTTGGTGTCTGAATCGACGATAATCAGGGCTTTTGTTTTAATATTGTAAGCCTTAATTAATATCTGATTCGATGGTATGGAATCAGAAACTTAAAATCTATTCTTATTTGCAGTACTATGTTATACACCAAGCAAGATTGTAAGTTATGTTTTGTGTTCCGGCATATTTTGCCAGCTGCCTTTTCTATTTCAAGCTGTTACAAATAAAAGTGTTTATCACCTCATCTCATTGAAATATTTTCTTCACATCTTATTTCTCAAAGGGTAAGTAAAGCGATCAAGCATGTCTCGTTCGCTTGAAAATAAATAAGTGAAAGTCTTTGTCTGTTAAGGAATTCATTCCAATTTAAAGTTTTATGAGATTTTTCGTAGAAATCAGACAAGAAGTGACTCCACTAGCTGTCTTCAGTCTTCTCCTGAATATCAAAAGCTTTAAATAACCCCAGCACTAAAGGTACTTATTCAACCAAATGTTAAAGCTAAATCCATACTAGAGTCATGAAGGTAGTGGCGGCGCTTTGGGGGAGGGGGGAATTTTTCCCATTCCCACAAGATCGCTTTACCTGCAGAAAATTTTGTAAAGACATTTTTTATCCGATTTTTATGCTTCTCCCCCACAGAGACAAAATTTCCCCTCTCTTGGCCCCCGCCACACCCCACGCCCCATGACCAAAATCCTTGGTCCGCCAGTGCATGAATGTTCATCAGACCGTTGCTTATCGCCTGTTTCAACCAAATGAATGTAACATTAATGTTGCACAAGATTTTGCTTATCCCAATTATGTGTTATGTAGCTAAAGATTCAAGATCTATGGAAATGTAGGAAAATTTTGAGCTGAAGTGGCAAAAAATTTAATCAAAATATTAGAGATGTCAGTGAAATTCATTTTGACTGTCATGGAAGAGAGATTAGATTGAAGGGAAAAAGCAACAGCATTGCCCCAAACTGGCATCTTTAATGGGTTAGTGACACCCAGGGCTGCTGAGAGGATCACGGGGCCCAGGGGCAAACTGAAAATCCAAGTCCCCATATCAGAAAATTCTGAAAAGCAATTTTTTTTAAATATTTCACCTGTTTCTGTTCCAATTTAGACCGTTTTTGCTATTGTCAAGCAAGGGTTTTTGCCAATATTCTTCCCCCTCCCCATCTGAACACATTTCTTCTCTTACCCTCGGGAAAATGCCCTTCTTTAACCCCCTCCCCTCTCGGCGACACTGGTGACACCTAGAAGCAATATTGGTTAGAACATTGGGAGTTTTCCCTCTCAGGCCCATCGGAGCTGTGCAGCGCTTGCACACCACTTTTGGGCCGGGATTATGAAAATGTGAGGACTTCACCCTCTGCTCCTCGAACCCTGCGGCACCACTATCAAGACCATTGCCACACCACTAAAAACTCCAGTGCTTCCGCCCTGTTCCCTCTACATTATTTTAAAAACAATCCAGAACTGCCCAATGACCTTATACAAAATACAATACATCAAATATTGTAATAAGTATTTATTTGTTTCTCTTTGCTCAATTTAATATATATTTCATTTAAAATTCTTCCATATATAATATTTTGTGAAATGTTAGACTAGCATTACTGCTACTGTTTTAAGTGGCGTCAATAGACCCTTTTGATTGGAAGGGGCGAGTGGGGGGTGTAAAATTTCAAATTTACCAACGAAAGAGCTTCACGCTACCGACAAAAATGTATTCTACTCTCAGGACCCTCATAACGTCAAAGCAAAAAAAAAAAGAGGTCAGTCCAAAATCGCAGAACGAGTGCCATAATATTTATTATATTTTTAATCTTCTTTTATGTAGTTTTCATCGTCTTTGATGGAAGTTTTACTGACTCGTACCTTGATTTACCGACAGGTCTTCAATTGTACCGACAGCTTTACTAAAAGATGGGAGGGGGGTGGGGGTAACACCCACACCTCCCCTCCAGTATTTACACCCCTAGCTGTATTTGTTCCAAATATCAAACATAATTGTTCATAATAATCCTTTTGTCTAATGCTTTAAAATCCTAAAGATACCATTTATACCTATTCTTATTTTGGCCAAGTGCTTCTTTGAGTATAGCTCTACACAAGTTTTGTGCAGGAAAAATGTCAGGGGGTAAGGCCCTATGTACTTAGGGGATAAGGCCCTGTTTACAAAATTTCCTAATTGCTCTACTGCATCTAATGAATGGCAAGATTTTATTGGAAGCGAAAGTAATTCTTAACTTGGCTATCAGCAAACAATATACACTCAGTGGCAGCAATTTCTTTTCAACATTGGGGTACGGACCCAGACAGTGGTATAGCCAGCCATATAGGCTTTGAATAATAAGGCTTGATTTTTTAAGGAGGGGGACATGATATTCATCCCCCAACAAAATTAGGTCCTCCCCCTCCCCCTCGCCTGCAGAATCACCACCTATGTATACACTGATGCAGCAACGAAATTATAGATATTGTACTAGTGATGTAAATTACATAATTACTCAAGTTAAATTTAATCACAATTTGAAAAAGCTGTAAAATAAACATTCTTATCGGGATTATTTCTGTTTTGTGAAGCAATACAAAACATGCAGGATGACAACTCCTGTCCTTGAATGTCTATTGGCACATAGTGGCAACATCACCTGAATTGCTTTCAAATCAATTAAAAACTAGAAACATACTTCATCAACATTACGTAGGAATTCAATTTTAATTGACATTTAAAAACTTTTATGCTTGACAAAGTTGCACTTGGCACATGGAAAAACTTCATCAAAATGTTACCTTAAATCACTTACAGTACTATCTTTTTGTATTGCAAGTATCAATCTAAGTAAGTCATAATATCAGCTGTACATTGGCTATTTACATTTGTAAAATGATGGAAAATAGTTTTGTCAATCAACAATCACTCAACAGAAGCAGCAGAACCGGGAAAGTTCAACTCCCTCATCAAAAAAAAAAAGTTGGGGAGGGGGCTTATAAATCATGTTTATTCCCCTCCCCCAAAAAAGGGTTCTAAAATGTTTAAAATTCATCTATTTTGGGGTATCACCACATCAAGGAAGATTTGCAATCTGGTTGACGCAAGTTTACCGCTTTGTTAAGCATGATATTAACCCCAGAATGCCTAAAATAGCAGGGCTTCTGAGCCTCTTAACCCTCAAAGCACTATGGGTTCGAAACGTGACAAAAAAAATTGTATTTTAGGGGCACAGGAGGGGCAATGGGGAACATGCCCCACATGCCCCTCCCATTTTTCTAAAAAATGATAAAAGTGCCCCTTTTGAAAATGAAAAGTGTCCCTCAATTACTGTCAAAGGTGCAGGAACTGGTAAAATTAGCACACATTTAAAAAAAAATATTACAAAAGTGTACCTTTCAAAATGATATGTCCCTTAACTACTGACCCAATAGTATGAAACTGGTAACTTTTGTCAGTACGGGGAAATGGATTTTCATTGGAAAATTGCCCCTTTCTAAAAATGAAGTCCTTTTTTTACTGGAGGCCTACTTTAATATCTACAGAGGACATGTGCATATGACTTCCCCACTTTTTGAAAACTTTCTGCATCCTGGGTGCCAACATAGTAGACTTAAATACCACACTAGTCACTTCTAGTACAGATAAGACAGCTAAACTTTAAAATTGAATATCTCCTTGAGATCATGAAGTATATAGTTTCTTCGCCATTTTGTTTCTATTAAAGTTCCAGCTCTTTCATATAAGATAAACTTGCTTGACCACTGAACTACTTCTTTAACTTTGGCTCTAATGGCATATTCCATTGAGCCCATAATACAGACTTGTAATGTGAGTACATTTTGCAGATTATGAGTACACTCTAAAAACACCTAGTAAGATTTTCCTGGTTATGATAATTAACATTATCCTGGTCGTTATAACCAGAAAAAAAAATGTACGTAAACTGCAAGCTGCATTATAAGTACACTGATGATAACCTAACAGTAATCTAATGATGATCTAATCTGATGATAATCCCAAAAGTAAGATTTATTACAAGAACAATCATGAACTGAATTTCCATGTTCCCTAAGAATGTACATAAATAATTCTTTTCCCCAAATACTAAACAATTGTAATGCTTTACTTCCAGACATTGTACATGCATCAAGTCTAAACTGTTCCCAAGCTAAACTTATTACTAAACTTGTTAACTGATTTTTTTTCTCTCATAGTTTTGTTACACTCGATTGGCGTTCATGTCCTCTAGAAGGATTTTTGCCGACTTAACTTATTCAGATTCAGCTGGCAGCAGTTGATTGGCTGTAAATATTTCAATCAATCAACAATGTTGCATCGTATTGCATTTTCACCTCAAGGTTAACATGATATCTGGCCTTTAACCATTGTGTTTTTAAAGTGTAAAAGTACGAGTATACAAAGTCAGAAGTTCAAGCACTTCAAATTTGTTCAAAAGCCCTTCATATTGCACTTTTAGCCACTTCTGTCCTGTTCCTCTTCTATACCCTTATTACCTTCCTTCATAGGCTAAGGAACAGGAAAGAACATGCCCCCCCACCCCCCCCCGCCTAAATGTTGCAGTGACCTACATACACACACACATGCCATCGTAACAGCATAATATATTCATCCGCAAAAGATAAGAAAAACATTTTCAGTGCAAATTGAAAGAATGTTCACCCCTCCCCCTAATTGTTTTTACCTTTAAACTAGTGTTGTAGCATATCTGTTGTGCCCCCTGAAGAACATGTTCCTATGCCTTCATATACATGTAACCTCATAGCACTGCCACAAGACCACTCCTTGTTTTCAGTCCAAGAAACAATTAACCATTCATGATTAACCTTTTTTGGCACACATGACTTAAACCGGTAAAGTGCCATTAAACACATGACTTTAACTGGTAAAGTGCCATTAAACACATGACTTTAACTGATAAAGTGTCATAAAACACATGACTTGCACTGGTAAAGTGCCATTAAACACATGACTTGCACTGGTAAAAAGCCATTATACACATGATTAACTTGTAAAGTGCCATAAAACACATGACTTTAACTGATAAAGTGTCATAAAACACACGACTTGCACTGGTAAAGTGCCATTAAACACATGACTTGCATTGGTAAAAAGCCATTATACACATGATTAACTTGTAAAGTGCCATAAAACACATGACTTTAATTGGTAAAGTGCCATTAAACACAAACAAACAATTTGTTCCGAGTACAAGAGCAAGTACTAGATTTTGCACTATGATTACAAAACTATAAGATAACAGTCAATTAACTATTAATTGGAAGGTACTTAAAGTTTTTGTTGTCTTTGACCTCTACCCAACTTTCTTACTTTAGGAATGTGTTATATATATATATATATATATATATATATATATATATATATATATATATATATATATATATATATATATATATATATATATATATATATATATATATATATATATATATATATATATATATATATATATATATATATATATATATATATGTATATATATATATATATATATATAATATATATATATATATATATATATATATATATATATATATATATATATATTTATATATATATATATATATATATATATATATATATATATAATATATATATATATATATATATATATATATATATATATATATATATATATATATATATATATATATATATATATATATATATATATATATATATATATATATATATATATATATATATATATATATATATTTATATATATATATATATATATATATATATATATATATATATATTTATATGTATATATATATATATATATATATATATATATATATATATATATATATATATATATATATATATATATATATATATATATATATATATATATATATATATATATATATATATATATATATATCTATCTATAAATATATATATATATATATATATATATATATATATATATATATATATACATATATATATATATATATATATACATATATATATATATATATATATATATACATATATATATATATATATATATATATATATATATATATATATATGTGTGTATATGTATATGCAATGATGCATGCACTAACGCATGCATGCACGCACACACACACACATACATACATATATATATATATATTTTCTTTTCCTAACAAAAACTTAAAATAAATGTCAAGTATTCACTCACAAGCCAACACATGCTCTGCACGACAAATCTAAGGTATATTGATCAAATACTTCTGAACAAAGTATAATTATATTTCAAAGTATCATAGAAGCAAAAAAATATTCTCAAATGAATTCTTAACTCCTAAATTCTAAACTCTTTGTATGATTGCAGAAAACATAATTATACATCCTGGTGTATGTATGAGTACATAGAGCAAGGATAGGAGTACTTGCCTTTTGAAAGAATATCATCGTAAATTTTCATATATGAAAGAGTACTTGTGATCAAAAACATTCAATGAGAAAATCATGATATCTGTTTTTGTTTAGCATTTATTGCGATTCAAAGATGAAATAAGTGTATTGAAAAGTGACCTCACAGTGTACAGTGTGATGTCATAAAGGCAAATCCAAGATAATTTGTGTGTATTTCTTTGAAAAACAATTGGCTCTTTCTAAAGTATGGGAAGCTTTTTTTCATATTTATTTATTGAGCTGGGGTATGACACACACTTTAAAACAAACATGCCTTGCTCATGAAACTTACACTCCGGAGTAAGAGAATAACATTTTGGTTTTATAGAAATACATAAGAATTGTCTTGGATCTGCCTTTATGACATCACACTGTACACTGTGAGGTCACTTTTTAACACAATCACACAATCTTTGAAATGCAATAACTCCTAAATGGAAAAAGATATCAACGTGATTTTTAATCAAATTGTTTCTTTAATAGTCCTCTATCATACATATATAAAAAAATTCATGCATTACACCCAATCCTCACTACAAATTTTCAGTCTTTTCTCCTACAAGTACCTCCATTTCGGCGGGAATAACTTTTAGACTCTGCTAGAAGCAATCTGTCCCTTTTTTCGACAGTGGCAAATGTAGAATCGACTGAAAAAAACATTTTTTTCATGTTGGCATAGTGACAAATGTCTTTAAAGGTATATTACTATCAATCATATGTTTGTTTTCCTCGTTATCTTTAAATAATAAATTATTTAAACTGTAAATAATCAATAAAAGACACCAAAACAATACAGATAATTGTTAATCATAGTAATTCGCAATTAAACTTACTTAATTGTACATTCGTCACTATGTCAAAACGAAAAACTACTTTTGCACATTCGCCACAACATCAAAACAGGGGCAAATTAAGAACCCACAACAGATTCAGTGATTTTACGCATTAGTAATTACACTCCCAATCATCTATATGCACACAATGGAACTGATTGTGAAGAGCCAGGTATTGTGGATTTAGTTACTGCAGGGCCAAGTCATGCATGTAATGTGGGGCTGAGGATTTATTTGGACTTTTAAAAGGATGTTTTTATCAGTGAGTTATAAACACTCTGGTGAGTTCGGTTGCTTTGAACTGAAAATTTATAGCCAGATTTATTCATCATGGGAATATTATAGAGGATTATTACAGACACAAATTGGTGAAAAAACCATGTTGATATCTTTCCGTTTAGGAGTTATTTTATTTCAGAGAGTGTGGTTGCCAGGAAAAGTGACCTAGCAGTTTATTGCAAATCCAAGACTATTCTTTATGTATTTCTTTGAAAATTATATTGCCTCTTTTTAAGTCATCAAAATACTTTTTTTTTTCTTCAATTATTGAGATTGGAGATAACATGCACTTTACATAACATAACAAGATTACAGGCTAAGAAGGGTGAGTCACCCCATAAAAAGTCCAAACTAACACCACCACCACCACCACCCAACACAAAAAAAAACACATCAAAGACGCCCAGAGTTAGTAAGGAACTTATCAATGTTGACTTTGAAATTGTGAATAGAATTGGCGCTAATTACCCACTCAGGCAAACCATTCTACTTATTAACAAGTCTTTGCAAAAATCTAAAACGTCGAATATCTATTTGTGAGAACTCTTTAGTCAACTTCAAACTCTTACCACATGTCACATGAGGATTAGCTGCAACATGCAAGAAATAACAGGAAGTCAAAGCATAACTACCAGATAGGAACTTAAAAACCTGAATTATATCACCACATACTCAAAAACATGCTTTGCCCATATGCTTATATACATTACTTTCTGAATGAAAGTAATATAAATTTCATTTTAGATAAAAAGATAAAAGTATGTCAGCTATGACATCACACCTTAAAGTTGCCATGACACCTTTAAACACACTGGTAAAGTATTTCAAATGCATTAAATCTTAAATGCAATAAGATATCTACATGCTTTTATTACCAATTTGTTTCTTTTATTGTCCTCTCCCATATACATGAAAAGTCATGGGAATATTCCTTTAAATATAAATTGTATTTGTAAGTATCATAAAAACAAAAGAACAAATTCTCAAATGAATGCTAAACACCCAAGTATAAATTCCAAGCTCTTTTGCAGTATTGCAGAGAATGTGATTACAAATCCCAGTGTAAGTGTGAGTACATAGGGCAAGCAGTACATGCCCTTTAAATTAGCTGAGTATGATTATGAGTACAAATATTTATGAGAAAGAACTTGATTATTTGCTACAGTGATATAGGGGCGTAACTTGACTTTGAGTCCAAGGGGGTGTAACACAAATTTGCCTGAAGAAATTTGCATTTGCCTGACTAATTAAATCTTTTTATGGGCCTATGTGTCTATCCAAATATCCAATCACCTGATCCAAAATGGCTTAAAATCAAGATAAAGTTTGATAATTTGATTGATGAAAAGAAGACAAATTCAAATTCTAAAGTGAAAATCTACTCAAAGGGGAACTTTCCCTGCAAATATAAAAAAATTCGAGCAAAATTGTGGGTTTCATGGGTGAAGCCATGGGTCCAGGGGCGAAGTCACGGAAGCTCTGAAGATTTTTTGATTTTGATGCCCCCACAATAGTTTAAAATCAACACAAATTTTCAAAATGTAAGTGATGATAAAAAGACATTTTCAAATTCTGAGGTTGATATTTACACAGAGAAAAATGATCATTTCTAAACAGGCAGAGCAGAAATATCCCCTGAAAATATAACAAATTTGGGCAAAATTGTGGGGCTCAAGGGCCAAGCCTTGAAAGCTTGGTCTAGAGGCGAAACCCAGAATCTCTGAAGATTTCGATGCCGGAAAAATGATTTAAATTTAACACACAGTTCCAAAATCATGTAAGTGATGAAAAGAGGACAATTTCAAATTTGAATGTTGTAATCTACTCAGATAACTGGATAAGCATTTGGGTTACCATTTCTAAAAGAGCATAGGACTGTAGAATAGTAGGAGAAATTTCTCCTGAATTGAGAAAATTTAGGCAAATTTATGGCTTTCATGGACTGATGGACGAAGCCCTGGTCTGAAGATTTGTTTTTTTTGATGCCTCAAAATGACTGAAAATTATGATGCAGAAGTTCCAACTTGCTAACCGTGTGGTCCTAGAGTGAAGCAAGAGTAGGGACCCACGAGAAGAAGTCCCGCATAAGGGCCCCTTGGAACAAATTCCCTGGAAGCTCTTATTTTATTGTCTTTGCTGATGCCCCAAAATGTCTGAAAATCAATACAAATTGATAAAGTTTGAAATATTAAAGTGATAATAAGAAGACAATTTTAAATTCTTGTTTTAAAACTTTTACTCAGATAGGCATTATATTTGTGCATAGGGTTACCATTTCTAAACAGGTCGAGGAGAAATTTCCCCTAAAAAGAGAGAAAATTTGGGCAAAATGTAAAGGGGTTTATAGGTGAAGCCATATGGTCTAAAGCTGATTTATTGTTTTGCATGCCCCATAAATGGCTTAAAAAATTCACAAACAGACATAGTTCCAAAATCTAATTGATAAAAAGAAGACAATATCAAATTCTAATGTTAGAATCTGATAAGTATTTGGGTTACCATTTCGAAACAGGCAGACAAGAAAATTTGGGAAAAATTGTTAAACGCAAGGGTGAAGTCTTGGTCTAAAAATGTCTTCTTTTCTTTGCCCCGAAGTGGCTTAAAATCAACACAAAAATCCGAAATGTAATTAATACAAAAGAAGAAAAATTTAAATCTTAATGTTAAAATCTAGCAGGGAGCATTTGGGTTATAATTCTTAAACAGGCAGAAGAGAAATTTCCCCTAAAAATTTGGTCACTAATGTTGGGGTAATGGATGCAGCTCTGATAGGGTCCAAGGGGCAAAGCCCTAGAAGATTTCTAGTTTACATACCCCACAATGGTCAATAATCATCAGGGGGCTTTACTTTAAACATGTGTGTACTGCTAAGTCGAGTGGAGATGATTCTGATATCTGGACGATTCAGGCATGATTGAGATGTATCTCTAATTTAAACAGAACATCTAGACATCCAACAGTTTAAGTCTCCGCCAGACTAAGTGCCCAAGTATAATGTTGTCAGCATGATGCCGAGTCGGGAGGACATGATTCTGATATAACGATTCGGGCACGGTTGAGATGTCTGATTTAAACAGTACAATCAACATTTTACATCTCTGCCTGACTTAGTAACCAACTTCAGAAGTATGATGTTGTAAGCATCATGTGTTGAGTCGGTGTTCAAGAGGATCTGATGAACTCTAGCTGAGTCGGGCATGAATGAAATGAACTCTGATACCAGGATACATGTGCATCTGACATTATATTCCTACAATCTTGCTTCAATACTAGGCCATTTGTTTTGCCCGACGAAATAGTCAACACTGGAATTGCCCAACAAAATAAAAAAAATATGGGATGTAACATCTCCCCCCCCCATCCCGCATCCTCCTCCCCCACACCCCTTAAGTTATGCCCCTGGTGATACAACTAATTTATTTTGTACTTTTTCCATTTGTAACTCCTGTTTTTGCACTTTGGAACTTCCTCACCTATCTAATCATTTTCTTCACCACATAGATTCCCTATTCATCAAACCCCCAACTCCTTACCCATTCTGTATAATCTACTTTCCTCCTTCTCCATTACTTTCATCCACCATACTCATTCCCATTGTTCCCCTTCTCAGCATATACACTTTTTTTCCATTGGTCCCTTCATGCCTTACATAGGCATGCTTTAGGGCTCCCTCCAAAAGTCACCCACCCCACAGATCCTCCTCCCCAGAAGCCTCTTTGTCTTTTTATTCTCTCATATAATTCAAACCAATTCTTCAATATCAACAAAAACATCTTTAACTATTGCATTGGCCGCCTCTTTCTCATCACTAACGAAAGCCAAGTTGTTGTTGGCATTCTCATTCTCTTTCTTGGAATCTGCGGTCGACTCTTGGTTTGCCACTTTTTCATCGTTATTGAGCTCTTTAAGAGGAATTCCGTCTGCAGCGTTATTTTCATGATCTGTTTGAACATAGAAAAAAATTGGGAAGAAGAAATTAAGACAATTAGAAAATGAACTTGTGATGTGATTGCCCGTGAGGGAACATACACCCAAATATGAAGCTGTTATAGTTAGTTCATCTACTTTTTTATCTCAAATATGTGCATCGGGGGCACTGGAATGTTTTCAAGGTTGCAAGCCAAAACAAAATGGCTGCCTATGTATTGTGTAATTTCGGAGGAAAGGAACCAGTACAGTGTCCCCCAAAACTGAGGGGGTGGGGGCATGGCACACATACTCAGTGACGATGCTCAGGGGTATGGGGTCATTTCCCCCCACGAGATCTGTTTGAACATAGAAAAAAATTGGGAAGAAGAAATTAAGACAATTAGAAAATGAACTTGTGATGTGATTGCCCGTGAGGGAACATACACCCAAATATGAAGCTGTTATAGTTAGTTCATCTACTTTTTTATCTCAAATATGTGCATCGGGGGCACTGGAATGTTTTCAAGGTTGCAAGCCAAAACAAAATGGCTGCCTATGTATTGTGTAATTTCGGAGGAAAGGAACCAGTACAGTGTCGCCCAAAACTGAGGGGGTGGGGGCATGGCACACATACTCAGTGACGATGCTCAGGGGTATGGGGTCATTTCCCCCCACGAGATCACCCCCCCCCCCCACCCCACCACCAGAAAACTTTGTAAAGTGACATATTTTGTCTGATTTATAGGCTTATGCTCCCCTGAAACAAAAAGTCCCCATGACCAAAATCCTGGTGCTGCCACTGCACATACTGCTTTCTCTGGCTTCCCGTTTAATACAAAAGGATGGAAAGGAAAGCTGTAAACCATTAATAAGATTAAACCCTTCATTATTAAATTTCAGCATACCTTCAGTGACATTATTCTCAGATGGTGACGATAAGTTGGTTGTTTTTGACCTTAGTGGTCTGGTGGCAAGTTGGGTCATCTTTCTTGTCTGCCGCCTCTTAACATGATTCATGTGAATCGTGGCGTTCCGAAGCAAAACGTTATGGATTGGCTTATCGTGCATCATTTGGTAAGCGATTGCAAATGACTCCTGAAATACAATGAAAACAGTGGTGTTCCACAAATTGTGTACTAAAAAATGATAACATGGGTGGGGGCACGGGGTAATATCTTTTTACACAGTGATGGATCTAGGGAACTCCAGGGTACATGGTTAAAAAATGTCCATTATCTACCTCTACTTTGCCACAAACCAAAGGGCGGATCCAGAGGCGGGTCCAAAAGTCTAAATTTCTGTCCAAATTTTCAGTCCCTGAAAATTCCCCTGCACAAATTGGATTGAGGTATGATGGAGATTTATAACCTCTTTGTCATATTCAACCTCTCCCATTCAAAAGAACATTGAAGGATTGAAAAACAAGAAGTTAACATCAGGAAATTCATTTGTTTTCCCAAGTCTATGTCACAAAATTTTAATAAAATTTGCATAAATGTATTATATTCCTGTTAAAATTCAAAATGCTGTAAAATTGTTTATTGATTTTGATGAAATTTTTGCTATCTTCATGGGTTATAGCCTATCTTCATGGGTTATAGCCTATCTTCACGGGGTATAGCCTATCTTCATGGGGTATAGTCAATCTTCATGGGTTATAATCTTCATGGGTTATAGCCTATCTTCATGGGGTATAGTTAATCTTCATGGGTTATAGCCTATCTTCATGGGTTATAGCCTATCTTCATGGGTTATAGCCTATCTTCATGGGGTATAGCCAATCTTCAATGGGTTACAATCTTCATGGGTTATAGCCTATCTTCATGGGTTATAGCCTATCTTCATGGGTTATAGCCTATCTTCATGGGTTATAGCTTATTGTCATGGGTTATAGCCTATCTTCATGGGTTATAACCTATCATCATGGGTTATAGCCTATCTTCATGGGTTATAGCCTCTTTTCTTCCAATTAAAATCAAGCTATTGTTACCTATCCATAGATCTTTAAGTATACAAGAAGTTTACTAAGTTTTCTCTTAGTGATGTCACAAAATGTAAATAAAATTTGCATAGTTTATAATAATAATTAGTCCTTAAAAATCAAATTGTTGTGAAATGGTTCATTTTGAATGATTTTGATGACACTTTTTGGTGAATAATTGTCAAGGATTAAAACAAAAAGGTAATTTTTGGAAATTCATGAATTTTCTCGTAATGATGTCACAAAATGTAAATGAAATTTGCAAAGATTATTATAATAAGGCCTTAAAATCAAAATTCTGCAAACTGGTCAATTTTTAAATGATTTTGATGACATTTTTTGACTGAAGTATGTTTTGTACAGCCAGCCTATATTTTCTCCCAATTAAGCCCTGCATGTTGTTGTTAAACGTGTCCATCAATCTTGAAGTCTGTACATTTTGTCCCATATCCGCTAAAGGCAAATTTTGAAAGCCACAATAAATTTTAAGTCCCTAAAATGTCTCAGACTAGAACACCCCTGGATGAAAATGATGTAAGTATGATGTCATTACAAGCAGACTGGGGGTGAACATTAGACAAGAATAATCTCAACTCTGTAAAACATTAACTGATAAAGGTATTTATATATCCAAAACAGTGGCAGGCCGTTGGGGGAGGGAAAATTGCCCCCCGGTAATTTTCATTACAGTTACTTGCCCAACATTATCAAATTGTGTGTTTCTCACCCCCCCCCATCCCTTCCTTAATAATCTGACCTGCCTTGTAAATCAAAACAGTCATTATAATTTTGAGCTAAATAAGTATCCACCGCCATATTAATGCTTAAAATCATTTAATATTTATTTATTGATATGCTCTTATGAGTATTTCGGCCATTCAGCTATCCATGATATTTGCATAGTCGGTTGCAGTATGTTTTATCATAATTTGGGGTCATTATTATTACATTTATACATCAATATATCACAGTATGGAATGTGATAATCACACTACATTTCTTCAATGCATCTCTATGAATTATATAAAAAAAAGAGTGCTCCCCCAGTACATAAAAGTTTTGTCGTCTGCCCAGGCGATCATCATGAAGAAACAAAAGCTCATGCATAATTTCTTTACCAAGAAAATCTTTACTGAGAAAGGGTAAGTATGCTACTTATAATTTCTTCAACAGATATGATGTTTTTAAGATAATATCTGATACAGTAATGTTTGAAATGGAAACATTTGAAGTCCATATGCAAGAGTTCAATAATAGGTCAATAATTGTAGGGAATTACCACAATTTCACAATTGAGCTCACAGGAGTCTTAACATTAGGTGTCTATGAGAGAAAATGTGCTTTTTTGGTCACGTGAAAACTGATGCTTCGTCATCTGATAGGTAGCACAGTACTACTCATTACACCTATTGAAACCTACATTGAAAGATCACCTGAGGTTTCCCCCCTCCTTTTTATTTACCCCTTCTCATGGGGGTTGTTATTTTTGGCAGCGAATAAATATGTTATTTAGTTCATTGTGCAGTATGTATTGTTCTTAGAGCAGCCCCTGCAGGCTGGGGGGAAAGTATGTGGTATATATACATAACTGTGCATAACCATATTTTGTATGGGTACCCGGGGGCAGGGGGAAGGGTGGGGAAAGGGGGCGGCCCTTCCATATGTGAGGTACATATACATGTGCTGCCCAAGCAGTTGCCTTTTTTTGGATAATTTTTGTAGTGCAGGTATCAAAAATCCAATCTCTCATATTGCTGGTCTTAAAATAAATTCATATTTTCATACTGCAGGTATAAAAAATCACCTATTTTTGTACTGCAGGTATCAAAAAGCACTTATTTTCAGACTGCAGGTATCAAAAAGCACCTATTTTCAGACTGCAGGTATCAAAATCACCTATTTTCGTACTGCAGGTATCAAAAAGCACTAATTTTCAGACTGCAGGTATCAAAATCATAAACCGTCATACTGTCATGAGTTTAAATTAGCATTGCGAAGTAGGATTAAAACAAAAAGTTGCATAAATTATTTCATCTAGAGTCTAAGAATGCGTATTAATTCATCAAACTTAAGTTTCTCCTGGACTAATACAGTAACAATTTTGAAATGAAAAAGGTTTAAAATTAGCTAAATAAAAATTTGTACAATTGTTAAAAAAACAATTTTTGGGTCAAAAATGTGTGCTGCCTGATGGACTTTTTTTACACGTACACCCTTTAGTCCACCAAAGCTGAATGCAGTTTGTTTCCCCCTTCCCCTCTTAATCATATGCACCACGCCCCACCACTGAAACCAAATACAGAAATATCATACAAATATTATACAAGACTTATACAAATAGTTTCTTAACTAACATATTCTGAAGGAGCATCAAACTATTTCCAAGAATATTATTATTATTGTTGTTGTTATTATTGTAATTATTATTATTATCATTATTATTATTATTATTATTATTATTATTATTATTATTATTATTATTATTATTATTATTATTATTATTATACACTTTAAAATAAAAACATTAACAGGAAAATGATGTATGGTAAAGTTTGAAATGATGAAAGAACTAAATAATTATACAGTTATGTATTTCAAAAGCATAGATGGTGTTTAGGATGGAGGCCTAGGGAACACCTCCCCCCACCCACAAAAAATACATTAAATAGTGTGTTGTACCTATAGCTCTTGAATATGCTTATACTGCTGATATATTTACTTGTAAATAGCATACTTTTAGTTTTTGGGTAGATGCAGACATAAGGGGCGGGATGGGGAAGGGGGAAGGAAGGGGGGACAGGTAAAAATGGTGTGGATTTTATGACTTCCTTTGTAGTTATAAAGGAATTCCTACCTCGATAAGTCATAAGTCATAGATGTGAGCTCGCTGTAGAATCTTTTCAAGTTTCTATTTACAGTATATTTTCCTTGTTCAATTATTTCAATATTATGTATGAATGGTGACTGGAATAAAGCTGATTTGATTTGAATTGAATTGAATTGATACAAAATAAGCTTACACTATCATCAGGAGTGAGAGCATTGCATCTGAAGATTTGTATATATTATGTGCAATAGGTGAATTGTGACTGGAACAAACTTGATTTGAACTGGACTGATTTGAACTGAACTGATTTGAACTGACTTGATTTAAACTGAATTGATTTGAACTGAACTGATTCAAAGTAAACTGATTTGAACTGAACTGATTTGAACTGAACTGATCTGAACTGAAATGATTTGAACTGAACTGATTTGAACTGAACTGATTTAAACTAAACTGATTTGAACTGAACTGATTTGAAGTGAACTGATTTGGACTGAACTGATTTAAACTGAACTGATTTGAACTGAGCTGATTTGAACTGAACTGATTTGAACTGAACTGATTTGAACTGAACTGATTTGAACTGAACTGATTTAAACTGAACTGATTTGAACTGAACTGATTTGCACTGAAGTGATTTGAACTGAACTGATTACAACTAAATTGATTTGAACTGTTTTGAACTGCACTAATTGAAACTGAACTGAACTGATTTGAAATGATTACAACTAAATTGATTTGAACTGATTTGAACTGAACTTAACCGATTTGAAATAATTACACCTAAATTGATTTGAACTGACTGATTTAAACTGAACTGATTTGAAATGATTACAACTAAATTTATTTGAACTGAACTGAAGTGATTTGAAAAGGTTACAACTAAATTAATTCAAACTTATTTGAACTGAACTGATTTGGACTGAACTGATTTGGAATGATTACAACTAAATTGATTTGAACTGAACTTAACCGATTTGAAATGATTATAAACAAATTGATTCAAACTGATTTTAAGTGAACTGATGTGGACTAAACTGAACTGAACTGAACTGATTTCAAATGATTACAATAAATTGATATGAACTGAACTGATTTGAACTGAACTGAGCTTAACCGATTTGAAATGATTACAACTAAATTGATTTGATCTGAACTTATTTGAACTGAACCTAACTGATTTAAAATGATTACAACTAAATTGATTCAAACTTATTTGAACTGAACTGATTTGGACTGAACTGAACTGATTTGAAATGTTTACAACTAAATTGATTTGAACTGAACTTAACAGATTTAAAATAATTATAAATAAATTGATTCAAACTGATTTGAACTGAACTGACGTGGACTAAACTGAAGTGAACTGAACTGATTTCAAATGATAACAACTAAATTGATATGAACTGAACTGATTTGAACTAAACTGAGCTTAATCGATTTGAAATGGTTACAACTAAATTGATTTGATCTGAACTGATTTGAACTGAATTTAACTGATTTCAAATGATTACAACTAAATTGATTTGAACTGAACTGTACTGAACTGAATTGAACTAATACAAAATAAGCTTACTCCATCTACAGGGGTGAGAACATTTTTTCTGAAGATTTCTCTGTCACTTTCCATAGATTCTTTTTTTGGACGGCTTGTTACTTCTGCTTCATGCATCGTGGATTCAAAACCTGTATTTTCATTTCTGAGAAGTGGATAGGACAAAAAGAGAGAAAGAGAGACCGTAGCCTATAGTAACACAAATAGACAATCTTGCTTCAGAAAATCTTACTGTGTAACAAAACATAATAAGATGATGGGCTCAGAGGGTTATTCACCCCACAAAAAGCCCAACAAACTAAACACCACCACCACCACCACAAAAGAAGAATACCAAAAAATTTTAACAAAATCAGAGATGCCCAGGCTTAACTTATTAATGTTAACTTTGATATTATGACAATGATGGGGCTGGGAAATACCCTGGAGCAACCACAACAATTGCACATTAACCACATGAAGTTAATTATTCTGCTCTGTCCACTAAATTTTGAGTTCCAGATAAAAAGGCAACAGGTGCCGGGCCATTTTTAAAGTCTCTGTTATGAACCCTGACCCAAATCCGGGCCTTCTGGACCAACAAAAAATGGACACACTCTAACACAGGGCCAACCAGTCGGTTCAAGTGCATTTTGCATTCCTGAGCGAGGTAATCTAACTGAAGAGCAAAAATAAAATTTAATCGCCTCAAAATCAGGACCTAATTGACTTGACCTTTTCACTTTATTTTGCCATTTGAGGGAGTAATCATTCAACCCCTTTGATCCCATGACTGTAGAATCCCAGGGCTGTAGAAGACCTTAGACAACTGAAGGGGCCGATATGTACCCTTTACTTCATATGTCATTGTTTAGCTTAAAATATATCAACTTATTATACCACTTTGTAAATTATTGGGGGCTATGGCCCTCCGGCCCCAAAGGCTACTATGGCCCTGGATTTACACCCATAAAATCTTACCCAGATTCCTTTGACTGTAAAAATGCTCCGTGTGTAGTGATGTAATCCTCCGCCTCCTTCTGGGTCAGGTTATAGTACACGTCAATAAACTTATGCTGTTGACGCAACGAAGACTTGGCTATCAACATCTTCTTCAAGTATTGCTTATTGAAAGAGTGCAATCTGTACAAATGATATTTAAATTAAGTAATGGTATTCATGAATATTCAACTATGTTGTAGAAATACAGAAAGAAAAAGGAAAAAAGAAAAGAAAAAATATTGTCTTAATTTTCTCAGAATTTCTATGGTGCAGGTCCTAAAAAATGAGGCATTACTCTGTTAATTTTGTACTGCTGGTCCATTTTTACAATATATTCTCGTTTAATACTCATACTGCAGGTATTAAAATTGGCTTCTTTCATACTGCGGGTGTTAAAATTGCATAATTTCCTGCTGCAGTTGCCAAAACAATCTGTCATACTGCGGGTATGTTTTTTGGTTGGTGGGCTGTGCACTACCACTTTTAATATCAAGTATCAAGTGCCCCCTCTCTCCCCGGACACTTTTTCAGTATTCCAAAAATTCAGTACATTTTGGGAAAAAATTGCCTCTTGTCCTCCCCCCTCCCCATTCTGACATTTTGGATAAAAAACCATGTTCCCCCTCCCACTTTCTGGATGAGAATCAATTACAGCCCTGGCTGGCAAAGACCCACACATCTTATTCGGGTGGATGATTGAATAGCAATTATTTACAGCAGCTCTTTTAGGACCATAGTTCTTCGCTTTTCAGAAAGTAAATAATTGGACCCCTCCTGCTTCCTATGCCACTACTTCAAGAGCTTGAAAACAGGATCATAATTTCAGGAGACTGGGGTACTTGTGTCCCCACTTTTTGGCAGAATTTGAACTAGAACGGTAAATACTATCATGGTTCGATACCCATGCAAATTGACACCCATATGATATGATCTGGCCAATTATAAAAATGGCATCTCACACGAAATTCCACATGGCATCCCATGTCCCACATGGCATCCCACCCAATGTCCCTTGTCCCACACAGCCTCCTACCCTGTCACACATGGCATCCCAACCTATGTCACACTCTGTGTTACTCGTGGCATCCCACCCCATGTACCACATGGCATTCCACCCTGTTCAACATGGCATCCCACCCCATGTCCCACATGGCATCCCACCCCATGTCCCACATGGCATCCCACCCCATGTCCCAAATGACATCCCACCACATCTCCCACATGACATCCCACCCCATGTCCCACATGACATCCCATTAAGTTTCATCCTAGCTACAACAGTCCCTGATTGAGCATACTATGAATGAAAGTATTAGTTCATATAATAAGTTATATGTAAATGACTTGTTGAAATGGGGTGGGACCCCATGTCAAATATTACATCTCATGTTCCACATGACATCCCATCCCATGACATTCCACCCTATTTCCCGCATGGCATTTAACAATATATCCTACATGGCATTCCACCCTGTTCCACATCCCACATGGCATCCCACCCCATGTCCCACATGACATCCATAGGTTCCATAAGAAGTCTCATCCTAGCTATCACAGTCCCTGATTGAGCATGCTATGTATAAAAGTGTCAGTTCATATAATAACTTATATGCAAATGACTTGTTGAATAAGAAACAAAACGGAGTCAAAAATTATGCCGGATATAGCCCTTGGTGTATACCACATGGTATATATTATGTCACATGTCCCGCATGGCCCCCATCCATGTCCCCCATCCATGTCCCACATGGTATTCCTTCCTATGTCCATATGCAGTCACATCCTGTCACACTCCCTGACTAGGCATACTAAATCAAAAAAGTCTGATCAGTTCATACACTGTAGCAACTTTATGCAAATAAACAAAATACTAAAGGTGGAGTTTATTAATCATGCCTGATACAACCGTTGGTGCCCAAATTTTTTGAAGAATTTTAAGGAATTTAAATCTCCAGTACTATGAAAGAGACGTTTGAGGATCTCTGAAGAATATTGGAAAATTATATCATTTTACAGTTTTTTTCTAAGAAAGTATCAAATGTTTTGTAGACTTTTCAAGGAAACTAGTCTTCAATCTGTCTGCAGTATCTCTGAAAAACTTAACATTTTTGTGTTGGAAATTCTAACCTTCCATAAGGATATCTGAAGAAACTTTAACTTTTTTTGAGGAACTCTGAAGTATCTTTAACATTTTCTGAGGAATTCTCAAAAAACTTCAACATTTCTAAAGAAATGCCAGGAAAAATTGTGGATGGTCGGCCGGCAGGATGAAATCGTCATTACATAGGTTTGCATTATGCTTCGGACGCTCACCAAAAATTCAGTATATTTTGAGGAAAATTAGCCTTTTTTTTCAACACTTTTTGGATAAGAAGCCATGTCCCTCCACTTTCCAGATGATAATTACAGCCCTGCTTGAAAGTATAAAACCAATCCTTACTTTTGTCTGATTACATTTGATCCTCCACGTCCAATTATCTGCTCCATACCTGCTAATAGATTATCGCTAATCTGAGATCAAGAAATAAAAAGAAAATATCAAAGTAAGAAATGAAAAAAATATTACAACAGACTAAAGCTATCTTAACCATACAAATGTCACAAATCCTATCTTGAAGGATTACCGTAGTTCAGTGGTCAAGCAAGTTTACTTTATTCCACTAAGGAGATATTCAAGTTTAAAGTTCTGTCTTACCTTTGTAGAAATGACTGGTGTAGTAAGTCTACTAGGGAAGGTTGGCGCCCTGTTACTCACATAACCAGCAATTGTTAATATATTTTAAAGAAAAAGTATTGAACATTTTACTACTTAAATTATTTTTCCTCAACTCAAACTTTCTTCTGGGCAGTAGTAGTTTATAATCACCCTTACTAGATTCTGTTTTACTACTTTCCTGACTTATCCAATGGTTTTAAAGCCACAAAATTGCAGGGTAAAATATGATAAAATACATAAAAACTTTGAGGAATCTGAGGCTGTTATATCACAAATAGTCTTATTTCCATTGTTTCTATACAAATGATACCAAACTTTAAACTTATATTTCTCCTTAAACAGAATCAGATTTTTGAATACTTTCTTCATCATTTTGTTTCTTTTGAAGTCCTCTTTCATACAACTTGCTTGACTACTGAACTAATCTTTTTTAATGGATTTGTTAAAAAGCATCAATAAACAACTCTATCAAAATTAATAAATTTTTCTCTAACCCTCACTTTCTAGTTTGCTCAGTTCTGGAAAATTTACATTATTAAAAATTGGAAACTATATTAGCCATTTGGAAATTAGGAAAGTAAGAAAAGTGAGTTGATCTGCAGTAAAAGCAAAAAATATCACTATTTTTCTAAAATGGTGGGGGTGCTGAATTTGATATCTTTATGATCTATGGATTTATTCTTTTCCTCAAAAAAGTATTTTTCAGTCAATAACCCTTAGAAAATCCCCTGCTATACAGTAAGAAAAATACTGAAATATTAAGGGGGCCGAAGTATACTAAAAACCCCATTCCCCTATCAAGGGCGTAGGAAGGCTCACCTCTCATGAGGCTCCAGAAGAGAAGGGAAGGGAGGAGGAACGCAAAAGTAAAAAAATTGCACTGGTAGATTAAGTTTCCATCAAAAGTTGCTGCTAATTGGGAAATCCCCATTTATTTCCAGATTTCCTTTAATTTTGGAAGACTTCCTTCAATTTTGGAAAACTTCCTTCATTTTTGGAAAATTTCTTTCATTTTTGGAAAAATTTCTTTATTTTTGGAAAAAAAATTTCAGGAAATTTTTGGCCAGTTTTCGGGAAATATTTGGCTAGTTTTCATGAATTCTTGGCCAGTTTTAGGAAAATTTGGACCAATTTTTGGAAAATTTTAAAACAATATCCAATAATTTCAGCACATTATTCAATGTTAGGTCAATGATTTTTTAAATTCACCTCCCAACCGAGCAGAAACAATCCGGAAGGTGAAATCCAGCTTGGATGGGGAGGGGGTGGGAGCAAAAGAGCCACCTCTCACCCCTCCCTACGCCTCTGTTTCTCCCGCTTTCTACATCTCTGAACTAATTCTTTACTTACCTTTGAAAATATTTCTTCAGTCAAAGACAGTTTGTGTTTGTCATCCTTCTTCACATGGAGTTTGTTGACAAGTGGCTTAATAGTTGCTCCCTGCATGGAAATAAAAATAAGGAATTGATGAAGCAGTGGTGCAGCTAAAGAGAGGGGGCTGGAAATTTGTGCAGATATGCAAATAGAAACTCAGTGCATTTTTTGGTAAACAAGATGAAAGCAATCTGTCTTAGTATGGTTGAGATGTACCAACCATCATCTTGGGGAAAAAGAAAAGATCACAATATATTTAAATCTTTAAATTAGGTCTAAAGTTACCAATTTTCTGACTTTTCCCTCACAATTTCCAATCTTTTTTCTCCAAATTTCTAATGATCCTATGTATTTTTTTGCTCAAAATATCAGATGTTTTCATACAAATTTCTGAACTATTTGCTCAAAATATCTTAGGTATTGCTAAAAATAGAAGACTTTTCCCTCAAAATATTGTATCTTTTACTCAAAAATTCCAAAAATGTAGCTACTACTGTGATGACAAGTGTAAACTGTTGTCTTTAAATAAAGAAGTGATCAATAGTTTACGAATAAATTGATTCATATTCGAATAAAATTTTCTACATCTACATAGGGGCATTTTTTAGACAGGCAAAATATTTTTTCCCAAACAAGTTTTAATCTGTTGCCAACGTTTGTACCGTTTTTGTAAAATTTGTTTTAAAACAATTGCCACCAAGGAGGACGCTTTTGTTTTGTTTTTGCATGTTATTGTTCCTTGATTTCACTGGGTTTTTTTTTCTTTCCCGGCAGGCTCAGTGATATGGCTGGCTGAAAAGTGAAAAAAGGTCATCTATAAACATACAGCCAATGACCAGCCAAAATAATTTGATCCCCACTTACCACCACTTTACTCAGCTGGGGAATAGTGTCCTTGTGCATACTAAATCTGCCACATGTCCTTTCTACAGGCCCGGCCCATTATTTCCTAAGAAAGAACCAGAGTTCCCCTTACTTTTTGGTAGCATTTAAAAAATTCAGTACATTTTTCGGAAAGTTAGCCTCTTCCCCCCCCCTCCCCCTTCCCCGACCCAAATTTGTTTGTACCCTGACTTTCAATTATGGCCATGCTCTATTATGAGCTAAGGTCAGGTTTGTAAAGATCATTATAAAAATCTCCAACAGTAAAAGAAATGTTCAATTTCATATCCCTGTCAAATTCAAGCTTAAATGTTTCGACATACCTGTATGAAAACTGTAAACATGACTACAATAATGGTGGTTGTAAACATGATCCCGGCGCTCACAAACGTCTTCTTACACAACAGTGCCACCAATGAGAACGCAATAGCCCCACGTATTCCTCCATAAGCCATGATAAACTGCTCCTTTGCGCTGACTTTTATGACCCGGAATTTGTTGCAGAACCAAGTTTGCAATACAACTCCTGCATTTACAGACAAAAGGGGAAAGAAAAAAATATTTTACGAGGAGAATTTGTTTTCTTTCATATGATTTATAATTTTCCCATTACAAGAAATGTATAGTGGCCTTGAGGATCATTTATGTAACTGTAATTTACAAATTTTTAAAAATCTAATTATTTACATGATGATAATGTTTGCATTTGCATAACTGTGCCCCTCCCCCCCACCTCTTTTTATCATCAGTAGGCAAATTTATTTATGTTGCCCCTCCAACCACTTTGGAATCCTACCACAACCAAACTTATTTTTGGTGACAGGGGCAAAGGTTGAGCTCTATTTAAGTTTTCCTCCCACCATGAGCATGACTTCCCTACCACAACTAAACTAGTGGGGGCGGGGGTGTAACCACATGAATTCTCTGACTGGAACCTAACCAGACCAGATACCCCATCCATGTTTCTGATTACGTGAAAACAAATGCTTGCAAAAAAGTGAAGGGCTAAATTAACCAACCCCCCCTCCCTCCCTTCTCCCCACTGCAAAAAACATCTTAAATACATGACAGACAAAAAATATATAATCAATCTTACCTATAGCCCTGTACACAGAACAGAACAGGAGTGTGACGAGGATGAAAACAATGTTGAAATCTTTTTTATTTGTTTCGGTGACTGTGCTGATTCCGAGGAAGATGAAAATGATGGTTTCGCTCAAGCTCGACATCATCTTCATGAAGTATTTGACGGTGGTGTGGGATTTCTTAGAAATGTTTCGCTCCACATACGGCTTCATGAACATTGCACACGAGACAATTCTGTGTGAGAAAAAAAACATGAGGCTATTAAATTGGTGGAAACAAGCATTTACAAATACAACCTTGTCAAAGAATCTACAAGATAATCATGATCAAGAAAAGAAAAACTGACCAGCTTACAGTAGATAGAAAGATGAGGCATTTGTCAGGTCAATAGCTATCAGGTCAATAGGAGAAATTTGTGAGTGCCTATAACACTTTCCTTACGGAAATATATTAGCTTGCCGCAAGCTTGCAGCATGCTTGCAACAAGTTAATATTTTTAGCTTGCGCAAGCAGCATGCTGCAAACTAGTATTTGGAACAAATTAGCTTGCGCAAGCTAGTCAAAAGTATCTGCAAGCTTGCACAAACTAGCAAAACTTTCTGCAAGCTTGCGCACACTAACAAATATTTCATGCTAGCTTGCGCAACTAGCTTGCAGCACGCTTACTGCAAGCTTGCAGCATGCTTGCACAAGCTTGCAGCACACTTAAATTAACTTGACCCAATTAGGCCTAATACATATGGCTCCCTTTACGAAGCAGATTCCTCCTCCCCCATGTTTACATATTCATATCTTTGATACGGTATTTTAATAGTGATTTTGTGGCTTTGCCAACACCCCCCCCCCCCTCCCTCCATACTTTTGGGACACAAAATTGATTTTGTGACTTTGATTTTAAAAACTTTGGGACATTCAATAAAAGAAAATTTATCTAATTGTTTTATTATTTGAATTATTTTTCCTCAAGCGTACTTTCTTCAGGTAGTAAATTATGATTATCTTTACTAGATTCTGTTTTACTCCTTTCCTGACATATTCCATAATTTCTAAGCCGCACAATCATAGGAAAATGTATGATAGAAAACATAAAGACTGATGAATCTGAAGATAGAGAACATCACAACTAGTCTGATTTCAAGCATTTCTACACAAATGATACAGAACTTTAAACTTACATATCTCCTTAACAGAGAAAGATTTTGAATGCTCTTTCATATATAATAAACTTGCTTGACTAATGAATTAATCCTTTAAGAAACAATTAATCAAATGTTGCCTGTTTTTTCATGCCCCTTTAATGGTCGATAATGACCCTATAATACCACTTGATATTCTTCTTCATAGTAGCTTTTCTGTACCCGATATCATATAGGAGTATACATATCAGTATACGGATGTGGAGCAGCTTGACTGTATAAATAAATACAACATTAAGTGTGCAAGCTCTTTCCTTTCAGTATGTTATTATAGGGGCATTACTAATACGCCCATGGTGCAAATAGAAGCATCATATTACACTCACGAGTGTTGGCAATGTAATTATATCGTAGCTTTGCCAGGCCAAGCAAATAATGATATCATATTAGGTTGCCCTTGCTCTGGCGAGGCGTGTGATGTGCAAGCGTCGATTTTGGCCAAAATCAGCGGTTGCAGTGCATACTAAACGGAAAGCGGAGGTACATCTCATGAGACTATTAGCATTAAAGGAGTCATGTCGCATACTACTCAAGAATAAATACACCGCACCACACAAATACTTCTAGAGTATTTATAAATCTGTTCATGACTTGTCCTTCGCCTTCAAAATTTGTTCCAGCAAATCATAACCACAACTTACTGTGCCAAATAATGAGACCACTTATCTTAATCAAAATAATTACTGAACCACACAATCCATTGCTAACTTGATACTGAACACCAACTTCCACAACATAGTCAGGACTAACAGGCATGTCATCCAAGAGGACCTATTACTTTCCAATCCCAAGCCCCTATTGACAAATGGAACAAGTCGGGGAGATTATATTTTAAACCCCTGTCTCCACTAAGTCTCACTCTCCTGGACTCTTTCATTAACACCAATGCTTGATTAAACACAGTGAATATGAGCCAACTAAATTGCTGGCTATACACAGCTACACAAGTTCTAGTGAATTGTGGTTTGGAGATCTTATTTTCTAAGCCAATCCAACCATTCGACTCGATTCACTTATAGTTTTCTCCAATTAGTGCCTGGTGAACTTCAAGAAAATAAAAGTGCTTAGGAAGGATGCATAATTGGTAGATGAATTGTGGTTTCTGTGCTGAGGGGTTTCTGGACAAGTTTTTAATAAGCCTCTTGGATCATCATGGGAGAACAAATACAATGGAGCCATCGGATAAGGGAAATTTGATCCAAATTACTTGTGGTTTTCAGAATGAAAAAAATAAAGAAGAAAAGTCCTGACCCTATCTGCTTATTCATAAGGTCCGGTCTGACTGCTTGAAACTTTAAGGAGCAGAACAACTAATGTTAAGTCAAATAATTTGCCTACTTTAATTTAGTCTCTTTAAAATGCTTAACAGATCATCGATTAAATATATTAAGTTAATCTTAGAATATATTTATGCTAATTATTATAATTTGTAGTTTTATTCCAATATTTCATGGTGAGTAGAAGATAACCTGGCAACAAATTGATGACATCAATAAGGACAATTGCTTCTGCAGTATGTGACATCACTAGGATTTATTTTGAGACAAGATCGCCCCTTTAACAAAAAGCTTCTAAGAGGTCAATTGACACGTAGTAATTTCTTGTATTAAAATCTGAACAGACTTTATGCCCAATCCTCTCAACAAATTTTCAGTTTTTTCACCCACAGGAATATCCATTTCAGCAGGTATGACTTTTAGACGATGCTGGAAGCAATTAAGAAACCCACCACAGATAGTTCAGTGATTTTACGAATTAGTTATTACACTCCCAATCATCAATATGCACACAATAGAACTTATTGTGAAGAGCCAGTTATTGCGGATTTGATTACTGCATGGCCAAATTATGCATGTAATGTGGGGCTGAGGATTCATTTAAACTTTTAAAAGGATTTTTTCATCAGTGAGTTATAAACACTTTTGAGTTTGGATGCATTGGACTAAAAATTTATAGCCAGAATTATTCATCATGGGCTGATTTTAAAGTTTTAAATTAACACTTTTAGGTTGGTGTTATACATGGGTAATCAAAGCTTGATCAAGTTTTAATCTATGATAAATTTTTGGCCAAGTAACAAATTTGAAAGTTGCCTAACGTAGGGGGCAAAATTATAAAATCACACTAAAATACAAACAGATCACCTTACAAGAGATATGAATATGGCCGAGTGGGAAAAAATGCCTCCTGGAACCCTCCAAATCCAACCTATGTTTGTGATGTATGAATGGGTGGTAAAGACTTTAAAAAAGAATTGATCAAAATTTCTTGCACCACTTCAAAGAATTATGATAGGCATCTGAAAAACACAAGATTTACAAAAGATAATACCACTAGGGTGCCTAATAATTAATGCATCACAAATTAAAGCTTCCATATTGATGCCTCAAATATCAAAATGCTCTTTTCCACAGATTTTGATACAATTTTCTATGGTTTTTAATGGATTTTAAAAGACTTATTCTATTGTTAATCTACACATCTATATACCTTTAATACTATAGCTCAAAGTGACCTCAGACAGGAAAGGTGTGGAAACAATGCCAAATTTTCTAGGACGCATGTATCCAATTCCTAGTTTCGGAGCAGTTAAATGGATACTGCTTTGGTGAATGGATATGGTAGAGGACAGGTAGTCAATCATAATGGTAAAAAAACTTTTACTATAATGTTCCTAATCATATTTCAAAGTGTTTTAAAATAATGTGCAGTATAAAGTCTAATTTAGTAGCGTAATGTCATTATAAGCATTTCCATGACAACTTTATTTTAATTGAAAATTTATAAAGTCTTACTAAAATATTAGAACAGAAATATATATATACTTTATATGAGTATATTTTGCTTCAAGCACCTAATATTCTCTCTCTCTCTAGGTGCCGGATCTGAAACAGACATTGGCAATCATGGCCTTCCAGTCACTTCTGTTTAGAACTAAGCACATAAACTTATCGTTACTTGGGCTGTTGTTGGTTGCCCAGTTGTTTAAACTTTGGACATATTTGACTTGCTGTCTTCCTCTACTTCTTTTGCCTTCAAGTTCAATTTTCCCAAATACTGCAAGCTGTTGCAACCCACCCTCCTAATAGACATGCCCAAAAAATTCCATATCTCCTTCTGATAGAGTAGGGACCTGTCCATGCCTGAAGCTTTCAGGACATCATCATTTGTTTTCTTTTCTGTCCAAGATAGTTTCAACATCCTCCTTATTAACCACATTTCCGTAGCTTCTAATCTTTTCTTGATGTCACTGGTAATTGTCCAGCATTCACAGCCATAGGGAAGAGACCATACATATGCCTTCAAGACATGGAATTCTGTGTCCATTCCAATATTTCAGAATTGGATTAATTTTTGTAAACATGTCTTTGGCAATTGCAATGCGTTTTCTAACTTCGTTAATGCACCAACCATTTGATATTAATGTGTAATCCCAGTACTTAAATTGTTGTACTTGTTAAGTTCTCCTTTGCTTCGTTTACTATAGATTGGCATTTTTTTAAAGCACGATACATTCTGGTACCATGAGGCACCTAACACTTTTTATTCAAAACTTTGTTCTATTATATCCCAGTAGAATATACAAAGATTTGGGGAAATGTGATGGTACATAGGTGAGGCCCAAGTCGCGAGACCCCCACAGAAGTAAATCAACCCTCACAGAAATTTTAGCTTACGCAAGCGTGCTACAAACTTGTGCAAGCTAGCATAAAATAATTGTTAGTTTGTAAAAGCTTTCAGAAAGCTTTTGCTAGCTTGTGCAAGCTTGCAGAAAGTTTTTGCTAGCTTGCAAAAGGTTGCACAAAATTTTGCTAGCTTGCGAAAGGTTGCAAAAAGTTTTTGCTAGCTTGCACAAACTATTTGTTCCAAATACTAGCTTCCAGCATGCTTACTGCAAGTTTGCAGCAATGCTTGTGAAAACATGCTAAAATAGTCCAGATTTGGGTGGCAAGGGGGAATCCCCCCTTCATTTTCTAGAATTGATGTAATTTGTATGCCATTAGGTATTTTTTGTAATTTAAAAGAGTAATTTTAGATTCCCTCCCACCCCCACCCTACTTTTGGTAGGTAAATTTGACTTTGCAAGGATTTAGCCAATAAGCATGGATTGTCAGCATTTACTTCTTTGGGTATTGAACAGTAGCACTGTCTTCTCTCCCTTCCGCTGTCTGGAATTATAAATATATTCTCCAACTCCTCTGCTCAAAAAGGGATAATAGGGGCCTACAATGTTGATTTATTCTTATCTTTGAAGAGTTTACAAGGAAGGAAGGAAGATCATATATCCCTGCCCCCTCTTTAATTTTTTTATATTTTTTTAAACCTAAACATTGTGGGACAAAATCTGTATATTTCTTCCTATAAACCTGATAGCAAAAAGGCCTAAGGACAGTATTGGGAGGGGGTGGGGTCACTGAGAAAATAGTTTCTGTGGATTAAAGAGGGGCAGCTGTGTGCACATAAGGTCAAACCAAACAAATTTCATCAATGATATAATTATTAAGGGGGAAAAGAATTTCCAGTGCAGTTTAAATTCCCTTGGCCCCCAGGCAACACCACTGCCCTTGATTATGGATACTTACGATAGAATACTAGACAGATAAAACAGCTCCGCTGTGAGGTAAGCGAGGTAACTCATCACAAATACCAACACGGGTTCTATCACTCGGATATGCTCTGTAAACTTGGAGAGGAATGCTGTAATGAAGCCAAAAATAAGGCCGATTGCTATCCCGCCAAAGCTGATGACAAAAAATGAAACGAATCCCAGGAAAACATCCAAGCCCGAAAGTTGTCCTTCTTCTGTTATTTGATCAAACGAGTTGAACAGTCGATACAGGACCTACCAAGAAGACATGATATAAAATGAATCTCAGGTATGGAGTATGGGGGAGTGGGTCCCCCTTTCCAAGATCAAACAAACTAAAATAACAAGTGAATGGGACTAAAACTCTGCACAATATACCCTGTAATGAATGTGAGTGAATGCCAGTGTTCCTCTTAGGGTTATGTCTAGATTTGTTTAGGTGGTGGGGGGGAGGTAGATTAATTCCAAATTAAAATGTTCACCTCTTTCATCTCTACATTAAACCTTCCCTTTCTGCAGCCTCTTTCTTAATTTTTTTCTTGGGGGTTAAGGGGGAAGGGAAGGGGGAGGGGGTAATATATGCCGCCATTTTGGGTGGTTAATCCCCAATCTTTCACAACACAGGCCCAAGATGGAGAGAAATTATTGCTGCATATTACTTTAGGGTTGGAAGATAATTAAGTAATTCTAAACAAATTCCCCCTCCCCCTTAGACATACCACTGCCCTCTCTTAAGGTATCAATTAGTCTCCCCCTTCCCACACCCCTTTTAAAATTATTCCCAACTAAGAGCCTGGAAATTAACAAAACCATTGAACATGAAATTAGGAATGTGTAGATTTGTTTTTAAATCTTAGCTTAATTATCTTAAAGTCATCTATCATCATTAAAATGTGGCGCCGTACATTTTATCCTACAACAATTACTGATTGGCCTATTAGAATAAGTGCACAATGGACAATAGTATCTCGACCTATTAAAACACATATATGAAATCTATTTACCTCTATGTTAGAGACAATAACTGGCATTTTAAGTACATAACCAAACTCCCTAACAATCAAATACAGACTGCCAATCTGACAGCTAGCTTTTTGAATTTCATGGCCTTTGTTTACCAGCTTGTCATGCGTGAATTGCCAGACTTCCACAAATTCCTTTTAAACCCTCTGCCCTTTTTTAAAATCACAAATATGAAGTTCAAAAACTAAATAGATTTTCATAATGTATTGCTTCACTAAGAATTCATGTCTCTGGGTTACGAAATAAGCCACACCCACCATAGCAACGCGGTCCTTAGGTAGGGGCAAACAATCCTCAAATTCGCAATCATGCATAATACCAATGCATTGACATTTAGATGTTTGCTAGGACTGCCACAAGCATTGGTCCAATTATGGCACTTCTCCGGATCTTTAGAGTTTTAAACAAAAAGGATGACAAATTACAGTTTGCTAAGTGTTCCAGGTAACAGCAATCAGATTTACAAAGCCCGCAGTGGGCCTGTAAGTGCAATTTTTTTCACCATCTTGTCGTCACTCAGTCTTGTGTGCAGAAATTTGTTTTGCATAGTAAATTGCATTGACTACATGAGAGCGCACTGGTATAGTTGGTTGTACTGTACAAGTACTGCGTAGGATGTTTGCCCCACTTAGTTACGCAGATTTTGTTGCTAGGCAAATTCATGCAGTGATTGGTTGAAAACGCTGTCAATCATCTAACTTAGATAGGTTAATTGAATGCCCTTCAATTTCAACTTAAAAGGAAACTTCCCTAATTGTCTGTAGATCTAATATGGTGTACCATACTGATGTGCACTCCCACAACCCCTTGGTTATGGTCCATAAAGAGTACTGTAGCATGCCGAGAATGGCGTTCACTTAGTAGTGAAATCAAAATGCAAACATAGAAATTAAGTTTATAGCTGCCATGGTGTATTCACTTTTCTAATTTGATAAATAAACAGGAAGTATGATAAAGACTACATGTCTGAATCAGAGTATGGTTGAAGTATTTTCTGTTCTTAAAGGTGGGGGAAATGGGTATATTTTTAATGACATCACGTCCTGTCTAAGATGATATCATTTATCTATGATGTAATGAAAGTAACTTCCAAGAAATGAGGATATATCCAACAGCTAATTAATATCAGCAATTCACCAAGAAATGAGGATATATCCAACAGCTAATTAATATCAGCAATTCACCATTCCCCCTATTATAGCTATAAGCATCCCATGGCAACTTAAACTGATACATAAACCTGCTAAGCCTCTTCCAAGTACCAATGTTAGGTTAATCAGGGATATGTTATTTGTGAGTTAATCCCCTTATTCAGAGGATCTTTTCCAAGCCTTCTGAATGGTAGCAATTATCCCTCTAGACCACCTTAAGGAACCAAGCTGAAAGGTGGGTAATAAACAAGGTCACTAAAAATTACTCAAGGATAACATTCGGGATAACTTGTGCTAATGCCATAAATAGATTGCTCTTTATCACAGTATTATAGGTGACTCTAATTGGAGGCGCAAAACTTGTTGGGACGGGAAGGAGGGAGGGGGGATATCCTTTCAGTTATACATATAATTCAAGCATGTTTGTATTCTTTATTACAAAAAACAACGGTTAGCAAATCTTTGTTTAGGGGGAGGGAATTACACTAGCCCCTTGCCCCTATGCCAAGTCGCCCATGCAGAGTAAGTATGGGAGTGCATAAACAATTTCATGGAGATTATGAGTTGGTGGCAAGTGGGGGTCAGGTCAGGGTTTTGATACCCTTTCACAAAGTGAGGGGAGACGTGAGACTTGTAGCAAAAGGAGTTTGGGGGCGGTACTATCCCCTCCACAGTGGTGTATCTAAGGAAGGGCAATTTTTTTTTGTCAAAACTATAAATATAATTAACTGGAATATGAAATGAACCAAATATAAAACAGATGTTGGCATTTCTTCAATCGTATCAACTGAATTATTATTAAATTTGGACCAAAACTTTTACAGATTGCACCAAAAATCCTCAATTTTGGACCAAATGTCCCTAATTCCGCCCTACAAATCTTCAATTTTAAAGCAAAACTTTTACCCTTTGCCCAAAATCTACAACATAGAACCAAAAACCTTCAGAAAGGGAGGTGAAATTCATAATAGTATCAGGGTCATGCCAACCCCACACACACACACAATAATTTTCAAATAGGCCTTCACCTTTCACCCATAAACAATTTCCAATATTTGTATTGGCAAGGGGTATAGGAAGGGTCACCTCTCAGAAGAGCAAGAACTCAAACATTTTCCATATAAGCAGAAAATTACACCAGTTAATTTACAAAAAATGTTGCTGCTAATTGGGAAATTTCCATGAAATTTCATGAATTCTCCTTGAATTTTCAGAAAATGTTCTTCATTTCTTTCACTTTTTGGGAAATTGTCTTCATTTTCGTGATATCTTCAATCTTCAATTTCCAGGAAATTTCTTTAATTTCCGGGAAACCACTGTCAATTCTGGAAATTTTCAGGAAATGCTGCCATTTTTATTACACAATTTCCTTCCATTTATGTTAATACTTTCACAATTTTCCCTTCTAACCAGGAAGAAAGAAAACAACTAGGGGTGGGGGCAGGGGTTGGTGGGGTGGGGTAGGTGGGAGTGGGGGTGGTGGGGGTAGGGGTGGGAGTGGTGGGGGAGTTTCTTAGTAGGGGATTTAATACAAAAACGAAAAGCTAGACATGCCGGGGGCTGGTGGGGGTGGGGGGTTTGGGGGTGGGGTGGGGGTAAGGATGTGGGGGTGGGAGTGGTGGGGGAGTTTCTCAGTAGGGGGCTTAAATACCTCAAAAATAAAAAGCTAGACATGCCGCTGCCCCTCTCCTGTGAATACTTTACCAACATGCACACATCCCAAATCAAAGCAAAGGCAAATCTTATTTTCATATTTTTCATTCTAAAAACAAACTGTATGCCACTTTTAAAATTTCACCTGATAATGGGGAAAATTCCCATCATCCACATAACCAGACATTGTATATGATACACATCCCCTCACCGCTAATAACATGCTTTCCAGCCGCTCTCACACCTGCCATCCCACCGTTCCACATATCATACCATGCTACTTCCCTTCCTACAGGAAATATACCATTCCACAACATGACCTATATGCCATCACACCTGCAATCAAGATGACATCCCACCATGTACCTTAATTACCACTCTGTCCCATATATCATGCCACCCTGTCCCACATGCCATTCCTCCATCCCATATACCACGCCACCTTGTCCCACATCCCATCCCTCCCTGTACAATATGTGCCATCCTACCCTCTTCCACATGCCATCCTTCCATGTACCACGTGCCATTTTATCCAATCCCACATGCTATCCCACCCTGTTCCATACGGGCCCTCCTGAAATCCAGACAACACGCCATCCTGTCTCACATGTCATTACACTCTGTCCCCTATGCCTTCCCACCTTGTCCCACATGTCATCCCAGCCTGTAATAAATGCCATGACACTACCTTGTTTCACATGCTACGCCACCCTGTCCCACATACTATCCCACCCTGTCCTATATGCCATGACATTATGTCCCACATTCCATGGTATCCTGTCCCAAATGCCACCCTGTCCCACATGCCTTCCCCCCCCCCTTGCCCACATTTCATCCCATTCCATCCCCCATGCCATTCCACTTTCACCCTAACTCCTACATCCACCAATCATTCTACCATCTTCCACCTAACATTCTTTCCTCTCACTTCCATTCCCTCACTTCTATCAACTCAACATGCCCTATTCACCTACCACCATCAGTGGCGTAGCCAAAGGGTGGGCAGAGGGGCGATCGCCCCACCAATATTCCTACAAAACTATTCCATTTTTATCACTTCAAAATTAGTACCGTTTGTTGACAGGGGCCGTATTTTGCATCCTGTCGGTTTATTTCTGTTTCTTCCCCCACCAATATGGAAATCCTGGCTATGCCACTGCCTACAATCCCCCTTTACCTGCCATCCCCTGTTCATCTACAACCCTTTATTCACCTGCCATCCTCCAACATGCCCCATTCACCGTACCATTCCTCATTTACCTACCATCATCCCCCATTCACCTTACAGCCCCCATTCACCTACCATCATTAATTCATCTACTACCCAAACCCACCTTTTGCCATCTACTCATCTAACAAATATATTCTTACAACTCATCATTCCAACCTTCACAATAACCTCCACTCTTTCCATTATCCTACAGCCCCCTACCCCTCATTTTTAACCAAAATCTGACACTTCCAATAGAAACATGCTCCACTTTTTTCCCCTTTATAAACCAGATAGGGCTGATCTTTCTACCAAATCAGAATGTAAATTCAGTACAGATTAATTTGCAGATTATCATAAGTCTATTATGTGTCCACTCTATTTAAAGGAAGACATTTTTTTGTTGCTATTCATTTGCAAGACACTTCATTATAAATTCCATTCAGTCCAGATCTATTATTCAACTTTTTTCATCCAGAACAAATCCTTTTATTGCTGCTATTAAAGTCTGGAAAGCATTTGTTCTCCTTGATATAAATTTCTTTTCATAAAAATAGTTGGAAATCCTTTCCTTGGGCAGCAATCTTTTGTTCCCTGGTAGCTGAACAATGCATGAGGCTGTACATACAATAGATATGGACGGACCAATGGCCACCCAGATGGACAGATGGAAGGATGGACAGATGGAAGGATGGACAGATGGAAGGATGAAGAGATGGACGGACGAAAAGATGGACAGACGAAAAGATCAATGGACGGACGGATGGATGGACAAACAGTAAAGATGCTATATCCCCTCTTCACCAACTTCGTTGGGGAGGGGATAATTATGACCATAAAACGTGGTAGGTTTGCAGACCCATAAAGGTCAGGGACATCAATTTTTTCCTCCAATGAATCCCTGTGTCATCGTAAACTAGCCCCCTTTTGTTGATCTGTAGGGGAAGAAGAATGAAATGTTCATTGTAACCCCCACCCAATGGGGATGACATGCCACGTTTTATGTCCAATTCACATCAATATGCATTTTCCAATTTTTCAGATCTATTAATCCCATTGTCTTACCACAGTGACGGCATCATTCAGCAGGGATTCTCCAAACACCAGGATGTAGAGCACTTCATTGACGTGAATCTCCTCAAAGACAGCCAGGACAGCCACAGGGTCCACCGCTGAAATCAGGCTGGCAAAGGTCAGCAGCTCCAAAAACTGTATTTTGGACCCTGTAAAGAGACAAAAGGTATTACACCAAGAGGACCAAGGGATGTATAGCTGTGTTATAGGGCCCCAATACAGGGCCAGGGGCTATGGTCCCCTAATAATTTTACCTCTTCTCCCAATGAGCAATTGCCAACATTGGTCCAGTCCCCCCCTCCCCTCCCCTTTTTCCTACACCCCTACACACACACACATATCTCAAACTTGTGTTGATAGCCTTGTGTTGGAACCAGGGCCACATACATTTTGAAGTCCTGAGGTAAATTCAAAGGGGGTAGAAATTCCACATGTGACCCCCTCCCCCTACACACACAGCACTTTTATTTTCAGCACCCTGTTCTAGAGGAACTGGCACACTATGGTTTAACATTAACAATGATTGCAGCTTTGTGGATGGTATTAAACCAGGAAGCAAGAAATGGAACTCTATCTCAGGTTACTGTTTTTATTAAGGGAAATTCCCTGATAGTACCAAGTTTTTAGTGCAAGGGTGTATCAACTTCCTATATCAATAAATGATTCTTTTGAAATTCAAAGAACTGTTTTGTAATTCAAAGGAAACAGGATTGAAAGTTGATAATATCAGCCTGTTGAACAGGGCAGCCAAAGAGCCAATGCAGGCCCAGGATATCTTGGCTCTTTGGTAAGCCAAAATTGATAGGTTGCTGGTCAAAGCTATTTTAATTTTTACATGCCCTCTACGGTCTCTATGACTGTGGGCCTGAAGGGGGAAACACCCCCCTTCCCTTTGTCAACAGTAGCCCCTACTGGGTTGCCTAAAATGAACCTTTAATACCCTAGAAATTGGAAACTTGCTCAGGCTGGTTTTTGATTCACCAGTTTTAAAGATCTATGGACAGATACTTTCATTTAATCAATCTTTCACACTTTTGAAGTAGACTTACTATACCAGTCATTTTAAACATCTTTGACATTCTTCCAAATGACACATATCAAAGTTCTTTCAACATTCTGTGTTTCATATCATATGCAATGCGCATGTTTACTACAGGAATATGTCTGTGACAGCCTGTTGATTTTGAAACGTAATCATGAGAAGAAGAAGAAGATATGCGAATATTCCATCCGCCCCTACATCAATGGACATTTGAAGTGCCCTCAATCACTGTTCGATGGCCTTAAATTGGAATATTCAACAGATGGTTTTACTTTTTTGGAAAGCTATAGGTAGCGTCACATGCATGATCTGGATTAATACACAAACTAATGCACAACATGTGTGCACAGCATTCAGGCAACAAGTGCTTGTACTAAAAAAACATGGCCGCATATTGAGACTTTAATTGTATACACGGCACTATTATGTTAAGTGACCTTAAAGTGCACAATATCATTTATCCTGATGATTTCTGAACCACTTCTCATCGTTTCAACCAGTACAAAAACATCACTGATAAAAGAAAGCAAGGAAACAAAATTTGATAAAAACAGGAAAAATAGGAGAAAATGATGAAATGAAAAATGAAAATCGAACTACAGAGGAAACAATCGTTCCATTTCTAGAAATTAAAAAGTTGAAGACAGGAACGAGAATAAGTAAAAAATTAAAAAAAAGAAAAAATGAAATTTGAATACACATGGAAGAAATCACTCCATTTTCAAAAACATGTATGAGTATACATAAACTGTATAAAGACAAAATGTGAAAACAGATGAAAAAATGAAGAAAAAAAAAGTGCTAACTTGGATTCAGAAATGCCACTGACAATTGATACAAGTCAATTTTCAACAAAAGGAAGGAATCTGTTCCATTACGAAAAATTTAACACAAGACAATTAACAGGAATTTTCACAACTAAAAATTACAAGTCCACCAAAGCAGACAGGGGTCCATGCATCTGCGATGTGCCCTGGTTAGGCCAATAAGAGAGAGAATGAGGGGAAGGGGGAGGGGGCACAATGATTCTATCACAGCCCCATCAAAAGTTGTTTGTGTTTTTGGAAGAATAAGATGAATTTTGATTGAAACTGGCATGTATCTTTCAAATTGTAATCCTTCTGCTGGAGCAGATAGCCTTCCCCCACATCTGGTCCCATCACTGGCATTGTCATATTCCCTAACTCATGGTACTGTAAGTTGAACCAGGTCATGATGAAATAACCCTCTTTGGGAGGAATGGTCCATCAATCATTCATGGGCATTGCACAATTACCTCCAGGCATATAATGCATATTTATTTTAGGGTTAACCAAGGACTAATCTGTTCCATTTCACTCCAAAGGAGGTTTGTAGTTTCAGCCCCAGATGAATGACCTACTGTGCATGTTGTAACAATAACTGGTTGCTAGCAAGTGAAGTGTAAAGCGGCTCTCAGGTTGAAAAGTATGTTCACTGCTGAAAATTTTAGTTCAACTGGGGTGAACCAAGTTTTTTCCCAAGAAGGTTAATATGGAAATTGGAACAACTGGGTTGAACTAGATTGAACTGGGTTGAGGTAGGTTATCTACTTTGCCCTATTTAAACCCAGTTCAAACCCAGTTCAACCTAGTTCAACCTTGTTAAAAACTTCAAATGGGTTCAACTGAAATTTACAGCAGGGTTGTGTATGGTGTAACAATAGCTGATTGCTAGCAAATGAACTGTGTAGAGGCTCTCAGGTTTGAAGGTGTGGATTACCCCTGAATTTGATCAAATCGAGGGTGCCGGGTTGGAGGGGCCAAGGGATAAAAATTCTTAATGATCATAATTCGTTTTGAATAAAAAAAATACACACAGCAGATGATTGAAAATTGATATTTCTAATTCATACATTACTCACACTATATTACATCCTGCATGACTTTTACAAACAGGACCAAAGAAACAAGAAAGCAAATACAAATAAACTTTAAAAATGGGAACGCAAAGGAATGTGTGAGTGCATTGCTTGAACAAGTTGCACTATAGGTCAAATAAAGATTTCATTGTGTGGATTTTATTTTTCAAGTATTGAAAGTCAAATTTGAGTATATGTACTGCCCTATACTTAATGCTGAAAACAAAAACATTCCTGAAATTTGTATGTGTATTCCTAAACAAGATCAAATATGCTTTTAGAAGGCTAATTATTCTGCCATAATTGTGATTTTATTCAGTGCTATATTTTTTCCAAGGAAAAATGTAAACACTTGTGAAATATTTCAGAGATATTTAAGGCCAAAACAATGTCACCATACAAAAGTTTATATTCTGCCTATAGAGCAAACATACTACAGCACGCATTTTATGGGTATAAAGCATTTATACACGAGCCGGATGTTTTATGGTATTATTTCTCCGAAATGGTTTTTATGACCCAAGCTTAGTCATTATGAAGCAATTATGTGTTAAAAATGAACTAGGCTGAAATGTGAGTGTGTATCATTATGGGGTCGTGAATATTCAAGTACATTTTTCTTGTATGTGATGATACACACATGCAATGATGCGGAGAGTTAGAGGTAGAAGATGTAATTACTGTATGGGAAATTTTTACAACAATTGAAAAAAATTGCACAAAAATTGAAACAAATTTTACAAAAACAAAGGATATTTGACAAAAAAGAAGAAATTCACAAAAATGAAAACAATTGCATGGAAATTGTAGCAAATTTCCTAAAAATGAAGGAAATTTCTCAAAATTGAAGAAACTGTCTCCTAAAATTGATAGAAACTTCTCAAAAATAAAAATTAAAAAATCCGAAAATAAAGGAATTTTATGAAAATTGGAGAATTTATGAAAATCAAAGATTTCTGGTAAAAAAATTGTGTTCTTATCTTTCACATCACGTCCAGTTGTGGATCATTTCTAATAAGGTACGTATCATGTGCAGATCCAGTGGGGTGCACGCACACCCAAGGTTTTTATATACCCTCCACACTTTTTGCTAAAACTTCCCATTCTAATTGAAATTTTGGTTGATATTTATAAATAAGTCTAGAGCTAGAGTGTGAGGAGAATAATGTCTTTGTAGTTTTCCGCAACACAACAAGTTTAAAGTTAGTCAGAACCGATGTCCGTGCCCCTCTTTTGAAAATTCCTGGATCCACGCCCGTGTACTGTACGTATTCATTTGTGTATGTACAGTGTGTTACTCACTTTTGCGGTGATCATTGATTTTTAAGCAATTTCCTGCACCAAACAATGAAAAACACAGACTTCCGCCCTTAGACCCCAACAGGCCTACAGGGACCCTTAAGTGGACCACACACTGATGTGACTTTATTCAATTATCTGATCATTGATAAACATTTGTAAAGATGATGTGGAATATAATTATTGGAATTTAAGTTCAAAGAAGGCTAATTTTCGAAAAATTTCATTCAATGTTTGCAGAAATCTCTTTCATTCTTTGGGAAATTTTGTTCATTCTCATGAAATTTTGGGAAAATTTTTTATTTTGGGAAAATTTATCTTCAATGTTCAATAAATTTTCTTCAAGTTTTGGAAACTTTCCTATTATTTTGAGGCAATTTTGGATATTTAATGTTTGGGAAATTTCTTTTATTTTAGCAATTTCTTTAGTTCTCTTGCAACTTTCAAAAAATTTCCTTCATTTTTGATATTTTTTGATTTTTAGTAAAAAAATTTCAATTTCAGATTTTTTGTCAATTTTCACGAAATTTCCTTCAATGTTTGGAAAACAATTTTTGAGAAATTTCCTTCAATCTCGGTAAATTTTAGAAAACTATCTTCATTTTAGGCAAAATTCGCTTTTTGGTCAATTTTTTTCAATTTTGGGTAATTTTTTTAATTCTCATGCAATTTGGAAGAAATTTGATTAATTTTAGGGCAATTTTCTTCTTCATTTTTAAGTTTTCTTCATTTTTGGAAAATGTCCTTCAGTGTTTGGGATTTTCCTTTTATTTTGGAAAATTTCTTTCATTCTTGTGCCATTTTCAGAATAGGTTTCCAAATTTTACCCAAATTTTCCCACTTATAAGACTCTGCACCCTTGTCCTAATATTCCATTAATCATGAAAAAACTGCTTTTAAAACTCGTTATCACATCATCCCTGGTTTGGTTTGGCTTGTTCCCCTGACATTTTATCCTGGCTCCACCCCTTGTTCTGACTAATTTTGTGCTGTTGTGCATTAGGTTTGATACACTTTGTGCAAAACTTCTTGCACTAGCTCTAGACTTATGTAGATATTTTATAATTTTAATTAAAAATAGGAACTTTCAAAGATTAGTTCAGGGGTCAGGCAAGTCCCATCATATATGAAAGAGAATTTCAAAAGAAGCAAAATGGTGAAGAAAGCATGCAAAAATCTTATTTTGTTAAGGAGATATCAAGTTTTGAAGTTTGGTATCATTTGTGTTGAAATGACTGAAATCAAACTGTGATGTCACAGCCTCAGATTCCTCAAATCTTGTCTATGTATTTTATCATATTTTGTCTTGTGATTTTGGGGCTTAAAAAGCATTGGATATGTCAGGAAATTAGAATCTTGTAAAGGTAATTGTAATATACCACCTAAAGAGAGTTTAAGATAAAATAATTAAAATATGAACAAATTTAAATATATTTTCTTTTAAATACATTAGCAATTGTTAAGAATACGAGGATAAAGACACTAATCTTCCATAGTAGACTTACTACACCAGTCATTTCTACAAAGATAAGGTAGAGCTTTAAACTTGAATATCTGTTTAATAATAATTTTAAACTGTTTCTTCACCATTTTGTTTGCTTTAAAGTCCCTTTAATAAAATATACACTTGCTTGACCACTGAACCAATGCTTTAAGCAAAAAGAGACTTAAGTGCGGAATGGTATATGTGGTTCGAAAGGAGGAGGAAGGAAGGGGAGTGCCGTCCCATGTGGATCTGCGCCTGCTAGCTCTGGGCAAGCTCCAGAATAATGATTTTAGGAAAATAATGATTCTTGTGTATGTATTATTATCATTGTCAGGGCTGTAGTGGCTTATTGCAGTGCCATTAAAGAAATTTTGATATTGGAGGGCTGAAGAAACTTTTGCAAAATGTTTGGGAGCATTATCACTATCCGAGCACAAAGCATGGATTTCTGTCGTGGTCTGGGTCCAGGGAGCTGCTCAGGGGCCTTTTTCTTTTTAAGGGAAGAGGAGGGGGCCCTATCTTGGTTTAAAATTGACAGTTTTTGTCCTAGTTGTACATTTTTAATTGTTTTGTGGCATGGTAAATTATATTCCAAAAATTAAAGATTTTTGGTCCAAAATAGAATTTTTTTGACCCATGCTAAATGATTAATTGTGTTGTACAAATTGAGAATTATTGGTCCAAAATGAAAGATTTTGGATCCAAACTAACATTTTTAGTCATAATTGAGGAATTATGGCCCCAAATGGTAAATTATGTTCCTAAAAATTGAAGATTTCTGGTCTACAATAAAAGATTTTTGGTCAAAAACACTGTATTTGGTCCAAAATTGAAGAAGGCACTGTATTTAAAAATGAAACCCCCTATAGTAGAGCTAATAAAACTGATTTGGGAGCTCCATTTCATGGGACAGAAAGCTTAGAAGTTAAAAATGTCATACCTATATAGGGAAAAGATGGGTCTTTAACGTGCATGTCAACAAACTTGCAAAGATCTGCTTCAAAAAAAGTTTCATGGGGAACTATATGTTACCATGGACCCATACCAAATTTGAATCATTCAGTGAATTAATGGAACAAAACCTGAAGTAAACCCATATTGAAAATGCCATCATCCGAATGAAATTAGATCATACTTTTCGGAAAACTTTGTAATACTCTGCAAACTGGTACAAAAAAAGACCCCAAACTTGATGATTCCATCATATGTTTCAATGTGGCAAAAAATGAGTTGTGTAACTTTTGCATGCAATACTCATATTGACACAGTTCTCACATAAGTACCACTGAGTATCATTGCTCTTAAACGCAAAAGGCAGTGGAAATCAATAGGTTTCCTGAAATAATTGTTTTGATAAACCATAAGTCTTTCAGTGTTGGTCACACACGGGTTGCTACATCCTTATTGAGGCATTACAAGGTCATCAGAAGGAAAACTTTGAGCTAAAAATAGAGATATACAAAGAAAAGCAGTTGTTGAATTTCCTCCACATCATAAAGGCTTATTGACACCTATGGTTTATAATTCACACATTAAAATGAACCTAGATAAATAAAAGTAAATAGACAGGTAGAGACATTTTGCCCAGATGAAAGTAGAGCATTAAATTAATGAATAAAACAGTTTTTAAATGATGACCATAGTTACAACTTTTAAGTTATGACACTTTAAAATTAAAAAAAAAAGTTCCAGCTTGTGCAAAAGTGATGTATGAACAGGAACAGAGCTAGCTAAAACTCTTTTATGTAATTCTTTACATTTCTTTCCCAAATTGTTCAAAAATCAAATGTTTTCAAATTGTATTCTACTGTAAAATCTGTGTCAAGCTTTTAAAGATATCCAATTTCCTGTTCACTGTAACCAAAGTTTGCCATTTAAAATATTTGGGGGAAAGGAGCAAAAAACAATAAGTTCACATGAGCAATGATATTCTAGTTTTTTACTAGTTTTAAAATGGACATAGTTTTACCAAATTGTTGTTAGTATATTATAACCCATTAAGCTCAGGTTGTTGTTTATATATGTCCTGCAGAGTTGTAATTAATTAAAAATGTCCCACAATTTTAAATAAAGCTTCAGGTGTTGAAATCTTCCATATTGGAAAATAATGGCTAAAACACTCTTCAAGTAATCTTCAAAAACGTAACGCGCATATAGCCCAGCTGTGGCAATTTTGATGATGATGATGTAAACCAAAATTTGTATGGAGCAGCGAAATGATTTTCGGATTCATCCTTTTACACATCCTTTTTAACCAAAACGTTGAAGTTTTTAACAGATTGTGTACACTGTATTTCGTTAGAGCATGCAGATCCCTAGTTATAGAGTTTTTAAACTTTAAGACCTACATTACCTGTACATACTGTACTAGCAAATTGCATGAATATATATATATACATGAGCAACATATGTGAAGATAAATCACACCTCAAAGTTATAATGGTATCTGCCGTACAGCCACATGAGCACTAGAATAGCTCAACAAAACGATAAGATCAAAAATCTGCGGGGGGTTCCAGTTAACCAATTGTAGTACAAGTTGTATGTGACAAAAGCTAATAAACTGCATATTCATTATCTTTTTACCCCATGTGTCTACATGAATTAGAAGCAAAGTTATGGTTATTCGAAGAGCACTGAGAGAGGGAGAATCAGCATCTTTTTTAACTTTCGCCGTTGAAAATTAAACACAATATAATTTTTCTTTAAAAATCTGTGGAAGGTTTTTCACTTCCCAAAAAGTTTTAGCTTATTTCATAACAAAAAACAAATTCTTTTATAATCTGATCACCCAGTTTTTATTGATATGAAAATAAGCCTGCGAGTTATAGATGTTTTCGTGGGTAATCTTCATTTTTAGCATGTTGTTAAGAAAGGGTTTTCAAATCAAGGCCACCGTAGGAGCGCTATTTGGCACGGAAAATCACGACAGAAATAAAATTAATGTAGTAAATGTATCTTGACATGCTTCTCTCTTTTGCAATTTAATATACTTCTCATCGCACAATTACATGGGGACATTATTATGAACACATATTTACAAGATATACTGCTGTTTACTCAAGAAATTGATTGTCTTCCCAATTTTTCCGCGGTTATAATTGCCGTAGCCGTAGATTTTTTCAGGACTGCTGTTCATATACATTGCATGGACATTTACGCTATTTACCAATGTGTTCTTTATTTGTCTTCTATCATTAATGAAATGCATTAGTTTGTTTGATAATAGCCCGTGACTCTCAAGGTGTATGGACAAAAAGTAATTGCATTATTGACAGTTGGTTTTCCTAAACAGAATTATTCTCAAAATTTGTGCAAGATCTTGTTCAAATAATATTTTGATTCTATCTGGTACTCAAGTTGTCAATGAAAGTGTTTTTCAATCATACACCCCCACTGCACTGACTAAAATTTGAGAGTCATGCATATAATTGATGAAAGAATTGAGTTGTTTGTTTGTTGATTGGCTTAATTTAGTACTGTGACAGCCAAGGGTCAATTCTTTTTAATTCATACAGCCTCACAGCACTGACTAAAATTGTAGAGTCATGCATATAATAGATGAAAGAATTGAGTTGTTTGTTTGTTGATTGGCTTAATTTGGCATTGCCACAGCCAAGAGTCATTTAAAAAAAATTCATACACCCCCACTGCAGGCATATAATAGATGAAAGTATTTAGTTGTCTGTTTGTTGATTGGCTTAATTTGGCACTGTGACAGCCAAGAGTCTTTTAAAAAAAATTCATACACCTCCACTGCACTGACTAAAATTAAAGAGTCATGCATATAATAGATGAAAGAATTTAGTTGTTTGTTTGTTGATTGGCTTAATTTGGCACTTTGACAGCCAAGAGTCATTTTGTTTTAATTCATACACCCCCACTGCACTGACTAAAATTGGACAGTCATGCATATAATTGATAAAAGAATTTAGTTGTTTTTTGTTGATTTTCTTAATTTGGCACTTTGACAGCCAAGAGTCAAATGAGCCAAGATGGTATTAGAAAATCATAGTGCTGGAATAAAGAGAGAGTAAAGAAAATGATTTTTGGAGACGAATAAGGAAAGAATTTAGAACAGCATATCAAAAACAAAATCATCATCAGTATAATTTGCCAGATGTTATAATTAGTTAAAGGATTAGTTCAGGTAAGTCCATCTCATAAGAAAGAGAAATTCAAAAGAAACAAAATGGTAAAGAAAGAATTCAAAAATCTTATTTTGCTAAGGAGATATCTTAGTTTTGAAGTTTGGTATCATTTGTGTAGAAGCGACTGAAATCAGACTAATTGTGACATCCTCAGATTCCTCAGTCTTTATGTATTCTATCGTATTTTGTCCTGTGATTTTGTGCCTTAAAACCATTGGATATGTTAGGAAAGTAGTAAAACAGAATCTAGAAAGGGTAATTAAAATTTACCACATAAAGAAAGTTTGAGGAACAATAAAATTCTTTAAAATACATTAACAATTGTTAAGAATATGAGGATGAGAGTGCCAAACTTCCATGGTAAACTTACTACACCAGTCATTTTAGAAAGATAAGACAGAGATTTAAACTTGAATATCTCTTTAGTGGAATGAGAATTTTAAGTCTCTTCTTGCTTAAAGTATTGTTCAGTGGTCAAGCAAGTGTATCTTTTATGAAAGAGGACTTTAAAGCAAACAAAATGGTGAAGAAACAGTTCAAATATGTTATTAAAGAGATATTCAAGTTTTAAATTTTAAAGCTCTGCCTTATCTTTGTAGAAATGACTTGTGTGAGTATTTAGTCTACTATGGAAGGTTAGTGTCTTTATCCTCGTATTCTTAACAATTGTAAATGTATTTAAAGAAAATATATTTAAATTTGTTCATGTTTCAATTATTTTCCCTCAAATTTTCTTTAGTTTCTTTAGGTGGTGTATTATAATTATCTTTACAAGATTCTAATTTCCTGATATATCCAATGGTTTTAAGCCACAAAATCACAGGATAATATATTAAAGAATACATAAAGAGGATTTGAGGAATCTGAGGCTGTGACATCACAGTTTGATTTCAGTCGTTTTAAAAATACCAAACTTCAAAACTTGAATATCTCCTTAACGAAATAAGATTTTTGCATGCTTTTTTCACCATTTTGTTTCTTTTGAAGTCCTCTACCATACAAAATAACGTTAGTTGACCCCTGAACTAGCCCTTTAAAGATACGAACCATCAAAAATGAGTTTTGTAGGCTATCACCCTGCACTCTCTCTCCAACTAATCCAAAATATCCTCCACAAATTTAACCCACTGAGGATCACCCTACCCACCACACCTACCAGTACCATTCTCATCCATCTGGGGTAGGGGAGAGGGGATGGTCTACACCACTAATTCACAGAGATGGAATTCAACCAACACTAAATTTTGCATCACTATTTCTTGTTTTCAAGGACACCATTTGCATTTTCATGGCTACTATTAGTGGGCAAGACCATAAGTAATTAGGTCCTGATCTATAGTTCTACCAAGGGTGTAGGAACCAGGGGGAGGGTGGGGTTGAGGGGTGGGGTTGAGGGGTGGGGTTGAGGGGTGGGGAGGGGGTAGGGGGAGGCTGGGCTGGAATTTTTAGCCCCCAATAAATAATGTAAGCCCCCCAACTTTTCAGGGAAGAAACCCCTTGTTGGGTTTCTTTGTACCCTCTGTGAAATATATAAACCTTGCCTGTTCTTCTGATTTATTTGTTTATAATCTATAATACCTTGGTCAGATCCCAGGTCCGATTTTAGTTTCCCCAATTATAATCATTTGAATTGACTACACTTGGCCGTAAAAAGTAGCATTACATCGTATACACCATTGTAGCACCTGCGTATGTGTAACATACAGTATGCAGTTAGTATGTGTACATGCAGGTGACAGGTCACTGCATTGCGAGCGTGTATGTACTGCCACGCACGTACGTGTCTTATACTAACTTAATTGTCTATTCTTCTTTGTTAAAATGATAAATAAAAAATTCCCACAAGCGTAAAAATAAATGGGACAAAAATGAGACTTTTGAATGAGGAGGGTGATTGAGGTTCGTGGTAAATAAACATTCAGCCCCCCCAAGAAAAAAATTGTTACTACGCTGTTGAGTTCTACCAACTGCACTAAATACAATAGGGTTATCAAATGTACCCTTTTTCTTGAAGGAACTTATACTTCAAATTACCACCAGGGAATTCATTAGTAAATTAGTAATGCTTGGCTAAAATTCATGAAAGAGATAGAAGAAAACAAAACCTTCAAACGTTTATGCAGTTACATGCCTGCAGTGGCAAATATAGGGTCTTTGAGGTCTATGGCACTCCTGCTTCATCATAGGTGTAGGAACCAGGGGGCACTAGGGGAATGTTTTCCCCGCCAAAAGAAATATAAAAAAAATAGTGCCCCTTTTGAAAATGAAAAGTGCCCCTCAATAACTGTCAAAGATGCAAGAACTGGTGGAATTTGTGCACACTTAGAGGGGAGTTAGGGGGTAGGGGGGATCACCCCTTCAATATTTAAATCCGTCGGTTCAGATTTAAATCCGTCGGTTCAGATTTAAATCCTTTGGTTCAGATTTAAATCCTTTGGTTCAGATTTAAATCCGTCGGTTTAGATTTAAATCCGTCGGTTCAGATTTAAATGCATCGTTTCAGATTTAAATCCGTCAGTGCAGATTTAAATCCGTCGGTTCAGATTTAAATCCGTCGATTCCAATTTAAATCCGTCGGTTCAGATTTAAATCCGTCGATTCAGATTCAAATCCATCGGTTCAGATTTAAATCCGTGGGTTAAGATTTAAATCCGTCGGTTCAGATTTAAATCCGTCGTTTAAGATTTTAATCCGTCGGTTCAGATTTAAATCCGTCGATTCAGATTTAAATCCGTCGGTTCAGATTTAAATCCGTCGGTTCAGATTTAAATCCGTCGGTTCAGATTGGTGCCGTTGTTCAGATTGGTGCCATCGGGTCAGATTGCTTGCGTTGGCTCAGATTGGTGCCAACGGTTCAGATTGATGCCGTCGGTTCAGATTGGTGCTATCAGTACACTTGTACCATCAAATTCATTGATGTTTCAACTTCATTGATGCTACAATGAAGTTCAAAGCAAACATATTTCTTTCCAGTATTGATACATGTCTAGCACAACTCAAAGGCCGCTTTGAAAAAAAATAGAAAATTGCTTACATCATTTGACATCATTACACCCGCAGCACTACTCAAAACTGACACCAGATATAGTGACAAACTGAAAACTCTCACAGAAACGTATGGACAAGAAATATGCGGTATTCTGCCAGACATTGACACCTTCAAGTACCTAAAGAATTCGAAAACTGGAAAAGCCATGTAGTGATTAATAATGAAGACATTTTCCCGACATGTCCAAAAAAATATGAGAACGTAAACATGAAGAATTTCAGTATTTGTATACAACACACTTGTATCACAAATTCCCAAACATCTACAAGTTATATCAGCTCTTTCTGACACTGCCATAAACCACAGCCTGAGCTAAAAGATCATTTTCGAGGCTTAGAATAGTCAAATCATATCTCAGGTTTAAGATGGGTGAAAATATAGACTCAGTGGATCCATTCTTGCAATTGAAAGAAAACTGGTTGATGAAATCAATTTTGAAGAAACCGTAGACATATTTGCTAGATTGGGATGTAGACGATTTCTTTTGTAACAGAAGCACAAATAATAAAAGAATATTCCCGTGAATTTCATATATATAATAGAGGACTATAAAAGAAACAATTTGGTATAAAATCATATTGGTATCTTTTTCCGCTTAGGAGTTATTGCATTCAAAGTATGTGCAAGTGGGTAGAAATGTGACCTCACAGTGTGATGTCATAAAAGCAAGTTCATCAATATTAGCGTTTATTTTCTTGAAAATTAATTGCTTCTTTCTAATCCCAATCTGCTCATGAGCCTTGCACTTAAAGCAAAAGAAAAGTATTTTTTGTTTTATAGAAATAAACAAGAATTGTCTTGGATCTGCCCTTATGACATCACACTGTACACTGTGAGGTCATTTTTCAACACACTCGCTCAATCTTTGAAATGCAATAACTTTTAAAGATTCTCTATCTTATATGTGAAAATGAACATTCACAGGAATATTTCTTTAAAGGATTAGTTCAGGGTTCAGGAAACTTTATCATATGAAAGAGGACTTTATAAGAAACAAAATAGTGAAGAAACTACTTCAATGGAATATTCAACTAGGAGATGTTCAAGCTGATTAAGTTTTATCACATCTGTGTAGGCATATACATTATTGGTGTAGTGAGTCTACTGTGGGAATTTGGTGCCCTCATTGCTAATTTCTTTGTAATTGTTAATGCATTTTAAAGAAAATTGATTTAACTTATTTGTGTGTGTCTGATTCTATGAATTTATACAGAACTTTATCAAATTAAATATCTCCTGTAACTGGATACAAGTTTGGAATGCTTTCTTCACCAGTTTGTTTCTTTTGAGTTCTTCTTTCATATGAAATGAACTTGTGTGAACCACTAAACTAATCTGCGGGTTGATTAATCCTTACTCTACCAGCACTTTTTAAAATGTGCCTGGGAGGCGGGGCCAAAGATGTTGCACCCAAAATGGCAATAATATCGCCGCGTGGTAGAGTAAGGGTTAATGTAATTTTTATGTGTTTCAAAAACTTAAATCAAAGGTTCTCAGACTGCGTTCTACTGTTCAATCTGGGTGAAGGTTATAGTAATATCCAATTTCCTGTTCACTGTAGCCAACTTCTCCCATTAAATACATTTTTGAGAAGGACCAAAAAACAAAAGTTAACAGAAGTTGTTTCCTATAGTCTAATATAGTTGTCCCATTTTGAGGTCACAAAATATTTGTGTTTTATGCTGAACGGGTATCTAAGTTTAAACCAATTTTGACAAAGCTTTTTGCTTTTTTCATGAATTTTAGTATATTTTAAGCTCATAATGTTGCTACCTCTAAGTTTCTATACATGTTTGTGGTCCATTTATCGTGATATTTAGGAATATGCCACATTACTTTTTGAAATTTTTTATAATAGGCACTTCATTCCAGCAAGTCAAAAAAAAAAAAAAAAAATGGGAACAACATTAGGATTTTTCCACTCAAAAGTTTAGATTTTTCAAATGGTCTGAACTGTTTGGGTACTTTAACATGCTTTGACATTCCAGGTGCTTATTGTGTTTTTAGATTTCAAAAGGGCACTTTCTCAACAACAACAAAAAGGGGGGAGGGGGTTCTTCGGTAATAATATATCAAACATTTGTGCAATTTTGTATTAAAATACATGGCAGAGAGGGGTAGGTGGGTGTCAGGGGAGGGGCACGTGATACAGAACAGGTTCAATTTAAACGTTTGACAACATTTACATGTTTGTAGTAAATTATTGAAAACCTTTCCTTCAGACAATCCACATGTTTCAAAGAGCGACAATAAACCTATAACCATGTACAAATGTAAACAAGAAAACATTATATTTCCACATGCGTTTTTCATGACTTTGTGTTTTGTATACGGTGTATTATAGCTCTCTTTGACATGAATTTTGACTTATATAATACACCTTCTTACTATGCATTGTGACATACTATTTTGCCCTTGAAATGTCAATTTTCTGAGAGCTTCTGAAGGTGAAACTCCCCTTACCCCACCAGGGGACCTTATGCAAGCCCCTGGACCCCACGCCAACAAGTCGAGCACTTTGAGCTTAAAGTGATACCTTTCATGTCACCTTAACTACACCACAACATATCTTGTTGATTCAATTCAATTTTCTGCCCCCCCCCCCCAATATGAAAATCATGGCTATGCTACTGCTTGTCATACCCCTAATGTTATTTCCAGTATCGCCTAGAAAAAGGGGAATGTGGAAGGGGTAAGGGCGGGCCTGTGCTCCCAAAGGGTCGGGCCCAGGATTAAAAAACCCAGGGTCATAAGAAAATGATGAAAAAAATGTGAGTTCAAACAGATGGCCCCAATTATTGGCAAAAGCCCATGCTTGACAGCATGGGGATAGGAAGGGTCACCTCTCAGAGGGAGGGTTTTTTGGGTTACAAGCTGAAAAACTGCACTGGTAAATTATTTTATCAACCCGTTATTTTATTGAACAACCTTCCTTCATTATTCATTGTTATATCCCTTCCACTCCCCCCATTCTTGTTCTATCCCTGGTTGAAAGTCCATCATTTTGAAGGGAAGGTGCTCTTTTCCTGTATGTACCTTTCTAGGAAACGTTTAAGAATTCTAGGATTTAATAAACGTTTAAGTCTACAGATAAGTAACAACTGGATCAAAGGCGTGGACATTGACTTGGTTGTCGATGTTATGTCTGTCCGCACGTCGCACCTGTGTTTCGTCCGGTCGTATTAGCGTTTCGTGATAGCATTGTTTCTATCATAACCGGGAGACGCACCCCATTATTTTTTATGTGTTCCCCACTTTTTGCTGGACAAAATAGCAAATCCTGTTACATATGTAAAACACTGAAAATATAACTAAGTAAACTTACCAAACCATCCCAATTCTGATATCCCCCACAAGGACATTCCTACACAAAATGCATTGAAGAGTGTCCCAAAGACAGCATACATCAAAATAGTTCCAATGTTATTGAAAAATGGCCTCGTCGGCATGAAGTATCCCGCCTCTAACATGATTGGGGGCAGCAAATACAGGAAAAACAGCTCTGCATCCAATGATCCGGTGATTGTATCAATTTTTGCGATGGCAAGAACTGCTCCAGACAAGAATCCTATTATAATGAGGATGCAACTCTCTGGAATGATGTGCGCAAGCCTGGTATAATGAAATGCTGAGAAGAGAGAATACCAAAATGTGATAGAACACAAAATAACATCTGAGTAAATATAGTTGTAGGGGGCAGGGAAAGAGGAAGGGACAGGGTTGTACAAAGTTCAAAAATATAAGAGAGCAAACTTTAAACCAAGTCAAGCCATATTAACTGGGATCCAAGAAAAAGGATTTGGGAAATTTGTAACATTTTTCCCCCACTAGGCATTACACCAAGAAAAACATTTTGGGGAAAATTGTCATCATTATTATTATTATTATTAATATTAATATTAATATTTTTATTATTATCATTATTATTATCATTATTACTATTACTATCATTATTATTATTATTATCATTATTATTATTATCATTATTATTATTATCATCATTATCATTACTATTATATTATCATTATTATTATCATTATCATTATCATTATCATTATTATTATTATTATTATTATTATCATTATATATATTTTTTATACATATTTTTTTTTTGGGGGGGGGGGTGAAACTTGATGATAAAATACATCATCCATTGGTCCTAAATAAGACCCTCGAAAAAAAAAAAATCTTTTAGGTCAGAATTTGCTGCGCTGCTCCAAAGGATTATGACAAACATTTTAAAACAAAAGATTTACAAAAGAAAAAAGGTCGCCCATTAACACGTACATCACAAAATTTACATAAAATATGATGCCTGAGATTCAAAAACGCTGTCAAATAGTCGATTTCAATTAAAAAATTTGCTATTGTGATAGTTCTTGATATATTTCTATATATTTTTGCTTATGCTGCCTCTACATGTCCACATACCTTTAGGCCAAGTAATTTTGTTTTGTATCATCATTACCATCCCACCCTGCCAGTTGAGGCAGGGGTGATATCCAAAATTAACCCAGATGATTGATAAACAGACTATCCACTAAATATTTGGGGTTGATCAAGATCTTATGAATGGAGGAAGGGGATGTGGGGGAGAATGCTTCACTTGGCCCCACTACAACCTGCTACAATGTTCAGAAAGGAAACAACCCTGTTGTGTAACTAGAATTCAGATAGTTGGGTGTCCAGCCATGACTTTTAATGTCACTGTTAAAAAGATAATGGACCTTGAACAAAGGGTGCACCCCCTCCCAATTTTGTTTTGTTACTCATTGTTTTTTTGTATTGGATTATATGTATAATAAAAAAGACATTTCCCACCCTTCTCCTTCCCCCCCCTCCCCCTCCGTAATCATTGTCCCTCCAACTAAAATGACATCGTTATTTCTGAAAAAGTAAAAAATCCCCTTCACCCTTTCATTTCCCTCTTCCCGTGGGTACACCACCAGACAGACATACTCACCAATTTTGGCAAGACTGGCAATGACAACCCACACACCAATCGCAAAAGGAATCTGAACTTCCTCCCAGTTGAGACCTGCTACCTCATAATGCGTCGGCAGTTCTTCTGGACAGTGCTGATATATAACCTCGCCGGTTTCATTTTCGCATGGTTTGTACATCTCAGCAAGGTAGGCTTCTTCCGTCATGGTTGTGCCGTTTTATTTAGCTCAAATAAGAAAATCTGAATGAAAATAATTAAAGAAAGGTTTGATTGCTTAGATAAATCTTAGGTAAACATACTCCCTATTACTTAATCTCTTCAATTACTCTGGTGTTGCCACTGGGTGGCATGTTGTAGTCAGAATGTACCCACATGCCTCCCAGTGATGGCACCACTGATTGTTTTAAATAAGGAGGGGGCTGAGCACATTTGCCCCAAAATTACCAGAAATGCTTATGTCTGTCTGTTTGTACATGCATGCAAAACTGAAGGTTAAGTTTCTTGGTTCCAGTGTGTTGCTCAGGGGTGGATTCAAATGGGAGAGAGAGGGAGAGGGGGAATTCCATGGTGTGATATTTTTCTGATCATACTTTTTCTTTACAATGAGATGATTCTTACTTGTGTTTTATGTCATTTTTTGGGAAATTTTATTTAATGGTTGGTAAATCTCTTCAATCTTTGGGAAATTTCCTTCATTCTCATGCAGTTTTTACAAATTTCTCTTCATTTTGGGAATTTTTTTTTTCATGAAATCTCTTTCAACCTTTGAGAAATTGTAAAATTTTCTTTATCTTTGGGCAATTTTTCTTTGATTTTTGGTAACTTTTCTTCTAATTTTCGAGATAATTTCCTTCTTTTGGGAAATATATGGTCAATATTTCTTTGATTCTTGGAACATTTCCTTCATTTCGGGGCAATGAAAGTTTCGGGAAATCGCTTTCAATTTTTGAGAAATTTGACTTATTCTCACAAAATTTTCAAAACTTTACTTCATGTTGGGGGCAATTTTCCTTCGGGTTTTTGGTCCTTCTTTCGGGCAATTTTTAGTAAATATTGCCAAATTTTACCAAAATTCTCAATGATTTTACCAAATCTTCCTTCAATATTATGTTAACAATTTCCCAATAAAAAGATAGCATGCAATAGGTAAGGTAAAATCCTTTCAAGTCATACCTTTCTCCATACTCCCAGCTTTTTAAGACCAGGAGACTCTGCACCCTTAGTCCCAATATGCAGATATGTTTCATTAATAAGTACAAAACTGTTTATAAAACACGTAATCACCTCATCCCTAGTTTGGCTTGACTAACCTCCCCCCCCACACCACCCCTCCCCCCACACCACCCCTCCCCCCACACCCCTGACATTTCATCCTCCCCCCCACGCCCTGACCCTGGCGTTGTTTCCTTATCAGATATTTGCATGCATTACTAAAATGGTCAATGCTGTCAGCAACAAATTTTTGAAACAATTTAGTATTCCCGCCATACATATATGAAGAAAAATTTGTCATAATGATAAACATGAACACGTGTCCAACGTGATCTTTTTTTGTACTATTTTGAAAAGTAAATCAAAAACACAAAGTTAAAATCGAATTTTCAATTCTCCCGTTTCTGATTAATTAATCTGATTAATTTAACTTCTTTTGTACATTTATCTATCTATTAAAAATATATAAATAATTTGCTTGATAAACTGTGTATATCCTGCACAAATGGGGAGCTGCAGCCCCCCCCCCTCCCCTTCGTCCCCCTCGCACTCGCGTCCCGTACGCCTATGGATTTTTCTTCCATATTCCATTTAAATTACCAATGTCTTTCTCTTATAGACATCCAACTTGCATGCAATCATGCATTCTGGGCCCCAATTTCCAACGGGGATTTGCTGTGGGTTGACTCACAAATCATGTACCACGCCTGACCAATCCAATGAATCATTATCTAAATATATTTGCTGGAAAGACCAAAAAAAAGGAACTTCGCTAAAACTTAGTAAAAGACACAGATGATATACTTATTTATACTTACTTTAGCTTTTGTTGAGTTTGATCTCCAAAAAGTTTCGTTAACTGCATTCCTGAAAACAAAAGCTTGCAGAATCACACAGTACTATTTTAAGAAAAAATGCTTTTTCACACAGATTCTGCCAGTATTTCCAAAATGTCGAACATCTGTTCTGATAACGAATTAAAACACACCTCACTATGGTGTTCCTCTGCAATGCATTACAGTACATGTGAGCAGCTAGTTGGGATAGGCTTACTGGCACAAGGAAGTACCTTTTACACCCGAAAGTTTGACCAGTAAGTTCCCAGCTTCGCGTTAACGAAATGTGTGACGTCATTCTCTTTAGTCAGAACTCCGCCCACTTTCGTAAGTTTCCAAAGTTCGGAAGTTAAAAAAATAAAAAATACTTGCGCATGCGTATAGGCAGATATACGCACGTTGGTTTAGCTTTTCCAAACACCGTGTATACAATTCAATCAAAGCATGTTATTATGACTGTCAAAACATGTTTGAGATCAAAGTAATCAGCCGTTTATAAAGTACATACGCCCACATAAGGCAATATGGCGCGCCGTTCAACATTTAATACAAAATTTCTGATATCAGAAAATGAAGAAATAATTTCTGATATCAGAAAAACAATTTCTGATATCAAGATTTTTTTCTTGATATCAGGAAATCTATTTCTGATATTAGAAGTTATTTTTCTGATATCAAAAAATGGGATTTTTGGTATCCAAAATTAAATTCCCATATCAAAAATTCATTTTGTGATATCAGAATAACTAATTTTAAAATACAATTTTTTTTTGCTGATATCTTAAAATACCCTCTTATTTTTGATATAAAGAATATAATTTTTGATATCCGGAATTAAATTTCCGATATCAAAAATTGAATTCTTGATATCAAAAATTTAATTTTGGATGTCTGAAAATCAATTTCTGATATCCCCAAATCTATTTTCCGATATTGGAAATCCATTTTCTGATATCAAGAAACGAATTTTTGATATCAAGAATTCGGTTTTTGATATCAAGAATTCGGTTTTTGATATCAAAAATGTTATTTCTGATATCAAAAATTAAATTCTGGATATCATTATAACCCCACGTGCTCTGCTACGTGGCTGCATAAACTAGGCCCAGATACGGAAGGTCGCTTATTGGGAATGATTTCTCAATCTAGTTACCTGTCCTAATTAAAGAATTTTCGATATCAGAAATTCAATTGCTGATATCAAGAACTGAATTCTTGATATTGATAATTTGAATTTTTGATATCAAGAATTAAATTGCCGATATCAAGAATTCAATATTTGATATCAGAAAATGAATTTTTGATATCAAGAATTCAATTTCCGATATAAGAAATTAAATTTTTGATACTAAAATAGATTTTCTGATATTAAAAATTCATTTTCTGATATCAAAATTCATTTTCTGATATCAAGAATTGAATTCTTGATATCGGAAATTATTTTATTTTTTATCAAAAATTTAATTTTTAATATCAAAAATTTAATTTTTGATATCGCTTAAACCTGGCTTTTCTTGATATCATAAATTCTATTTCTGTTATCAGAAGTTGAATTTTTGATATCAAGAATTCTTTTTTTGATATCAAGAATTAATTATTTATATCAAAAATTTAAATTCCGATATCAAAAATTCAAATCTTGATTTCAGAAATTTGTATTAAATGTTAAAACGTAAGGCAGGGGGTATAGCGAGCCTTTCGGATTGGGTCGCCAAGGAAAATGTTTGGACCAATTTCATTCAGCCTATAAATTATTCCAACACTTTTTGTTCTTAAATATATTCATGGTTGCTGTTTGTATTTTATAAGAAGGAGTTTTCTTATTTTCTCCTCAAGTTAAATTACTCTCCATAAATGAACGAAGAACCACACAAACATTTTCATGGGTATAGACATGGGGAGGGGAGGTAGAAAAGGTCATACGACCGTCCTAGTAAGTTTTAAGATGTATCAAATGTAACATTCTATATGGGGAACCAGGAGCAAAGCCACCAAAAACTCTCGGAAATTCAGTATTTACAAAGGTAAAATTCAGTATTTACAAAGGTAAAATTCAGTATTTACAAAGGTAAAATTCAGTATTTACAAAGGTCAAATTCAGTATTTACAAAGGTCAAATTCAGTATTTACAAAGGTCAAATTCAGTATTTACAAAGGTCAAATTCAGTATTTACAAAGGTCAAATTCAGTATTTACAAAGGTAAAAAATTTACAAAGGTCAAATTCAGTATTTACAAAGGTCAAATTCAGTATTTACAAAGGTCAAATTCAGTATTTACAAACAAAGGTATTTACAAAGATAAAATTCAGTATTTACAAAGGTAAAAAGTATTTACAAAGGTAAAATTCAGTATTTACAAAGGTCAAATTCAGTATTTACATAGGCCAAAAGTATTTAAAAGAAATTTACAAAGATCAAATTCAGTATTTACAAAAGTAAAAAGAAAACCCAAATTTGTGCTGCAAATAACATTTGTACATGTTTTAACAGTAACATTCCATGTGGGAACCAACAGGCGAAGCCCTATCATGCCTATCAGAAGCTTTTGGTAATCCAGTATTTAGAAAGCTCAAATTCAGTAAGGCCAAATTCAGTATTTACAAAGGTCAACAAAATAAAATTTGTGCTGCAAATAACATTTTTACACGTGTAAACAGTAACATTTCATACCAGTCCGGTAGCATGCCTATTAATGGGAACGTCAATGTTTCTATTAATATGAACATTTTGCTACATGAAAGCCGCCATTTTGTGATCCTTTGCTATCCTGACGTTAAAGTCTTATGCAATGTTACATTTTTCAAATCTAAAATACGTCTAGGAAAAATATTTGTGCTAAGGGAAGTTAAACAATAGAGCTAGGCTTTTAGGCGCGAAACGGCCATTTTGAAAATTCAAATGTTTTTCAACACAATGATTTTTAATATTTAAAGTACATCAATTAGAAACTATGACATTTTATTGCAACATCTGAACAATATGGCTGTATGATTTCAATATTCTCGTGTCTTATAAATGTTCCTATTAATAGGCATGCTTCCGGACTGCATACGAGGACCAAGGGACAAAGCCCCATCAGAGGCTGTCGGGAAATTCAGTATTTACAAAGATATAATTCAATATTTACAAAGATCAAATTCAATATTTATATACCAAGGTTATTTCTGATCGAGTATTTGCTGCAATCTTGATGTTTTTCAAGATGCACAACAATGTTGTAGCCACTGGCATCTCTCCTCACCTCCTACCAAAAAAATTCAACCCGTCTTCGTATTGAAAATACCCAAGCCTACCATCTGCCCCATCCCAGAACTTATTACTAGAAGATGTCGTTATTTCCTTGCACCGCCCGTGATTGGAATATTCTCCACGAGTCAACTGTCTCATCCCCTCCTATCTCGGCTTTTAAACGTCTTTGTCTTGCCAGGGAGCAGATCCCTGGTCGTACTGGTTTCCCCACACTTCTCAGTGCCGAAGTCTTCAGGATTGAAGTTGCAACTTAAGGAAGAAGAAGCAAATGATATATTTGTTTATATATATCAACAACAAATTTTGTGGGGGTCAGGGGGTGACGAATGTACCTTGCAAATGACACATTGTTTTACCCTTTACATGTATTAACAGCAAATTTTCATGTTGGCCGCGTCTATAAGCCTCCAGAAGCTCTCGGAAGTTCAGTATTTACATGTTTACCAACTTGATTATTTCTTATCAAAATTACATGTGGGGCCTAAGGGTGAGGCTCCTGAAGATTATTTCTGATCAAATTTTTGCTGCATGTGGCATATGTTTTACAATTTCAACATAAAAATGTAATGCCTTATAAGAGTTTTTCGGCAGTTGAGGGAGTTAATTCGAATCTTGACTAAATGGGTCGACAGGGTAACATTTCCTCAATCCACACTTTTAATTTATTAAGTACCTAATTTAACTTTCTTCACGTTTTTAAAACTCGCTACGTTTTAATTGTATTGTGTCTTAAAATGCTGAAATTTGCACATTTAAAATCCATACTCTCGACGAAACTGAATTTTAAAAACGCATGCAGCAAGTTTGCAAAGTTTTCAAAAACTGTGTAGGCCATGTTTTTAAAGATCCACTCCCAGTTATTCACGGCCTTGGATACATCTTGGAAATTCGAGAAAGATTGAATCATGCAGTAGAAGTGATAAGGAAATGGAATCGTATTCAAAGATTCTTTTCAAACCAAAAGGAAAGGAACAAACTTTTAAATTCGGTGGCGCTCTACGAATATGGGTAAACTGTCAGACTAGAATTTCCTTGTACGTTGACAGAAAATTGTACCAAACAGGAATCATTTTGCACAATCAGGATAAAATGGTTTTTACATCGCAATTCAGAATCCGGAAGGGGCACTTTTCTCCCCTTTCCCCCGTAAATGTAGGCACTTCTTTTGTCCGTGTGGTGAGCGTCCTTGAGTATATATGTCTGTGGGAGTGTGTGTTGGGAGGGGGTTGGGGTTAATTTTGGAATGAAATAATTTTATGACTATTATAAGTTTTCAATTTTGGACTGAAAATCTTCAGTGTGTAAAATTTTTTGGGACAGACTTTAAAATGAAAATAATTACATTTTTGCTTTTATATTTGCTTTTTATAATTTTTTTCCCGCTTTACTGATCTCTTTCGATTAACATTAAAATAATCTCCATATGCTGGGCTTGCCTACCGAAAGTAAAAAAGTTGGGGAAAGTCAAAAGTGTGTTGAGAGAAAGGGGAAGGGAGAGGGAGGGGGGGGGGATAACGCTAAAATAAAAAATTAAAAATCACCATACAAAAGATACAAATTGGGGAAAAGTGCCCCTTGTTTCCCCCTGCTTATGTCAGTATGATACATAGGTGGCAGAACCGCCCCGGATCACCCAAATCAGGTAAAATTTTGCCTGACAATGGTCCGACCAAGGTTATACAATAATTATTTATGTGATATTATGCCTAGTTAGTATTTCACTGGCATGTTCTAGTGTATAACTAACTAACACTCTTCGTTTTCGTAAGAGTTCGCGATTAATGTTTTATGTTAATAGGAATAAATATTAATAAATATGAATATCAAATAATATTTTATGTCGTAATAGCCTTGGTGCCCGGTTTTAAGTTCGCTTTAGTTATGCACACACAAGTATTACGGTAAAGTCCTAAACATCTAAATGCGCCCTATGCTTAATTGCTTTGACGTGCATCTGTTTAGATTCACAGAATAAATGAAACAATATACTTTGTTTACAAGTGACGTAAAACGCGTTAATTACGCATATTCTTTAGCAAGTTCTCATAATCTACCATGGTGGGCCAGTAAGTGCAAATAAATAATCTATTTATTTTTTGATGTCCAAAAAATGATTTCATGAAAAAGGTTGGGGCAATGCCCCAAAAAAAAAAAAAAAAAAATATTCCTCCTCCCCCCAGCTAATGTTAGAAAAAATTGTAATATGCCTGATAAATTGCATAGCCCTATAAGTCCCCCAATCATTCCACTCCACCCCCTTCAAAAAAAAAAAAAAAAAGAAAGAATAATAAGAAAATATATTAATCTGGCTACGGACCTGCACGGAACCCTAGAATCTAGAAGGATTTATCCCAATGGCAATATTGTTGCTAACCAGTCAGAAAAATAAAATAATGTCCTTACAAAATGCTAAAATCGCAGAGTTCCGGGGGGACTCCCAACAGGGCCTTTAAACGGGCTCCTGAGACCCACACCGTTTGAGTTCACGCTTTACCGCCGCCTCTTGTGTTAATCCCCCAATTTAAAACAACTCATTTATGCATTTCATTTCAAGGGGCTCACAGCTTAGCAGTAGACTCGGCCTCTTAACACTTCCACTCACCATAAAATTGATTAGCCGATAACTAAAACCTCCATTCACCCAGACATCCCTGAATTAACTCCTATCTAAAGAAAACAATAGATATTATGTAAAAAAAATTTGTTTGGTCAAAATCAATAGTAAACTGTCCTCAAAGGCTGGACTACCGGCCTTCCTCCCTATACTTTCATCGCATAAAATCAATCATTTTGTATGAAGGGAACATAATTACTTTATTATCAACCATTTTCCTTTATCCATCAACCGAACACTTATAAGCATAAAAGCTTTAGAAATATTGACGTTATAATATTTGAGCAACAATACTCAGTATCAAGTTTTAATATAAATACCAACAAAGCTCCTTTTCAACTTGTTAATAAAGTTTGAAAATAAATCATACCCTAATATAAACTGTTGCAATCCAAAAGCTTTGTTATGTAAATAAGGTGTCTCGTAGGAGATACTGTACACAATCTTAGCTAAATGCAAAATGGCGAGAGTAATGTAGCTAATCTAACGACGTGTAGGCTATTATGGGAGATTAAAAGGTCTTAAAGTTTGTACTGATTTTTACAATTGGCTGTACATACTGAGAAACACTTATGGGCAAAACTGAAGAGATTTATTGAATAAAGAGCGTGCTTGTCGTGTTATGATGGCCGACATCGAAGCTGTAAAGACCGTCGGGAACCATCGCCTGAAACATGGAGGTGGTAGGCCTAAACGTCAAGCCAGTGCAGACCCCAAGAATAAGTCACGTTTGGCTGCGCTGGCTCCTGGAGAAAATTTGAAAGAAAAACAGGTTCAAATTTTATTGTTTTTTACTTGCACTATCTATTACTTCTTATGTATTTGATGCAGTATAGTATCATATGTATGTAGTTTATTTCATTCTTAGCAGAGTACCAAATAAAAAATAATAATACAATAAATTAGCTCTTTCATTTTAAGTTAAAACAAATGGCTGTCTCCTACACTGAGCCTGGTTTATTAGAGTTTAGAATATTTGAAAATCTTGTACAGGCCTTTACGGAGTGGGAAAAATCAATGGTTCCGGCGGTTATACTATATAGCCGCAGGAAAATCAGGAAATTCGCAGGAAGAGAAAAAACATGTTCTTAAAAATCATCCCCCATGTAAATTGAGTAATAAAAAGTACATTAAATTTCGAAAGAGAGAGAAAGTATATAAACATGTATTCACTACATTAATATTATTTGTGTCACCTTTGACATATAAACATGTATCCACTACATTAATATTATTTGTGTCACCTTTGACACCTTTATTCAGAACCTTGGGAAATTAAAATGTTGTTAATCCAGCTCTGTGCCTTCGATCCTGAGACTTAAATACTTGCGTGGTGGTAGAACTGTTCTATGAAACTGTGTGAAACTGAAAGGGGTTATTAACTTAAAATACAATAAAGCTCTTAAGCCTGGTCACCATGATCACGTCCGGTCTCCAAAATTTATTCCACATAGGTTTGGCCATTTCATTTCTGGTAAATCTTTGAAGGCGCTTTAATGTTCTGCTTGAGTGCTGAACATAATGATTATGTTTTTTTTTATTATGTATTTGCTATTAAACAACAAAATACCATCTTGTATTTTCAAGTTCGTGTTTGGAACAAAATCTTCATGCCAAACTTCATAAAAAAAATTCAAAACCAAGTTGTACATGCACAGTAGGCTAGTCAAAATTAATACAAATTGGTTTACCATATTCAGGGCTCTACTCCATAGTATAGATCTTTTACGTAACCTACATTTTTTCAAGCACAATGTTGCTTTAAATACATCTTGCACATACATTACTAAATCATTGTCAGTTATTAGGGTTGTGTGGTACTGTAGCATTGAACTTTATCCTATGCAGTAGTCAGTGCATAATTTGCATGCGTAGTTATGTACAGAGTATCTTAGTAACACATTTCTGCAAACAAGAAGTAGATTTAAGTGTATTCACAGATAAGAGTTGAAAACAAGAGAATAAAAGGCAAATTAAATACAAAGTGATCCAGAATTTGGTTTTCTAAGGATGAAAGTATGTTTTTCTAATCTGGTAAAGATCTATAAGCAAGGTAATGCATTTGCAATTGTGTGACTTACCCCTACACCTCCAGACAAGGTGAGTCATTGCACCAAGGTCGTTGGTACGTTGATGCACCCCTCGGCCACTTAGGTGATTGACATTTCTTATACAGTCGACTTACCCAAAATCATTAATCTCTGTACAATGTCAATGGGTCTGAAGTAAATTGACTCACCCCAGAGTCACTCTGGTGACTGACAATTTGGTACAATGACGCACATGTGAGTCACTGTTTCATATGTCAATGAGCTACCTTTGACTGACATTGCCGGGGGTGGTAAGATGTGAGTCATACAACTGACAAGTGCATAATAAACATATCAAGGTATTTCATAAATACATACAGTACAGTATCAAGTGCATCATATAAAAGCTAACTTCTGTGGATCAGAATTTCATGCCATTTAAAAGGAGGGAATGTTTACCACAATTTGTGATTGTTTTAAAATGCTTCTCTCTAATTGTATTTGCTATGAAAATGAAACTAAACAGTAGTTTCGAAACTGTATATGTGAGAAGTGTTCCTTTAAAACAGACATACAATTTCCTTTTTGAAACTGATATTGTTTTTGCACACCAGCTTCCTCTTCCTACTGTATTTCCTCTGATCGAAAGTATTCCACACTTGCATGATTTCCTTTATTTGAGACAATTTAACACAGTGATTTCCTTCTTTTTAATTCTTCATTCTCTCACATGCCTGAACTAGTAAACGTAATATAGGTATTGGGAGAAATATAAATGATAGTTGAGATTTTAGAGCGCTTTTCTAGAAATTGATCAAAGCACTCAGCATTGTACATTGCCATAGGAACACTAAAGAAATAAGAGTTTTGTGTTTTTTTTAAATATACATATCACTATATTAAGAAATTTTTGTCTATGATAATCGATACCAAGTTACCAATATTGTGACAGACCTAGGGTCATGAAATGATGTAGGGAGTACCACATGCTTTTAGGGGAGATTGTATAAGAAATGTCAGAGAAAATCATGGTGGAGCGTAGGAGGATTGGGAGAGACTATGCTACATGTAAAAGGTCCAGGAATTTAGCTACAAGGCCCAGAAGTTTAGCTATAAGGCCCAGAAATTTTGCTAAAATTATAAGGTCCATAATTTTTGGCCCAGAAATTTTGTTAAATTTATAAGGTCCAGAAATTTTGCTAAAAGTAAGGTCCAGAAATTTTGCTAAACAGTTCAGAATTTTTCTAAAAGGCCCAGAAATTTTGCTAAAAGTTTTGTTAAAAGACACAGAAATTTTGCAAAAAGGTCCAGAGAGTTTTGCTAAAATGTCCAAAGAGTTTTGCTAAAAGGTCCAGATTTTAAGGAAATGACCCTTTTTTTGCTTTTCTGTAAAATTTAATTTCTGAACAGTTTAAACACTGCTATTGGTGAATACAATTTTGGAGAATTTTTTTGTTCTATGACCACCAATACTAAAGGCTGGCTTCAGTGTGCGTGTACTGCAGCATTTGTATTTTCTGTAGTTGATATCATTTTCAATTTACAGCTTATTTTGATGTCTTGATTACTGTGTGGGAGATAAAATGGAGTTTGTATTGTGTACAGTCTGTATAATGATAATATAACATTTTATGTATTACATTTATGAACAAAACCATTGAGACAATAAAAAAAACAAGAAAAGAAACAATTCCATAAGGTTACCCTAACAACCTAAAAAATTACTGATTGCAAATAGCTTTGACTTGATGAGTTTGACCATGGAGCTATTTCTCAGTTAATAGCTCCATGGTTTGACAAAACTGTATAAAGATATTATGGGATGATGGAGAACGTGTAATGTGTTACTTTCAAAAAGGATATAAAACCTCAAAACCTGCTTTGAACTTCAAAGAGAATAAATTAATTAGGCTATTTTAGACTGATCAATTGTAAATCAATTTCATCTCGTTTAGTGCTAGAAATATTGATATCGAAAAAGTGAGTAGTTTTATTGATTTCAACAAAACGATCAATAAACTCATCAGGTGTCCTTTAATCTTTTTTTATTATGTGAGGAAACAATTGATTTTCAGTGGTAGCATCTTTTCTTCCTTTTATCATTGAACGTGTGAATTCTCAATAAACATTACAATTATTATGGAGACTTTTAAGATGTACAGTATTCACACAAGCGCAACAATAGGGTGGGGAGGGTGGGTAAACCCCATGGGCCCGAGCAAAAATCAAGATTTGAGGGGCCCTGAGCAATGCCACTGCGATGTTTGTTAGGAGGCCCTGAACCCTAAATTCCCCACGGGCCCCAGACCTCTAATTGCAGCACTAGTATTTATTTAGGTTTTAATGTTGAGTGTGTATATAGTATTTAATTATTCATGAATACTTCCCAAATTAACACACAAATCTTTCTGATCAATATCTTGCTTATAAAATTTGGCAACAAGTAGACCATAAGTATCTTATCATAATATCTCTTAAAAACAGCTAAGACAGCAGGTTAAGACAGCTACCCCTTCCAAGGTAGAAGATATAAAGTTAACCTCAGTTAAGTTTTTTCTTCACAGATTGTGTAAAGAGAAAAAAATCTTTGACTTCACAAATTTTGCAAATTAAAAGGATATTATACATGTTAAAAATTACACAAAACATTACGAAAAATTTAAAAATTGAAATGACTGAAAGAGGCTATTTTCAGACCAATCAATCTTATTGATTCATCAAATTCCTCTTTATTGAAATATTGATATTGGGTACATGAATTGGGGACGTATTTAGTGCCGGCCCCTACTCTAATAAGCGCCCGCCCTGCTCTAATAAGCGCGCCCCTGTAGCGCCCGCCCCTGCTCTAATAGCGCCCGCCCCTGCTCTAATAAGCGCCGCCCCTGCTCTAATAGCGCCGCCCCTGCTCTAATAGCGCCCGCCCCTGCTCTAATAAGCGCCCGCCCCTGCTCTAATAAGCGCCCGCCCCTGCTCTAATAAGCGCCCACCAACATTTTTTTATTGATAGCATAATTCATTTGATTAATTTAAAGAATTAAAATATTCAAAGTTTTGTTACATTATTTGCTTATTTTGCTTGTGACACTCACAATGTTTTGTGTTGGTTATTGTGGGGATACTTGTACTGTAGTATATAACCAGTTCACATACAGTATATGTATAGGGCAGTTAAAATAGCACACTGATGTGGTCCAGAGCATGGGCGCTTATTAGGAAGAAAACTTTGGGTCTAAAAAGTGTGTTTTTTTTTCATAAGCGATCTGGGCGCTTATTACGTCGGATACCATAGTTTGATTGATTGGCTGGTGTTCTTTAATCTTTCTATATTATGTGAAAAATAATTGATTTTTAGTAGTAGCTTCTTTTCCACCTTTATCATTGAAAGTGTTAATTCTAATTGAACATTACAAAGGTATTAATGAAAACTTCTAAGATGCACAGTATAAGTTTAATGTTGAATGATTGTGCATGTTTGAATATTGATTATTATTTCCTAATGTTACAAAAAAATCATACCGATCAATATTCTTGCTTTGAAAAGTTTGCAACAAGTAGACTATACTCTAAGTAGCAACCATATTTCCATACTGCTGTTAATGGCCAGATATTGTGTTAGTGTGAATACTGTGGAGACCAGAAATACAATGCAATCCAATGTTTCTGATTGGTCAAAGTGTTTACACAACCACCGATCATGCACCGACAAGCCAATTACTGTAATTACCGCCGTGGAAGTGACGTTATTACTATAGGTACGATCAGATTTATTGGTGAAGGTCAAGAGACCTCAATTTACTCGAGACAAGATTCCCTCTAATTATTTCTTCCCCATTTTGAAAAAAAGAAAATCATATTGATCAATATTTAAAAGGCTTACTCATAAAAATTTGCAACAAGTAGACTATACTGCAGTGCTTTTTAAAGAAATTCTTAGAGGGAAGGGGGGGAAATGCAATATACACAAAAGGGATCTTTCTATAATATTTAAATTCGTTATATGCCACCCCCTCCCCCTTCCCCATCCCATCCATGGGACCTGGGTAAATTTTGCTTCCTTTTTGGAAATTTTCTTCACTTTTTCAGAATTTTCCTTCATTTCTGGACAATTTTTTAGATTTTCAGAACATTTTCTTCCATTTTCTGCGAAATTTTCTTTTATTTTTGTGTACTTAATTTCAATTTCCAAGAAATTTTTTTTAATTATTATAAAATTTTGTTCATTTTAGGGGAAATTTTTGGCTGAATTTGTGGGTAATTTTTTTAATTTCCAGACAACTTTTCAATTTACAGGATACTTTTCTTTAATTATCGAAAAAAAATTCTCATTTTTGACCAATTTTTGGGTAATTTCTTTCATTTCCTGACAATTGTCTTTGATTAAAGGAACATTTTCTTCCATTTTGGGGAAAAAATTTTCCTATAAAAAAAAAAATGTACTTAAATTTGTTTGGTTATATATATATTAGGGACCACATTGGGACCAAGAGGGACCAAACTTGGGGGGCCAAGATGCTTAACTGGGGGCCATTTTGCTGAGTATGGGGAGGGGGGGGGCATGGCCCCCAGTTAATGTCTTAAAAAAGGCCCTGCTATTCTGTATGTAGCAATCATAATACACTTCCATACTGCTTTACCTAAATGATTTACTTAAATGAATTTTGCTGGGAAAAGTCTTGAGATTATCTGCAAATCTAATAAGGCCATAAACATACTGTGAAGCATTTTAACAAATCAATTTTTCTGAGAAAAATGTCATACTGATCAACATTTTTGCTTTTTAAAGTTTGCAACAAGTACATTGATTATACTGTAAGTAGCAATAATAATACTTCCATACTGCTTTTCCCAAGTGATTTACTAAATGAATTTTGCTGGGAAAAAGTCATGAATAACTTGCAAATCTCATAAGGCCATTGATAATAAAGACTCAATTTCAGACAGAATAAAGAGTTACTTTGACTTTTGTTTTGGTTGTATTCCCTTATTCCCACATCCAATTTTGTTTTCATTATTATCTACAGAAAACCAAACCAAGGTTTGGTACTGTGGGTTGAACTTGTTTGTGGATTGTTGGATTTTCCAAAGCTGAGAAGAAAAAAAAAAAAATCTAAATTAAAGGTATATTGACTTATAAAGGAATTGTGAGCTTAAATACAGTGAAATCTATTAGTCATCCTAGTAACAATAAATGTCATTAAAATTGATTAAACATTGACCACTTTATAGCCTTTTTAAATTTCAGGCACTAATTTGCATACTTTATTCAAATTTTGTGATGGTTGGTCTTGTCAGGGTGGTCTTTGTATTTTTCTTTGTAAAGTCTTTGTTTTCTAAATGTCTGTCATAATTCTTTGACACGGTGCAGCAAATTCTGACCAAATTTTTTTCGAGTCTTTGCTGATGAGAATACTTAGTTGAAATGCACACTTCATTCCTATTATTCGAGAATGAAAGTATTATACAAGTGACAAAAATATTCAATTTACTTCCTTGTTGTAGTCGGACTTAACCATTCTGTACACACAAAGAGGATGAACTTGATTGAGGTAGAGAAGTCATACAGTCAGTAAATTACTTCCTCATTGCTTCCTGTTTAAGAATGTTTTGAAAAAATAATTGACATTGTTATTATTAATACATAATAATATTATCAATGATAATAATGATAATAATATCGAAAACTTGTCATGTCTGCAATCAGGGTGAAACCATTAATTAATAATACAAATATTGTCTGCAATTAGGGTGAGACCATTCATTAAACATGATAATAATAGACCTCATCAAACAAACAAACAAACAAATATAGAAAACTTGCTGTGTCTGTAATTAAGGGTGAGATTATTCATTAATCAAAATAATAATAATATTCCTGTTTAATATAAAAACTAAACATGTCTGCACGTAGGGTTAGACAATTCAGACAGTTTTCACCATCTTACTTTACTTACACTTTTTCACATTAGTTTTCTTGTTTGGTTTTTTACTTTACATTTGGTTATTATTTTGATTTAACACCTGCATCCCTCTGCTTGGTGGAGCTTTGGCAAATCACCCGTGTCTCTTGGAAAGACCTTTCATTTGAGCTATTCATGGATTTTAGGAATCGCCTTCATTTGGGCCATCCCCATCTGGCTCTTCTTCAGTCAACACCTCTTCAACAATAGGCTGCAACACCTTGTTTGGCCCCACAATTTTTTTACTCAAATTTAACAGCATCCTCTGGTGGAGCTTTGGCAAATCAAGTTTTGCCATCGATGTCATCCCCATCTGATCAACACCTCTTCAACAGCATCAAATTTAGCAGGTCAAGTCACGATGATGATACCACAGCATCTTTAGTCAAGTCAGTTACTTCGGGCTCTTTGTTCTCTTTACAATCCTTGTTTAGACTGGCTTTGATGCAAAGGGTTGTTGACGGTGAGGTGTATTTGGTTGTGGTCTCGTCTTCCATTTCCTCTTCAGGAGTTGGTGAAGCCGGTGACAGAATTATGCTGGTGTGCTTCTCAGCCATTCTTTTGGCCTTTGCGTTGAGGCTCTCAGCCATCGGTATTGGAAAAAACTGGGTTTGTCGGACGTGTTTGTTGTTCTGGTTTACTAACAACAGCTCTGATGGTGTCGTTGATAAAACTCCTGACTTCTGTGTCCTCAAGAAAGCCTGTCAGAACACCACTAAATGACTGCATGATACCGTCTAAGATGAAACAGCCCTCACACCGCCTTATCGGAAAGTTTACAGGACCGCTTTCTAACCATTCACATATCATGGCTTCGTCCGATCTTATAAGGTTTTTTGTTATTGTCATATTCATATGACGGCAAACACATAATAAAATTCCGACATACTGACTATTTTCTAGCATTTTGCCGGCATCCTTCTCTCTGTACCCATTACTACAAATAGAATTTCCCATCATTTTCAGTGACTAAGATTTAGGAAAGAAATTCAAAGTATTACATGAAGATTTTGAGCCCCCCCCCCTCCTCCTCCCCAATCACAACTTTTGCATGAATATAAAATTGATAAAACTTTGATCAACTAGAACTCAAAACTAAAAGTGCTATCGCAAAATTCAGAAACCTGATCATTTCAGATTTTAATACTCTTTCAAACAAAATTTGTATATGGCCCTAGACCTTTAAAGTGGAAATCTCATTTTAAGGTAATGCCTACAAAACAGTTGTTTGTTTTCCCTCCTCTGACTCGCCGAAAAATAGGGGCGCCATTTAAAAAAAAAGAGTTTTTTTAAATTTCAGAAATCCCTAAGTATAGGTGTGATATAAAAACTGAGCAAAATTAAAGGAACCAGCAATCTGAAAATGAAGTGAAGTGTTTTAATTATGTTTTAAAATGTTCTTGGTACTTAAACCTGAGGGTACCCCAAAAACATCCTTCCCACACCCCTTCCTCCCTTACAATTTTTCACAAGAAAAGGCAAACAAGCAATTTTTGATTTTTTTATGGCCTAATTGCATGACCCATCACCAATAAATCCAATACATACTAGTATAAACGTCACTTCCGCAGTGGTAATTGATTGGCATGTCAGTGATTACAAAAAATTTTGATTTTGGCATGACCCATCACCAGTAATTCTAATGATAACTAGTATAAACATCACTTCCGCATTTTTGACCAATCATTTTGAAATCGAAACATTGGATTGTACTAGTATATTTTCATCTTCACATTAAGATGATACCTGGCCTTTAAAAGAACTGTTAGTTATCATTTTATCTTGGTTGTTTTTTCGTTGAAAAATGGTCCAAGATCAAATAAATTACCTGCATTTTTATGACTTATTGCTTCAAATTAATCAATGATTGTTTTGGAAAGTTAATCTGGACTGTAGAGCAGATGATTTTTCAAATCTTGTTGAAAAACTATTGAAACCTACAGTACAGTAGAGGCGACATTGGCTAGATAGTTAAAAGATACATAGAAGATCATGAAAAGTGACAAAATCTCGTAAAATTAATTGTCAATGATTAAAATCAGGTAGTGCAAACAATAGTTTTACTTTTCAGAAAAATATATGCAAATTGTGATGTCATTATTCCATTAATTCCTTACTGTGTTATGTAGATGCATTGTTTTTCAATCTTTGAAAAACAAAAAACAATGAATCTACAAACAAACAAAAAACAAGCTTCTAGACTATAGAATCTTGGAGGCATTTAACCTAGAATAGTTTTTGATTAGTGAGATGCAAATGAATCTCACAGTGGTGCAAACTTGTCCTTTGTATGACAGAAGAGGGAGGGCTCAAGTTTTTTTGGGAGGGGGTTAGGGGATGGAAATTTCCCAAATATGTAACAGTAATGACACTAGCGCGAGTAACATAACGTTGTCTATTTATTTTCAGGTGTAACCGAAAAAATATGCCTACCCATTTCTATGAACAAGATTCATGCTTTAAACTTGCACAACCATACCACTGCTGTCAAACACTTACTAGCTGCAGGGCAGGGAAGGGTGGGGATGAAATTGCCCACTGTAGCCGAAAATTGAAAAAAAAAATAACCCCTTAAACACCTGCTATGAATTATAAACAATTGTCACAGTAATTTGTATTTTCATACAAGTCATTTGGATAATTTGAAGAAAAATTGACTAATCATCCATTTAATAAAGGTAGATCGTTCGTTATTTTGAAAACATGAAGTCTTAGCCCCATTTGCAGACTTGGTACTGTACACCACTGCAAAAAAAACATGTAGCCTTATTCAAATGACGTGCTACCCTGACCTAGCATTCTACCAATCAAAAGTTTGATCTTGCTAATGACGTCAATTTTTCAAAGATGTTATCTGTTTGATGCATTGTAGAAATGCTAGAGTTCTCAGCTGTTTCCTGTAAACCTTTCTAAGTCAATGGACGATATTGATTTCATACAAATATGTCAATTTTTGTATGAATATGCCATTGATCTGTCAGAGAGCCTCAGATATGACTGAAACTTGTTGCCAGGGGCAATATAAAGATGTATTTTTTTTAAATTGACATTGTACAAGGGTATAACTTTATTGGAAATATTTTTATCAGAAGCATTCTTATGTGTGAATGGTCCATGTACAGTAATGAATGTTCCTGCTGTTGTTTTAGTTTGTTCATAATGGGTACAACTGTGTTTTCAAATCTGCTTTTGGAAAATCACCATGTAGATTTTCTTTACAATTCTGTGTTGAAGTTCACAAGTTTTTAAGCCGTAAATTAAAACTCTTTTCAGTAGTTTGTTTGTGTATTGGAATTGTTTATTGTCTATGGAGGAGGAGACGCTTGTGTTGCTAAGGGACAGTACGCTCTGCCATTGCTTATACATGTACAGTGGATTATACTGTCAAGTACCTTTGTGTGATAAGTGGCTTCAAAGTTTACCGAGATGAATTAACAAGCGCTGAATTAGTTCAGCTCAGGGACATTGTTATCATAAAGGATTAACGTACATTGATTACTGGCAGGATCATGAGAAGACAAGAAAATGTGCTTATCAGCTTTAAAGATGTCAAACTTCATCTTGTGGGTTCTGTTTCTCTTTCAAGGAGCACTCAGTCGAAAAGGAAAAGTTGTTTTTGGCAAATTTTGACAAGAAGTGAATAATAACTTGTGCTTAACAATCTGTAGCCAGGGGGGTTTGACTGAGTCATTCGATCCCCCAATGGCTCCCCAAAGGGTCTAGAACAATTACTAGAATGTACAGAAATTTTGCTAAAAGGCCCAGATTTTGAGGCAAAGTCCATTTATACTGTATTTGCTCTTCCGTATAATAGCCTCCAAACAGTTTAAAGATCGCTATTTTGACACAATTGTGGATTTTTTTACACCATTAGGAATTTTGCATGTTCTACGAACCCCTCCCAATCCATAAGGCTGGCTACATCCCGGTGCCCCTGCCAAGTACATTCTAGTGCTTATGTGTAACTGACATGGCAAATTTTAAATTCAATAGCTCAATAAACAGTCAAAGTTCATTTGAATATTCATGGGCAATTAAAAGCAATATAAATTGCCTAATAAATCTATTAATACAAAAACTATATTAGAGTAGCAAAAAAATTCATCCAAATCGGTGAAATATTTTACAGCATTTTAAAATGTCAAGCATCAATTGGCACATTTGACTGACTGTCGTGGTGCCGATAAAGGATTAGTTCAGTGGTCAAGCATGTTTATCTTATATGAAAGAGGACTTTAAGAGGAACAAAATGGTGAAGAAATTTCTAGAAAGTATTCAAAAATCTTATTCCGTTAAGGAGATATTTAAGTTTAAAGTTTGGTATCATTTGTGTAGAAACGTCTGAAATCAGACTAGTTATGATGTCATAGCCTCAGACCCTCAGTTTTTATTTATTCTATCATAATTTGTCCTGCGATTTAATGGCTTAAAAACCATGGGATATGTCAAAAAAGTAGTAAAACTGAATCTAGGAAGGGTATTTATAATATACCACCTGAAGAAAGTTTGAAGAAAAATATTTTAAATAGTGAAAAAATTAAACAAACTTCCTTTAAAATACATAAAGACTTTAAGAAATCTGAGGCTGTGACATCACAACTAGTCTGTTTTTCAGTCGTTTCTACAGAAATGATACCAAACTTTAAACTTTTATATCTCCTTAACGGAATGGATTTTTGAATGCTTTCTTCACCATTTTGTTTCTTTTGAAGTCCTATTTCCTATAAGATGCACATGCTTGACCACTGAATTACTCCTTTAAATATCAACAAACCAAACCATCAAGCATCAGTATGCAATTCTTTCATAATTCTTTGAAGTTGTGTAAAAATATCAGAAATTGTCCAAACTCTGATCAGCAAAAAAATAAAAGTGCTATTTTCAGAAGAAAAAGAAAAGAAAAAAGGATTTACTCAGATTTAAAAAAGATTTTCTCAGATGTTGATACTGTTTTAAAAAGTTTAGAAATATGCTAGTATAGAAGTCTACTGATTCATAGACCTAACGAATCCTGGATTGGGGTGAATTCACTTTTTGACTGAGTGCTCCATCAGTAAGCCTGTATGGTATAATTAGTTTTGAAATTGTTGGTTTCTATTGTTTTATATACATTTGTAATCTGTTTTTCCTGGAAGACCATCATTGTAAGTTTCATGGGGCAAAAATTGTTTTGCTTTCTTTTCACTTTCATAGATTAGTAAAACTTTCAACGATTAGTGGACAATTCTTTCATAGATTTTGATGCTAGTTTTGAGAAATCTTATATAAGTTGGTTTCTGTTTTACATGATATATTGTACTATATTTAAGCTCTCTTTGCTGAAAGGATAAGTTCAGTGGTCAAGCATGTCCATCTTATATGCAAGAGGACTTCAAAAGAAACAAAATGGTATAAAAAAACATTCAAAAATGTTATTTCGTTGAGGAGATATTCAAGTTAAAAGCTCTTGTCTTATCTGTTTAGAAATGACTGGTGTGGTAAGTCTTCTATGGAAAGTTGGTGTCCTCATCCTCCCATTCTTAGCAATTGTTAATGTATTTTAAAGAATTAAAAATTTTTTTTTTTACTGTATAAATTATTTTCCCTCAAACTTTCTTCAGGTGGTATTGTACATTATAAATACCCTTACTATATTCAGTTTGACTATTTATCTGACATATCCCATGGTTTTTAAGCCTCATAATTGCAGGACAAAATTTGATAGAATACATAACGACTTTGAGGAATCTGAGGCTATGGCATCACAACTTGTCTGATTTCAGTTGTTTGTACACAATAATACCAAACTTTAAACTTCAATATCTTCTTAACGGAATAAGATTTTTGCATGGTTTCTCCACCATTTTGTTTCTTTTGAAGTTCTTGTTCATATAAGATAGCTTGACCATTGTACTTGTCCTTCAATACTCTTTCATAGATGAGCAAGCAAATGTTTCGTAGATTAGAAAATGGATCTCATTAATTGCAAACAAATGTATTTGGTAAGAGATTTTTCATACATTAGCACGCAAAGTATGGTGTCTAGAAAGAGAAAGGGAAAAAGCAAAAATAATAGCTGTATTATGAGTTGAAAAGAATTATGAAGGAGTCAAGGAGATTTTATTAGACTGGCCATGTTAATTCGAAACTTCATAAAAATATCTTGCACTTTGTATTAAAGGTAAATGTGGTGAAATTTAGTTATGTTTTTTGTTTTAATCTGAAGATTTAAAATTTGAACTCTTAGTGTACAACTTTGAACCAAAACGTACCTTAATTTTGATATATGTTAGCATTACCTATTGAGGTACGTTGTTACAGAGGGCATGACGCCACAAAATAGAAATTGAGTTTATAACAGTTTTGCTTAGTTCATTAATGTCAAAAACATGGTACCCAATCAAAAGTCCCGAAAAGAAACCATTTACATAAAAAAATCGTAACTAATCAAGCAATCGATGCTCCCTACGATACAAGATTTTAAAAATGCTAAGCGAAACTGTACGTTGTGTGACGTCACTTCCAGAACAATCTCATTAGGGAACATACAAATACAGTGTAAATTCCATATGCAAAGTTTCTCTTTTGCGTCACAATTCCTCTTATTCAGAAGACATTGATCTTGATGACAAGTCTTGTAAATAATTTTGATATAGATGTTAATGTTTGCAGTAATAAAAAGTTGAGTCAAAACTTTAAAAGCCCATTAGATTTTATTCCATTGTGGATTAAATCAATGTACTAAGTCAATGGGTAATTTTAACATTAGGTTTCTCATTCGAATTTACTATGGTAGGCTGCTGCTGAGCAGGGAAAATTTGGAATGTAATTTGGTTTCAGCCTATGATTTCTTGTGTAAAAACTTACACATTGTGAGAAAGGAACACACACAATAACACTAGCCTACGTTGTTTGTGTGATTGTGAAGAAAGTTTGAAACACACACAATAACACTAGCCTACGTTGTTTGTGTGATGTGAAAGTGTCGAAAGAAACTTCGTTCTGGAACACACACAATAACACTAGCCTACGTTGTTTGTGTGATGTGAAAGTGTCGAAAGAAACTTCGTTTTGGGAGTGACGTCATCACCAGTTCACCTGTATTTTTACGAGCAAGAAGATTAGCCGGTGAGAGTGAATACTATATTTGCTTTTTCCTCTAATTTCTGTTATTACAACCAACACAAATTTTGTAATAATTCTCTATCAAATTATCCAAATAATCAAGTGAGAGTAGTATGAAAACCGATGTCATGCCCTCTTTAAGAACCAGAAAAACAAACAGATATGGGTCAAAACATAGCTTTCATCCAACTTTGGTAATACATTATTTAAAGATGAATGTTGAGGCAGATAGTTTATATATGCATTTAATGCACTGGGCAGGCAAAGTCCTTTGAACAGTGTATTAAATGCGTATATGAACACGATGTCAAAACATTACACTTTCTATAAAATTTCTGTATTAGATTGTTTGAAACATGAAAAAAAAAAAAAAGTTTACGTACATTTTTTCGCTTTATTAAGAAATTTACAAGTTTTAAGCATCATTGATTAGGTATCATTTTCAAATCATCTTCTTATCAAATTCATTTCACTCTCTTCAAGACTGAAATTGGAAGTAAACGAGAGACCTACAGGTCCCATATGTTTTGTTCCGAGGGAAGTGTGTAACCCTTTCATATTAAATTGTAAAACTTCTTGGGAGTAATTTTACGATTCCCTCTTTGATTTCAGCAAAAATTAAAGGAAGAACGAGAGGCCAAGAGGGCCCACCTGGATGACCGTCATGAGTTCATCATGGGAACCGTGGAAAAGGCTCTTGCCCTGGAGAAATCAGAGGTGGAGGATGCGATACTGGAGGGGAACACTGTAAGTGTTTTGTTTATCAGTTTATTGACTGATTTTGATGTTTTTGGAAGAACTTTGTGGGAAGTCAACTTTTAATGTTAGAAGATAAATTCTCAAATATATTAAAAGATTTGAACATTAACCTATGTACAGTCTCTTGAGTTATTATGCAAATTTTCATGCGAGTTAGGGAACCGGTGATTATTTAATCGCTGTGCATCGGCGATTTTTTTTTTGGAACAAGTTAAAGACCTGTTACTAAGGCACTAATGGTCACACATCAATGCCCAAATCCCCCCCTTCCCCCTCCCCCCTCGAGTACCGATCACAGCCAAAACAGTTGTATTCTCTCCAGTGCACACACCAGAAATAAGCTCCTTACAATAACGATAGAAGCTGTACTTTAAACTGGCAGTATCGATTGCGTCAGCTTTACAAGCGTGCATCGGAAAAGTTTTTACAGATCTTTTACCTACCTTGATGAATATACATTAAAAGCCTATATTTATTTTCTGTAAAACTTGAGAAAGGGCAGATACTTTATCTTATATGATTCCATTCTTATCGTAAGTTCTTGGAGGATTTTCTCAAATTCTTTGGGATTTTTTGGATGTGAGGGTTTAAGGACATAAATTAAAGACGTAAATTTAACGAGATAATTTTTGGGGCTGTCTTCTCCATTTGTACATCTCAAATTATTCATATATTAAAAAATAATCAAAACTTTGATCAGTTGCAATATAAGTACCGTTCTGCTATATGAAAAATTTATAGGCTGATTTGTATTGTTAGGTTTAACTATTGTAGCTGTCCATATACAAGTATCTTAAAAAAAGAATTCCATATATAGTAAAAAACTAAAATACCGTATTGTGTCAACATTCTTTACTGTATTGTGTCGACATTCTTTACAATATTTTATCGACATTCTTTACCGTTTTGTGTGGACATTTACCGTAATGTGTCGACAATCTTTATATTAATCACATTGATTGTGTATTCTATTCATCCTTGTTGTATTGACAGATTGAGAAAATGGATCAATTCTTCAGTGATGAAGGAGTACGAACACACCTCATGTTCTTCTTTCAAGAGCCTGACACAGATACAGGTAGGTTGCTTCGTGTTTAAAGAATGACCTCTCGTTCTTGAGGTGGGAACGGTGTATATGAATGGTAGTCTCTCATACCAGGGCATGATTTACCCTTATTATGAGAAAGGCTTTTGGGGGCATGCAGTTTAGTCGCCTCCCTCATTATAAGTATTATGGCTATTAGATGATGGCATTAGTAAAATTCTCCCCCAAAGCAGAAATGTTTTACAAATTTTAACAAAATTGGTGAAAGTATATGTGCAATAAAAAAAGTTTTAAATCTGAATAAAGCTTGTCATTGGCTCTTATTCCCAACAGAAATGTAAATAGGGACCTTATCTAAAGGCCAGATATCGTGTTAACATGGATAAAATGGAGGTAAAAATACAAGACTATCCAGCGTCTCTGGTTGGTTTAAATGTTTACACAATTACCGACAAACCAATCTATTACCGCCACGAAAGTGACATTACTAGTACGTAGCGGATTTATTGGTGAGGGGTTAAGCAATATCTTCAGACGAGATTCCCTCTTTAACCATCACCAGATGCTTACCAGTTCAGTTAAACTAAGAGTAGTGATCTGCCGCAATTTTAAATTTGGACTAATCAGAATTATTGACTTGATTTAAAAGGATAAGTTTGATCATGATATAAATATAATTTTAAATTTGTTATAGAGCAGACTTAAAATTTGTGAAATATCAGCACATTTTGTTTCCTTCGAAATATTATAGAGCACTTTCTTCAACAACTTTCGTAATGTTATGATATGTATTTTCCTATTGTAATAATGTTATTATGAATTATGAATGTTGTGATAAAACGAATAGATAAATGAAATATGCATATTTGGGCCAATTATATTCATGTTAAGGTAAAAATGCTTTATTCAGTAATTTCATATTTTTCTGTAGACAAATTGTAGTGGTCGTTTTTGTTCTAACAGTTGCGTGGAAATAGATTGATATCATTCATAATCTTCAAAAATAGTATCATTTGTGTAATAAATTAAAAGATGATAACCATGATATTAACGCCCTGCAGATTCAAACACCAAAGAGTCAGCTAAGTTACCTCTCATGGGTTGACATTGAAACCATCCCCTCTGGGGGAATCAAAGAAAACTAGATTATTGTTTTCTCTTAATTAAGAGCATTAATAGTTTAGCAGTAGCACAAAAACCGACTTGATAGATTTCAAATTGGAGATATGATGGATTTTTGGTCTTCTTAATAGTTTCAAAGAGGTTGAAACAAAATATAGAGTAAGGACAGTGGCATTATCAATGTACTGTATTCAACGTATTAAGCGCCCCTCCTCTAATAAGTGCCCCTCCTCTAATAAGCACCCCTCCTCTAATAAGTGCCCCTACTCTAATAAGCATCCCTGCTCTAATAAGCGCCCGTCTAACAATTTTTGACTGATAACATAATTTATTTGTTTAATTTAAAGACTTACAATAAGTTTTCTTACATTATTTGCTCATTTCGCATCTCATACTCACGATGCTTTTGTGGTGGTTATTGTGGGGCTAGTATATAACCATTCCATACAATGCACTTCGTGGCCGGAGCATGAGTACTTATTATGAAGAAACTTTTTGCCTAAAAAATGGTGTAATTCTATTTTCGTAAATGCCTCAAACGCTTAATATGTCAAATACGATATATGTTAATGAAATATTTCCAATTACACAAAGGTGTAAGGTTTGGTGCTTTTAAGTATTCACACATTTTTTCCCTTATTTTAGTTAAATTGTTATTTTCAAGAGATTGTTTTAAACCCAGAAATAGCCAGTATACCATTGTTATTATTTTTGTTTCCCTTCAGGTATAAAACATGCCTGGATGCAAGATGGAGGTTAGTGTAATCTTTTGTTAATTTGTTTAGCATAGCATAGCAAGGTTTAACGTCCCGAAAGCATCCATTGCTGGACATAATATCAAGACGGCCACGGCCTTTGATAACCAGTTGTGAACTCACTGGTTGTAGACCCACCGGGATACGAACCCGGGACTTGCGGGTGAGAGGACAAAGCACTAACCACTACACCACGGAGGCCTGATTACTAAGAACAAGAAATAATAATGAAGAAAAAGTGAGGGAGGGGGGGACAGAAAAGGAGAGTTATTCAGGATGCAAATATCGTTTCAACATAATAATTGGGATTGTATTCTTTGCCACTTTTTAAACCATCAGATGAGACATATTCACTATCCATTGAAGATCGTGGTCCAAGTTTCCATTTATAGATAGAAAGGGAAAGGATTTCTTATACAGTAAACAGTCTATGAAGAAACCATTGAATTTAAGGCCACTTGAACATTTTCTTCTGTTGCTTTGTAATCTAGTGAATAGGGGAGGTAGCTTAGAAACATGAAGAATGTTGAAATATATCAGGAAAATTTGCTAAGATTGGAAATTTCCTCAATGAGAATCACTTATTTCAGGAACAATTTTAGTGTATTTAAACAGTATCTGTTTTATAAAGGAGCTGGTGGCCAAAAAATTAGGGCACATCTTGGGTATCAAGAATATTTTAACACACTTTTCATGCAACCATGCAATGTGATGGTACTGAAAACCTTCGATATGAATTTTGAAATTTAGATCATAATTATTTCTTATGATAACTTAATTTTTCAATGACAAGAGTATCAAAAATTACACCTGTGTTATTTCAAAATAGCTTATTATTAAAACCCAAGAGGTCCTTTAATTGATGGAAATGGATATTTCTTTAGATGTTGAATTTATGTGGATGAATGAAATTTATCTTATTTTTCATTCACATTTTATGTCAAATCTAAATGACAATATTTGGAGACAGCTTCCATTAAATGTTTCTGTTGTTGATATTTTTGCAGATTTATTTACCATAAATTTCTCGACCTAAAATAATATGAGATTTTATGGAAAGTCACATATTTCAGTGAATACGTAATCATTTTCCTTTTGCGATAAATTTGTGTTACTTCGCAGGAGAACAGGTGCGTCTCGGCCCTGGTGGCGCCAAACCAGCAAAATCATCCAAACCACGTCTTACAGTGGCTGATGGTCATGAGATAGCTTTGAACGGAGTTTGTGTCTTTTTTTTGAAAACATCACCGAAAAAGATGCTTTCAGCGGACAATATCAGTAAGGTAAATAAATGTATACAAAAAAAATCCTAGTATAAGGGTGTTTTAACTAATGTCATGAGGTCACATGACTTTGTTTACATCGCCATTTTGTAGGGCGAGAACACTGTCATCTGCTGTACACTTGATTAGACTTACATATGTTTGCATGTTGTTATTTACAATTATTTTTGTAAGACATTTATACCGGAATCTTGCTGTGCTGTTGGTTGCACTAATAGACGTATTTGAAATCCACTGATTAAGAGAGAGTTATTTTGTCTTTAGAATTACATTTTATGTTAAGAAATTATTTCATTTAGTTTAGTTTAACCAGCGCATGTTTTATATGCCCAGCGCGTGTTTTACATGTGCAGTGCATGTTTTTATCACCAGCGCGTGCTTAGGTGCTAGCGCGTGTTTAATATGACTGAGTCTGTTTGTTTTACATGTGATGTGACTGAGCTGTATGAGGATAAGAAGTGTGAAATGTGCAACGCACAAATGCTTTGCCCTGCAAAATAGCTTCCAGTTAAATTAAAGTCATGTGATGAAATCCCTCTGTATTCGGTCGTCTCTTGAACTATATCTAATGTTAACCTCATCACCACGACAACGGTTGATATATCAATTTCTAGGTTTGTGCTGAAAATTGTATGAATGGAGTAGATATTGATTAGAATTTCATGTTGTTGTTAGAATTGTAATGAATACAAAGACAACATTTCCATGATACATTGTATGTGTAATTAGTAAGACTTATTCAAGCTTCTAAAATGTATATGTAGTGCACTTGATGTACTGTACATGTACACCAAATATTATATGAAAATGTTTTGTAGATGAAGTTACACTCAAGTGTTGCTGTAAAGTGAAAAAAGAAGTTTCACCAGAATTGGTGGAGATAAAATGATGCACTGTGCCTATTCCTTTAGTAGTTGTTGTTATGTCAGATATTCGTACTGTATATTATGCAAATTTTATTACTTTTGCTATATCACAAAGAGAAAACTTACTCCTCTTACCTAAATGTTGTCATGTCAGATTTGCATACTCTGTAAAATTAAAAGATTTGAAATAGAGACACACATATTCTTCCACTTAATTATCAGTTAATATATGAGGAGCACTCGGCTCAGTGTGAGGGCGTATTTTTCTGGTGTCTCAAGGATATGTAAATATTCCTTTTGTGCACGTGATGGTACTGAAAACATTTGATGTGAATGTTAAAATCAACTGTAATTATTTCTAATGAATACTTACGTCATTTTTCAATGACACGAGCATCAAAAATTAGACTTCAAAATTCCTTGATGACTTTGCAAAAAAAAACTGAGAGCTCCTTTAAATTACTGAAGGTGATTGAATTATTGATTGGTTGAAGATTTCCACACAAATCATGAGCAATTCAAATTTTGTCCTTCTCTGTGGAACGTAGGAGGTCATCCTCTCTCGATTGGACGCCACGGGGTGTGGCATCCTTCATGCCGTGGAGCAGTACCTTACCAGCATCATGCTGCCGTACCTAAAGACCAATAAAACGTTTTGGGGTCAACTAGGCAGCAAAGCTCATCAGCAAACCAGAAACGACTTTCTTAATAATCTGGACGCTTTTGTCACCATTCTTGGAGGCGCTCAAGACTCATTGGGTGAGAGGGTGGAGCTGAAGAAATGCGAGGCATATGATTTAACAAAGTTGAAGAAGGCTTCAGATTATGCGGCTGTGGCTAATAGTACGCAAGATTTGGAGACTATTGAGTGTGTGATTGCAATATGGATAAAGCAAATTGAACAGGTAATGTTGATGTTAAATGTACTGTATTTTAGAGTTAGGAGCCAAGAATGATTTGTAGCTGTGTTTATTTGGGAGTTGTATTCATCCCAAGTGCCAAAAGCCAAATCATTTTGAAAAAAACAAAACAATTGAAGCTAACAAAAGCCAAACTTTAATCAAGTCATGAAAATTCCAAATTTTGAAAGGAATTGGCCACTGGCAGGTGCAGAGGCTTTTCTGGGAGGTGTCAATTGTACTAAAAGACAAAAAATGTTAGGACCTAAGTATTACAGCATGCAAAATATGGCATGGTCTGAACGTCATCAAAAAATTAAATGTTCACGTTCTTTTGTTATTCTCCAGCAATGCATTTGAGAAAAGGCCAGAAATAATCCAAGTAAGATATTGAACAGCCAAACAAGTCTTTAAAAAGCCAGACAAAGAAATTCAAATGATCAAATTCAATATCAAAAAGCCAAATATCATGTTTGACATAATAAGGGCCCGGGGTGTATACAAAAATAAAATTGCATCACTTTTTAGGGCCAAAGTTTCTTCCTGATAAGCGCTCATGCTCGAGGGCTGCGGACGGTGTGCTATTGAACTGCGCTGTACATTATGTGAACTGGTTATATACCAGCCCACAATAACCAACACAAAAACATTGTGAGCCTCACATGGAAAAAATAACAAAGAAGTAACAAAACGACTTAACGTGAGTATTTAAACTCTTCAAATTAATCAAATGAATTAAGTTATTAATCAAAAAATGGTGGGCACTTATTAGAGCAGGGGTGCTTAATAACTCTCATTTGGTAATATATTTAATGACCAAACCAGTCTCAAAAACAAACTTTTATGAAAAATCCAAATAGCCTATTTGCAACCTAATAAGTCTCAAAAAAGAGCTATTAAAAAAAAATCAAAATTGGCTCTAAAAGGCCAATACACCAACCCTTATGATAATATTTTTGATATTTTCAAAAATGTTTTTTGATTGATTTATGACATGTTCACAAAACTTTTATGTTGTTTATTATCAAACACTGCATTCTCCTTTCAGGTTCTTGCCGAGAGTGAGCAGATGAGGAAAGAAGCGGACAACATCGGTCCACGAGCCGAGCTCGACCACTGGAAGAAACGAATGTCCAGGTTCAACTACCTCCTGGAGCAGTTAAAGAGCCCTGATGTGAAGTCTGTGCTGTTTGTCCTTCAAGCTGGAAAGTCAAAAATGCTAAAAGTGAGTGTTGATAGTGGCTAGATGTGAAAATGCTTTTTGTATGTTAAGGTGTGGTTCAGGTGTGGTTCAGGGGCGGCGCCAGGAAGTGGAAGGGACCTTTCACATTTGCTACTCGGATTTGGTCAAATTGGAAAATGAATCTTGTTATCTTGGAGAGAAGTGAGGGATGAAATATTCCCTTTGTCCTCCCCATGGTGTCACTATTGTGGGCCCTAAACCTACCCCTTCCCCTCCACATTTTCTCCTCGGTTTTGGACGAATTGAAAAATTGATCTTTGCAAGAAGTGGGGAGATGAACCTTTCCAGTCCTCCCCATGGCACTGCTACTGGTGTGGGTGTTGCAAGACCTACCCCTTCCCCTCCACATTTTCTCTCCGGTTTTGGATGAATTGGAAAATCGATCTTTGCAAGAAGTGGGGAGATGAATTCTTTCAGTCCTCCCCATGGCACTGCTACTGGTGTGGGTGTTGCAAGACTGTTGCTTTGGACAGAGGGAGGGAGGGGGAATTATCGTGCCATGTAGTAATGAAGCTGGGGTATACAAATATTTGTGATGTCAAAATCTTATTTATTTATTCATTCAGGAGAAGTTTCCTTATCTAGTCAGTTTTTTATTTTTTTTTTTTTTTATTTTTATCTTCAATTTTTTTTTGAAGGATAGTAGGGGGAGGGTTGAGATACTTCTATGTAACCCTCAGCAAGAGTGCATATGTTAAGTGTCTGTACTCTTCAGACAGTGTACACTGTATATAACAATGTAACATGTGATCTTCTCATTATTGTTTATCAGGACTGAAAAAAATATCAAGTTTGAATCTCATTCCTTCTATTTTTATCCTATCACAGACATGGATGGACTTGGACAGACGTATAACTGACTATGCCAATGAAGCAAAGGATAATGTCAAGTTCCTCTACACTTTAGAAAAATTCTGCGACCCACTTTACAACAGTGATCCAGTAAGTTCATGAGATATATTGTGCGACTGGTCTGGAAAGCAGTTTTCATAATAAGGAAATCTTGCTGTTTTTAGAGGCTTATTTTACATCCTATAAGAGCTATAACCACCGACCATTACTCCCTTTAACAACAGTCACAAACATCAAGTGGATGCTGACAGGGCCTGTGGTGGCGTCTCCATTCTCGTTAGACACGATATCCCACACAGCCCTGTTCGTGTGCACACCGACCTTCAGGCCATCTGTATTTCTATCTCCCTCCACAAAACTTTCACTCTCTGCAATATCTATCTCCTCCCAACACCAACATTCAACCAACCAGCCTTAACAACCTCATCTCTCAGCTTCCCACCCCTTCATCCTTCTTTGTGACTTCAACGCTCACAACCCTCTGTGGGGCTCTAATACCACCACCCCTAGAGGCAAGTTCAAAAACGCTCTCCGTCAGCACAGCCTGTCCTTACTGAACACTAACTCCCCGACCTACCTTCATCCTGCCACAGGCTCTCTCACCTGTATTGACCTGTCTATCTGTTCCCCTAACCTCCTCCTGACTTTAGTTGGAGAGTCACTGCTGACCTCTGTGGTAGTGATCATTACCCTCTTCTTATACACTCCAATCTTCAAATCCCCACTGAGCACACCCCAACTGGAACCTCGACAAGGCTGACTGGTCCCTTTTTGAAACCCTCTGTGACTCACACCTCTCCCCATCTTCTCGAGGATGAGGATCCCATGTCTAACTTCAGTAATATCCTTATCAACATCGCCACCTGCTCAATTCCCAAAACCTCCAAACCCCCAAATCATCCCCCAACCCCTGGTTCTCAGATGACTGCAAAACCGCCATCAAGAACAGGAAAAAGCCCTCAGGAACTTTAAAACTAACCCGACCACCCATAACCTTAACCTCTTTTCGATCAGCCGTGCAAGGCCAGACGCACTATCAAGGACAGTAAAACCAACACTTGGAACAACTTTATCTCTTCTCTCACCACCAACACCCCCACTAAGAAGATTTGGAGAATGGTTAACAGCTTCCACGGCAGAGTAGGCAAATCTTCCATCTCCCATCTCTCTTGTAATGGAGACCTTCTCACCATAAAAAGACATCGTTGACCACCTCGCCGCCTCTTTCAGCAACATCTCGGCCTCGACCAACTACTCCAATGCTTTCAAAATCAAAAAGCTTTGATGAAGCCCGAGAATCACTTTTCCCTCTGACAACTCCCAAAGCTACAACACCCTCTCACCCTTTCTGAATTAAACCAAGCCATCAGCGACGCTGGCTGCACCTCCAAGGGCCCAGATAACATCCCCTATCAGTTTCTGAAACACCTCCCCATCAAAGCCACCACTACCCTACTCACCATCTTCAACCACATTTGGTCCTCACACTCCTTTTCCCCTATCTGGAGGACAGCTATTGTCATCCCCGTCCTTAAACCGGGAAGGATAGCACCGACCCCACCAGCTACCGACCCATCGCCTTACTTGCTGTCTCTGTAAAATTATGGAAAAGATCATTAATCAGAGACTAAACTGGTTCCTCGAGACCAACAGAATCCTCTCTCCTCACCAAAGCGGCTTCCAAAAACGCCGCAATACCCTAGACCAGTTAATTACGCCGACACCGCTATCCGGGAATCCTTTGCAAAAAGGAACACCTCATTGCCATATTTTTGACCTCGAGAAAGCTTTCGACACTACTTGGAAATACGGCATTACCCGGAAACTTCACACCATTGGCCTCAGAGGCCACCTCCCCATCTTTATTCAAAACTTCCTCTCACCCAGGCAGTTCTAAGTTCGTATTGGCCACACCCTTTCCAAGCCGTACCCCAAGAAGAGGGCGCCCCCAAGGCAGCATCCTCTCCCCACTCTCTTCAACCTGAGCATTAATGACATCGGAATGACCTTGGCCCCAGCATCAAACGTACCCCTCTACGTGGATGACTTCACCATCTTCTACTCCTCCCTAGCTTTCCTATTGTTGAAGATAGGCTTCAAACCAGCCTCAATCAGCTGCAAGTCTGGAGCAACAATAACGGTTTTAGATTCTCCAAAGACAAGACAGTCTGCATGCACTTTTGTCATTTCAACAACCTCCACCCCAACCCGAACTTTGTGCTCAATGGGAATCGCATCCCTAAAGTTGAAAACACAAAGTTCCTTGGTCTAACTCTAGACCCCAAGCTCACCTACAAGCCACACATCACCAACCTGAAACTAAAATGCAAATAGCTCCTCAACCTCCTCCGACTGCTCTCCAACACTACTTGGGAGCGAACCGCTATGCTCTCCTCAAAATTTTCAGGCTCACCATTCGTGCCAAGCTTGACTATGGCAATATTGTTTACTGTGTCGCCACAACTCATACCTCAACCACATTAACACCATCCAAAATGAAGCCCTCAGGCTTTGTCTAGGAGCCTACAGGACCTCCCCAATCACTAGCCTTCATGTTGAAGCCAACGAACCCCCTTTCTACTTAGATGTAAAAAGCTTAGCCTCTCCTATGCTTTTAGAGTCCTCACCAACACCCAGAACCCTGTTTACAACCTCATTAGGTACCCCAATTTCTCCTCCCTCTTTGATAGGACTAAAACCCTATCGCCCCCTTCAGCTTACGATTAAATCAGACCTCTTTCAACTTGGCATCAACCCCGCCACTCGGCACCTATTCCTGGCCCACTTTTCCGCCTTTGGGCCACCCCTTCCTTCTGTCCACCTAGACCTCTCCACTTATAACAAAACTCAAACTCACCCTAATCTCTTCATCAATCTCCACAACCAAATCAAAGACCAACTCTCAAATTACACCTCCATCTATACTGATGGCTCCAAGGAAGGCAACAAGACAGCTGCTGCTGCCATCATCCAAGACATCACCCTCAGTAGCAGACTTCCTGACCACTCATCCATCTTTTCAGCCGAGGCTAAGGCCATTCTCCTCGCCCTCAACTTTATTGAGTACTCTCCTCTTAGTCACTTTGCCATTTTCTCTGACTCAAAGGCTGTTCTTACTTCATTACTCAATCTTAAATGGGATAACCTCACCTGCCACCTCCTCCCTTCGAAACTCTTTTCTCCCACCCTGCAGGAAAAGTGTTCTTTTCTTCTGGATACCCAGCCATGTTGGCATCCCTGGCAATGACAGGGCTGATACAGCCGCTAAGCTTGCCCTTAACCTCCTCCCTTCCCTGGTCTGACATCAAACCGCTTATCGAAAGCAGCAAACCTTTTTCCAAATTGATAACAAACTCCATGTTATCCAGCCCACAATCCCGATCAAATCCATGCTGTTTGATCGACAACGTTCATATTACCCGCCTTAGAATTGGTCACACCCATTTCACTCACTCCCACCTCCTTATTGGTTCCCCCAACCCCTCTGTAACAAGCCACTGCATATAATTAACTAAACCTTCCCAGAGCTTTGCTCCCCACAACTCAATTGCTGAGTTCTTCCAAAAATCCTCCAGATAAAATAGTCTCCTTCCTTCAGCATGCATCCTCTACAACCATATTTAATCCTCCTCTTCCACCCCTCTCTACTCTGTTTTTAGTTTTACCCATGCACCTCCTCTCCATCACAGCTTTCTGGCTTTTGTTCTTGAATTTCTCTCATTCTTCTCCTGGTCTCTTTCCTTACTACCTCTAAAATGATCTGACCTCTCAGGCACAATTTGACCTTTGTCGTGGTGCCGTTAAGACCTCATCAAACAAACAAACAAACATATAATTAACTAAATAGGCTTGTAGCCAACATGGGATACCGCAGATATCTGCTCATGAACCTTACACTCCATAAGTAGAAGACAAACATGTTTTTTATCTATTTATAGAAATACATAAGAATTGTCTTTGTATCTGCCTTTATGACATGTTTCACACTGTGAGGTCACATAAGTGAAATCTTTGAAATGCAATAACTCCTAAACAGAATAAGGTATCAACATGGTTTTTACACCAATTTGTTTCTTTAATATTCATTTGTCATATAAAATAAATTGAAAATTTATGAGAATATTCCTTTAAAGCAAGTGTTTCTTAGTTTTGATGCCTTGTAAATGTGGCTATTAATTGATTGGTTTTGCTCTATAACAGGTTGGTATGGTAGAGACAATTCCTGGCTTGATCAATGCCATCAGGATGATTCACAGCATCTCAAGATTCTACAACACCTCTGAGAGGATGACATCCTTGTTTGTTAAGGTACTTTATATTTGATGTATACTTTGCCAAAAAAGTTGCATTTTTCCTGTCCGTTTTGTTTCATAGTTTGCTTCTTTGTTTGACCATATGGAACCTTGGTTAAAGTGATAAACTTTGACCCAAAAGTAACTGTGATAAGCTTAATTTTTTTTTTTATTAGTCTTTTTATTTTTTATATTTTGCCAGAGGTTGCCCTTCTTCCTTTTTGGCTTGCTTCTCTGTTTCACCGTGTGGGTCCTCAGTTAGAGTTAAATTTCTATTCAAAACTTACTGCAATAATTTCTAGTGATAGAATTGAGTTGATTCCTAAGCCAGAGCTGGAATTAATCCTACAGTTTCCCACAGTTCTGATTCAAGGTATCGAAAAACTTCCCACAAAAAAATTGCACAGAAATAATATTAATGTGGTGAATACACGTTTATATACTTGCCTCTTTCGCAATTAATGTACTTTTCATCACAGAATTAGACGAGGGACGTTTTTAGAACACATATATTTACCACATATACTAATGTTTACTCAAGAAATCTATAATATATATTTTTTCCCCTGCAAATCCCGAGTTTCCTGTGGTTATAACCGCTGCAATCGTAGATTTTTTCCAGCTCTGTCATAACTTAATAAGATATAATCTTTTCTATTGAATACGTAGTCTACATTGATCGCATATATATTTCCAAGTTATTTTTCTTATTGAAAATGCAAGTAATGTGAAAAGTTAATGTAAAAATAGAAGATTTTTTCTGCTTCTTTTAAGAATTTCATTCATTTCTCTTGCCAAAAGGATTGAAAAACAAATATATTATTGTCATAATGAAAATTTACATGATTTTGGAACAAATTTACAATTATACATTTCTTTCATTTCACTACTATGAAATCATATTTCAAATGTTGTATTTAATCAGGTGACCAATCAGTTGAGGAGATGAGACTTTCTCCTTCTATTTAGAAACAATCTTTGCTCTTGCCAAAGAAATAAAAAATAATATAGTATTGTCATAATGAAAATTTACATTATTTTCGGAGCAAATTTACGATCATAGTTCCCTTGTGCGTGTTGCATTCTAAACAGGTGACAAATCAAATGATCACGTCCTGCAAGTCCTACATCTCCTGTGGTGGTTTCTATAGCATCTGGGATCAACCCACGGAGGAACTGATACCCAAACTGAAAGCCTGCATCAAACTCAACCACGAATACCAGACACACTTTCAGAAGACTAAGCAGAAATTGGAGAGCACTCCGGCTGAACGCCAGTTTGAATTCTCTGAGATGTACATCTTTGGCAAGTTTGACACCTTCGAGAGAAGGCTCGCTAAGATCATTGAGATGTTTAACACCATCGAAATGTTCAGCCACCTCTCTGAGTCCAAAATTGAAGGTTTGTGTAATTTCAATGTGTTTGTTACTCGCATTGGTACTTATAGGTCAAAATGGTAAATACTCTTTCAATATGAAGTCGGACAATTTGCATATCGATATTTTGATAATATTGTCATATTTCTGGTGATATATCGGTATTTCCTGAAGGTCAATATCACCCAACCCTAGCTAAGAATCAAAACATCACTATACAAAAAGATATAAATTTAGAAAAAAGTGCTGAGAAAATGCCTCCTTGCTCCCGCAAATCCTGCGAATGAAATTAATGAAATATTTAATTGAATTAATAATTAACTGGAATAAATTCCTGCCAATGGAATTAATGGAATATTCAATTTTATTAATAATTAACTGCTGTTTCGAGCTGTTAAAAATCCCATGCAATATAAATATCCATATTTTGAATGTTACAATCCATTGTGATAAACAGTTTCTAGATATTTGAAATATGCAGTTGGGAGAGGGGTGTGAATACTCCATTTTGGCCATTTCCCCATGCTCCTCTGGCTACACCACTGAAACCAGTACAATGATGGGGATGGGAGATCTTACTTGTCTATTATGGGAGGGGTGGGGCATTTCTCTTTTATTTCCCTCTAGCTCAGAGTTGTAGGAAGTGGGGAGGGAGGGGTTAACTGGTTTTACCTTCCAGGTTGCATGCTTTTTGTCTGGTTGGGAGGTGAAATTGGGAAATTGTTAACATGATATTGAAAAATGTGGTAAAATTATTGGATATTTTGGTAAAAATCTCCCGAAAATTGGCCAAAATTTATTGCCCAAAAATTGGCAAAACTTTTCCAAAATCCGCCAAAAATTACTGAAAGCTGACTAATATTTCCTGAAAACTGGCCAAAATTCCCCAAAAGAAATTTTCTAAAAGTTAAGGAAATATCCTGGAAATTAAAGGGGATTTACGGATTAGCAGCAACTTTTAATGGAAAATTCATTTACTAGTGCAATTTTTCTACTTGTCACCGTGAAATTGTTTGGGTTTTTCCCCCTCCTGAGAGGTAACCCTTCCTATGCCCCTGCTCTAGCTAAACCACTGAAACAAGTACAATAATGGGGTACAAGGATGGGAGATCTTACCTGTCATTCATTATTCTTTCTAAAGGTATTGAGACAATGGCCAACAGGTTTCAGGTCATGTTTACTTCCATTAAAAAGAAAGCGTACGATCCGTTGGATCAAAGAAAAGCAGATTTTGATGATGATTTCACAGAATTTAAAAGACAAATTGGAGAACTGCAGGTAAGTGCTGTCATGTATTTTAATTTTTTTATGAACTTATTCTCATTATTTATGACTCCCACTTGCAGAGTGCAGAAAAATATACTGTGAGGGTTAAGCTGCACTTGTAGGGTTAAGCTGCACTTGCAGGCTGGGTTAAGCTGCACTTGCAGGGTTGAAATCGATGTCTTTTTTCTCAACCACCTGTAGGAAAAATTCTCTCAGAAAATTGATCAGGTGTAAATAAATTAGCACATCGTCGGGTTTGATGAATATTATTGGGGTAGGTGCATATTGCAGCATTGTGAATGAAACACTTGCAGTACATATATGATTGTTGTATCATTAGGAACTAAAAAAATATCATAAAAACGGAATAAATTCTTCAATTTTATAATCATGCTAGAGTTGCAGCCTAGAGAGTTAGTGGGATACTTGCAGGATGAATAACTAAAATTCAGAGAAATTTTTTCTTCTATTTATTCATAGAATCAGATCAAGACCTTCATGGACAACATGTTTGACAAGATCTACAATGTACCTAGAGCTCTGCAACTGACCAGGAAATTTGACAGGTAGGAATGCCTGCCACTAAGAAATGAATATTCATTAACATGGTTGTTTTGTGCTAAAACTTGTTTGATACCGGTGTCTCATCAGAAAGGGCATTGCGGGTCTTGGGCATAATTGCCTGTCCCCATGCTGCAGTAACTTGGAAATATGAGTCAAAAGGCTTTGAAATGTGTCAAAAAAAAAAAAAAATGGGTTAGTATGCTTATGGTATCAGAAAAGTGTGTGTGTGTTGGGGTAGGGGGGTCATAATTGCTTGTCCCCCATGCTGCAGTAACTTAGAAATATGAGTCAAAAGGCCTTGAAATGTGTCAAAAAAAAAAAAAAATGGTTTAGTATGCTTATGGTCTCAGAAAAGTGTGTGTGTGTGGGGGGAGGGGGGTCATAATTGCCTGTCCCCATGCTGCAGTAACTTAGAAATATGAGTCAAAAGGCCTTGAAATGTGTCAAAAAAAAAAATGGGTTAGTATGCTTATGGTCTCAGAAAATTGCCTGTCCCCATGTGTAACAGAAATTGAGTCAAAAGGCCTTGAAATGTGTCAAAAAAAAAAAAAAAAATGGGTTAGTATGGGGAGGGGGTCATAATTGCCTGTTCCCCATGCTGCAATAACTTCGAAATAGGAGTCAAAAGGCCTTGAAATGTGTCAAAAAAACAAAGAATGGGTTTGTATGCTTATGGTCTCAGAAAAGTGTGTGTGTGTAAGAGGGGAGGAGGGGGTGGGAAATTTGCCCTGGAATGTAGTATTTATCATCATACTGCTATCTCTTCGCTTGTCACATCATGTTCTTATGCTGCCTTTCCCCTTAGGCTGGGATTGTCAGGACTCAATGTCAACGAGAAGTATACTTTGATCTTGCAACGCTTTGGCAGGGAGATCGAAAATACAGCCAAGAATTACCAGCGCAACAAAAATGATCCACCAATCGCTCGCGATTTACCACCGATTTCTGGCAAGATCTCATGGGCGCGTCAGATGTTCAGGCGCATTCAGGAGCCAATGGAGGCATTTCAACAGCGACCTCAGTTTCTGCAAACTAATGAAGGGAAGAAGATGGTGAAGAACTACAACAAGTTGGCCAAGGTGTTGATGGAGTTTGAAGTGTTGTACCATCGGGCATGGCTGAGACAGGTAAATATGCAACCCTCCCAAAACATGCTAAGGTCAAACAAAAAGTGGTTGTTGGGGAATACATACAGTAAACTTATTCTAGAGGTTTTTTGTTTTGTTTTAGGAATATTAGCAAAATTGTGCCCTGATCTACCACTAAATGATTGTTGTGTTTGTATCCAAGGGCTATCGATCAATTGAAACCAAAACAGAACAATGAGGCATGATTGGGATGTTTAATCAATTTTTTCATTGTTGTTAAAGAAACACAAATATTGATTGAAATTATCATACAATTTATACATTTTATCATAAAATATTTTTCAAAAGTAATGCTGTAATGACATATTGATTATTGCGATATCTCTTTTTCCATGACATGAAATATGCCTCTTATGACATATAGCGATACCAAAAAGGAATACTCAACTAAGAAATTTTTTGCGCAACTAGGCTAGGCTACTTCGTACTTTGCAATTCTTACGTTACGATACTAAATCTAAAAGTCAAGTTTAGGCCATTAAAAACGTGCAAAATAATCATGAAACCCTAAAAACAAGTAATTAAAAGTTGTGCTCCATCACTGCACACTGGTACATGCAGATGTAAGTTGGCAAAAAGAATGAAAAATTGGTCCAGAATGTGTCACTCAGGCTTTCACTGTGATGATTTATGGTCACGTTGGCTGAATTACCAAACATGTGCGTGATGCATGATGAATGTAATAGTCACGTGATCATGTCATCTTCTAGATCTGCAAATCATTTTTTCTTGCGTTCATCATATCATGGAGTAAATTGTAACTCCATGATCATATAACATTAGTGATATTAACAATTTGTGTAGTGAGTCAGTTTTCTTGAAAAGAATCGCGATATACGATATTTTGCGATATTCTAACGTAATACGTCATGACAGAACTAATCAAAAGGACAATTTACCTGCATAATATGAAACATTACATTTGTTTCACAAATATTGTAAGTTCATTGTTGTTAAGGAAACATAAATATTGATTAGAAGAGACATACAGTTTGGCTTTTTCTTCATTTAATATGATGGAAATAATTATAAGTCAACTGAACAATTTAGCATGTATTTTCTAATTTATTAAAACATTAATTCTGTCAATGTAAACTTACATAAGAGCTGCCATTTTGTTCGGGTGCCCTCTAAAATGATGTCATACACATAGTACAGATTTGAATGTTAATGTATTTCTTTAGAATCTTTTTCAAATTTTCTCACTTAATAATAATTTGTCTTTAGGTCTATGAATATTGATTTACATATGATATTAATAATTCAAGAGAATTGTAAAGAAATACGTTATGTGTGCTAGCTCATAGGGCAAATTATGTCATCATAGGCATGATTTCAATACAAAATTAGCAAGACAAAATGGTAGCATTCATGCTGCACCTTCAAACTTGGATAACTTGGGAATGGCATAAGATTTTATGATGGGGTGTTTAAAGTTGGTTTATTTTTGAATTCTTCTGTCATATATCAAGCAAGAATATTTGACTGTCTCCTTTAATTTATCATTTTTCTATTTCGTCAAAAGAGCATTGGACAGTTTATTCTTAAAATATGAAATCACTTACTGTATGAATTATCACATTAGTATTGTTTTACCAAGATTGTGAGGTTGCATTAGAGGAGCTCTCTGTCATTGTGATGACATGCCGTTGAAAAATTACGTTTTCACTAGAAACAGTTCTGATTGATTTAAGCGTTTGTTTTAAAGGTTTTCAGTTCCATCAGTGCACCAAAAATGTGTTGAAATATTCTAGACACTTCAGAATAAAGCACACTATCCTTTTTGCCAAGTGCTCTTTTGTAGTGTTTGAATTTCATTTTTGATCACTTATTATCTTTATTAATGCATTTCGACTCAATTTTGACTCTTTTCCCTTCTTTGTGCCAGGTTGATGCAGTCAAGTCTGGCCTACATGCTTCATTGTTTGTTAGGCATCCAGAAACTTCTGAACTTTACGTGAACTTTGACCCTCAAATCCTGACCCTCGTACGAGAGACTGAATGCATGTCGAGACTTGGCTTAGAGATACCTCTTGCAGCAATGAAGCTCAGGCAAAAACAGGGAACATTCAAAGAACATTTTAACAGACTTCAGGTTAGTACAATGGCGGTCTAAGGTGGGAATATTGGGGGCTGAGAACCCTGTCCCCCTCCTTAAAAAAGGTGGCATAGATCCCAAATGAAGAGTGGCAGACTTGGGAGGTGCAATATGAAGAGCAAGAGGTGAAGGTTTCACTTTTAGCTTATGTACGCCCCTTGGTTAAGAAAAATTCTCATGAAAAAGCAAATAAATTTTGCAAAATGATAATTTTTCATAAGGGCTTTAGTTAATTCAGAAACTGTAACAGAACTGTTAATTTGAGTAAAAAAAAGTGCAAATTATATTCATTTGTTTATGGTAAGGATTCTTAAATTTGATTGGTTTAAAGCCATCAGCTGACTATGGCCAATCCGTGAATTTGCACTGCAATTCAAAGTAATCCAGGAGGCATTTGTTGATGGAAGGAATCCTGTCATATTTGTTCAATAAGGAATCCTGTCATATTTGTTTAATAAAGAAAATAAATAAGTAAATAAATTCTATACATCTGATCTATCCACCCATAATATGATTTTTTAGTTTCCATGCAAAAATGAGAAGGTTTAACCCATGACTATATCATATATTATAAAGCTCTCTGGTACTATTATCCAGGGCCACCAACAGAATCGGAGGGGAGAGGGAGCGGGGACGTGGCAAACTGTACATCTGTGCCCCCATATCGGAAAACTATGAAGAGCAAAAAAGAAAATTTTATCACCTTTTTCTGTTCCAATTTTACACCAATTTTTGGGTTCCGCTGTTGAACGGACATTCCTTTTCTTCATTTCCACGGGCCATTAAAACCCAGGCCTCCCAGGAACGGTGCAATTCTCCCCCTTACCCCTGTGAAAAAAAGAAAATTCTTAAAAGGGCCAGATTTCTTAATCTTCCTTTTTTCATTAGATGCTGCTGAAGGAGAACAAGAGAGTTCGTGACATGATCCAGCCAGTGTTTGAGCCGTTGATGGCCCCTCACGTGGCCAAAGTGGACAAGGCGATGGAGCCAGGACTCACCATGTTCACATGGACCAGCATGAACATAGAGAGTTTTGCTGAGGCTGTGTATGAGGCACTCAGTAAGTTGTTTCTGAATGTAGGATTGTGTCAAGAAAGTTTTTCGTCTCTTTTCACAGGTGGCTGCAAGAAATTTTAGTCGAGAGGGGTAAAACATGATTGGGGGTTAATTATAAACATCTTTTTCATGATATATATATAATTCAATACATAAAAACAATGATTAGCAATTTTTAAGGGGTAAGTGCTCTATGGCAAGATGCCCATGCCTCTATTTGATGCCTGTAATTGCTATAGGTTTGAAACGATTCTTTAAAACCAATTTAGGTTACCAAATATACAAATGGAAATTGGTGAAAGTTGTCACCATTTTCAAAATTTTCAAATTCTGAGGCATAATTTTCCCCAATTTTTTTGTTGCAAATTTGTGATGTAATCAGCTGTATAGTTCCATTACATCACAAGCACTTCCTGCACTTGGGCAGATTCTCCATATAACCATGTTGTATTTTGTTTTGTTTGATTGTACGCAAGGGGTGCACAGATCTTCGCAGTTGTGGACAAGGCCCCTCTGTGCCCAACTACAGACCTGATGATGTCACTAGACCAAAGTTTAAGTTTGTACCCCTAAGAATTCTTCTGTTTTTTTCCATTGCAGGTGAGTTGGAGCTGCTGATGGTTAGGGCCAGTGACCTCTGCCAGTTCCGAATCAATTCTGTTCTTAGCGAGATGAGTAAAATAGCGCTCTGTGAACTACCGGAGGATGAACCATGGACCATTGAATTTTTCCTGGAAAACACAGAGGTAGATGACCATTGTATATACAACATTTAGAGTTGCTTCTTAATTTATTGTACACCAATGATTCAATAATAGTCTTCATTAGGCTTACAGGAAGCAATATCCTTCCTTAGGAGAAACGTTCCATCAATCAATTACAGTTAATGCACACATTACCTCAGGCAGCTATTTTTATCACCAGTTTGCAAACAAATTTCCCCCTCTAAGACACTTAAGACGGATGAGTGATTTAAATCACAAAAGTGCCCTGATTATTCAGCATTGCCTTTCTATAATCTTATACACACAAATAACCTTGGGCTAGTTGGCTGTGGTGTGCATGGGAATGGTAGATAAATGATCATTATTTGGAGTGGAAACACACTACACTGAACAGGAAGTCGGGTTGGTAATTGTCATACCTGAGTTTTCAGGATTTTCTCAGGTGTCGGGTGCGGATAGGCTTAAAGAAAACTTTTCGGCATGAATGTTTGTCATTTTATTATATGCTTAGCAATTTTAACACTGTTAAAATTCTACTGAATATATCATTATAGTTTAAGCTAAGGTCAGTTAAGAGTTGTACATAAATTATTATATATTTTAAATTAGATGAATTAATTTTTGTACATGAATCATTGTATTAAATTAATCGATATTTGTACATAAATGATTTTATTGTAAACTTAGCTGAATTAATTTGTGTGCATAAATTGTGTACATGAATTATCACTGTCTGAACTTTATCCAATATTTTGAACAGTTAATGTTTGCGCATTTAAAGATGCATTCATAATCATAAATTTTAGTGTTATTTAACTTCTGCTGAATTGATGCACAATTTAAATATTTATCACACATCAATGAATAACTACACAAGTATTGTCAGCCAAATATCCAAGTTAACCCTTACTCTACCAGGGCTTTGAAAAATGCAATCCCAATATTCATAACTTTTTCATATGCATTTTTGTCAACTTTTATTTCATTTTCTTTCATTACAAGTTTGGTTGGAATGGAAGCTAAGATATTTATCTTTTGAGTAATGAAAGCCAAATTAGGAAATATTGGACACTATTATGCAAATTAATATGCATTTTTTGGCTAAATTTGGTCAACAATTGTCCCTCTTTTCGCATACTGACGAATGTCATTGTGTAGCGACGAATGTCAAAATTGAAATGATTTATTCTGCATACTGACGAATGTTCAGAAAATTTTGAAGCTTGATGAAATAAAAGTTGATAATTGTATTATATAGCTTTATATATCATTGGAAAGAGAAAATGCTAATCTTTCGACAATTGTACTTACAATAATGTTATTTTAAGCAAAATCTTATTTCATGAAGCTTCAAAGACATTCGTCAGTATGCGGAAATAATAGTTCAGTATTTCGCGCCAATTTTCGTTTCACCTGAATAAGACATTCGTTAGTATGCGGAAAGAGGGACGAAATGGTCAATCTTTGCACAAGTATTACTTTTTGTCTATATTGAAAACAGAGATTTGTGTTACATATATAGATTCTTTATCAAATTTCCTTTCCAATAATGCTGATCTAGAATTTTTAGAAAGAAAGGAAAGATGAAAAAACACAAAAGTTGCTTTTTAGTCAAATGATCCTGAAAACTGCAGCAGAAAAATTATAACCCAGTAGTCACTGTGAAACTCAAACCTGCTGTGCTTGCATGCTGGCGGCATTCATATCCACTACACTATGTAGTCATTGAAAACGCTGTAGTGAAATTTAATTATTATAGGAAAGGGTCCAAATAGAGGGGGTATGCCTGTATTTATATATCAAATGAAAGGAAATTGCAAGCGCTTTTAAACGGCAGTTCAACGAAGCATGTGCAATGTACAGTTTTGGTACATGATTTTCTGAAGAAAAAAAAAACGGGTCAAAATTGGCAGAAATTAATGAAATTTTGAAGAAATTTCTTCAGAACAAAAGATTGAAAGTAGGGATTATAAAAATTAGACCAGAAATCAATAATATCTTGTCTTAGGACTTGCGTGTTTGATTTTGGAGCAAAAGATGTGATCTTCTCAAGTTATTGTAAGATTTAAAAGAGAAAAAAACGTTTTCTGTCAATTTGTTAGCAATTTTTTACTTTTACCTATTTTCAAGCTACTTTTTTCTCAAATTTCTGTAATATGACCTTTAAAAAAAAAGTTACATTTTGTGAAAGAAATGTCCAAGTACTTTAAAATAATACCAAGATTACTCCTATAGGACTTTGGTAGAGTCCCGATTTTATTATTAGAAAAAGGTGGTTTGTAAATGGCGATAATATCGCCGCGTGGTAGAGTAAGGATTAAATAGTCCATAGATATTCCCACTTTACTGAATGAGCCCTGCCTTTAGTGTTGGGCATTGGTGCTAAAAGACGATCATGCATGATTGTGTTATCAACATAGAAAACATGCTCCGTGGTTAAGCGGTTTACACATCAGCTTGGCAAGCTAGAGGTCTTGGGTTCAATCCCTAGTTGGGTCTTCATTCACCAGTGTTTCACAACTGGTTTATCAAACGGCATTGCACATTTCTATATAATCTTAGCTGTTTACAAAGGGATGTAAAAGACATAAACTTACCTACCCAAAAAACAACCCGTTGGCCATCAACAGATGAACAATTGAAAAGTAAACAATATTTCTACTAAATATTTCAAGCCCTACCCCTCTTCCCCCCCTCCCCCCTCCTTTTTATTCTAGTGACTAGAAGTGAATTCTTATTTATTGTTGCTTGTTATCTCTCTTCTAACAGGAATTGTGCAGCAAGGGAGCAATCATGCTTCAGAATAAAAGCATGCAGGTCGAGGAAGCGACCAATGAGCTCATCAACATGCTCTATGTGGAGCAAGATGAGGAAGAGGATTACGAGGATGATGCTGACACAGAGAAAGAGGTCAACGATGAGAGTAAGTGTGTCTTCAAGTCTTCAGTACTTCAACTAATCAAGTGCTGGGGAAATTTTCCCTTTGTTTCCCAACCAATCAGCTGACAAGTCTTCAGTACTTCAACCAATCAAATGCTGCAGGAATTTTCCCTTTCTTACCCCTACCAATCAGCTGACAAGTCTTCAGTACTTCAAGCAATCAACTGCTGCAGGAATTTTCCCTTTCTTACCCAACCAATCAGCTGACAAGTCTTCAGTACTTCAAGCAATCAACTGCTGCAGGAATTTTCCCTTTCTTACCCAACCAATCAGCTGCAGTTTTTGAGGAAAAGTGGCAGGCAGTTGTGTGTATTACAGTCATGCATAACACACAAGTTATACATGCGTTTTTTCATACCCTTGGTCCCATACCGTTTGTGAATTGTGCAGATGGCCAAGAATCTCCCAGTATTTGATTGGTTGATAAGATTCCCCTAGCATACGATTCTTCCATTTTGAATTTTGGCCATGTGACATTAATTAAATTAAGTTTTCCGGAAATTGTTGTTTCAGAAAGGTTTATGGGAGGTCTATTGGTGATGCCAGTCATTTTAGAGCAAATTTGTGAAGTTTTAAATTTATTAAGTGAAGCAAAAAGTAAACAAATATGTTGTATTGGATTGCATTGATTTATCAGATGACATCTATTACTATTGTTACCTTAATTTCAAAGCTTGTATAAAATTGACAAGATTGTAAGAAATTTGAAATGATGATGTATACTTACAAAATAAGGCCAATTGATCTTTTGTACGATTTGTCTGAATTTTAAGAATTTTCTTTGTAAAATTTAAAATTTTGGAAATTGTTTAGTTTCTACTTCTCACCTGTCATTATCATTTAGAATTTTAATATCAAAACTTATTAAATGGTAGCTGTTCAATATATTCAGAAGTTACATAAGTAGTTATATTTTACTTGTTTTTAGATGGAGAAAAGGGTAAGAGCAGCCCAACCCCATCCAGAAAAAGCCACGTGAGCCTCTCTCGCAGTCCAAGCATCAAGTCACGCACCCAATCAACCACCGTCACCAGCACCGCCAAACACAAAAGAGAAATGCGGGAACACTTGGAGGAAACGGCACAAGAACTGCTAGCCCACTTTAACCACAGGAACTTGGACGCTATTTTGAAGGATATACGGTACACTCTGGATGCTATCAGGAAGAGAGTAACATCCAGCTCTCATCTTAGTTACATTGGAGGTAAGGTTTTACAATCCTATACAGGGGGTTATTAACCCCCCCTCCTCATCTTATCCAAATTTGCTATTTAAATGAATTTTTTTAATTTATTTTATACAAGTAGCAATATCTATAAACTACCATTTTTTTTAAGTTTCAAAGAGAAATGAAAAAGATAAATACAGTAAGATATAATTTTTGAGCTTTATAGGTCTAGAAATGACTGAAAAAAAAAAAACAGGCTGCAGGTCAAGTATAAAAAATTAAGAAAAAAACCCATTTGATAATTAAATAATACACAAGATCAAGCTATCAGAAGGCTACAAAATATCTGATGTTGCAATTAGCAGCTCAATGATAAATTGTTAATTTACAATTAAAATTTTTTAGAAAATGTAGAATTCAAGAAAATATATAGTCTTTTTATTTTATTTTTAGAAATAGTTTGATTCGCTAATGAAACACCTGTGTAACGTAAATTATGATATTTGAAATTATTTTTATTTTTTCAAAGACCTGGGGCAAAAAGGGGAAGTCAAGCGAAAAGAAAGCCCATTCTTCTGTTGTAATGTTGGACTCGCCATCCCAAACATCATCATGCAGCCTGCTCTTGACGAGGTCCAGCAAACGGTAAATAAAGCTGCACAGATGGTGCTCAGTGTTGCTAAAGGGGTTTCTCAATGGAGCAAGGAGCGCAAATCAAAGGTAATCATCATTCACAAACTTGTAGCAAACCCTTAAGTGTATTTGATCAACGAGTCATGAATTTAAGAAGTGATCACAAAAATCAAGCAGCCCACAACATTTACGAATTCTTTCCTTCCGCTAACTCTTTATTAACTCTGTTCACTGATCTCTGATTACTCTCATCCAAGGGTTAAATTCTTTGGACAGGTAGCAACAACTTGAGCTTAAAACTGTTAACTTTATATTAAAACTGTTAACTTTATATTGAATACTCTAAACTTTATACTGAAAACTGTTAAGTTTATACTAAAAACTTAACTTTATACTGAACACTTTTTACTTTATACTGAAAACTTAACTGTATACTGAAAATTTAAGTTTATACTGAAAATTTAACTTTATGCTGCAAACTTTTTACTTTATACTGAAAACTTAACTTTATACTGAAAACTTAACTTTATACTGAAAAACTTAACTTTATACTGAAAACTTAACTTTATATTGAAAACTCTTAACTTTATACTGAAAACTCTTAACTTTATACTGAAAACTGTTACCTGTACATGGAATACTTAATCTAATACTGTTATGGACCAAAAATAGAAAACTAACAGAATAATGCCAAAAGATAAGATCAAGTTCAGTGGCTTTGAAATTTCAAAGTTACTTTCTACAAATAGTACAAAATAATAATCTTAAGTTAAACTTAGCCTACCTTAATATCCTGACCTGAGTCTTTATGACCTCGTTGGGCAAAGGTTGGTATTTTGGTAGAAGTCCAATATATTTCAAGATAATGATCCAGCTTTGCAAAGAATTATGTAAAAATATTGATGTAATGGTCGGTAGGAGTTATGAGGTCCTTGAAAGACTTTTAACAGCGGTATAGATCCACTTTATGATTTAAATTTGCAGACACGTTAAGGCAAAAAAGACATCTTAGTATAATATTCTTAAGCAGAAGTTAACAATAATTCATGTTGACTTTACTAAATATGCACACACTTGCCCCCTGTACAACCTTCCCAGAGCTTCCCTTGCTGCCCACAACTCAGTAGCTGAGCTCTTTTAAAAAACCTCTGGATAAAATTATTTCCTTCCTTCATCATGCTTCCCTCTACAACCATATTTAGTCCTCCTTCCCCACCCCTTCTCTCTCTACATTATTCCCCCACCTATACACCTCCTCTCTCGATCCCAGCTTTCTGGCTTTTAGTTCTCGTGTTTTGCTCAATTTCCACCTGTTCTCTCCTTCCTACCTCTAAAATGATCTAACCCCTCAGGCACAATTTGACCCTTGCTGTTGTGGTGCCGTTAAACTCTCATCAAACAAACAAACAAACAAACTGAATGAAGGCAGTTAATAAATTTTTCAATGTAAGAGTACAGACACAGTTGAAATTGAAATCTTGCCGATTGTCTGAAAAACAGCTGTTTATATAGAGTTCCAACACTTTCTATTTTTTAGAAACGGGCTAGTTGGGCGTAGTCTTCGATGTTGGAGGTATATTTAGAAATATTGTCACAATGTTTCAATCCTAGAATATTGTGTCAGCAGGTCAGTATGAGTCAATGTATGAGATCATCATGGAATTTTTTGGAAGTGTATACCACCCAGTTATTAAATGACTATTATTGTGCAATTTTTGACACCCACTTTTAATGTCCTTGACTTCTTGTGAAAGGTTGCATGTAACAATACTGAAAGCCTTATACTGAAAACTGGTTACGGTATACTGAAAACTTAACGGTAAACTGAAAACTTAACTTTACACTGAAAACTATTTACTTTGTACTGAAAACCTAATTTTATACTAAAAACTACTTAATACTGAAAACGGTAACTTAATACTGAAAACTATTAACTTTTTACTGAAAACTGTTAATGGTATACTGAAAACTTAACTTTATACTGAAAACTATTTACTTTGTACTGAAAACTTAATTTTATACTGAAAACTTTTATACGGAAAACTTTTGTACTGAAAACATTTAACGTTATACTGAAAACTATTAACTTTACACTGAAAACTATTTGCTTTATACTGAAAACTTTTAACGGTATACTGAAAACTTAACTTTATACTAAAAACTATTTCATGCTTGGTATTTTTGGTATCCTCAGGCTAGGCAAGAAGAGGAGATGAGGTTGAAGGCCTTGGGGGATGATGGTCGACGGAGCAGTCTTACCAGCCTAGCTCCCTCCGAGAGCTCCAGGAGTGATTTCGGTGGCAGGAAAGGTAAATGAGTCTGTCTTGATCCTAGGGTGTTTTGGAAGGAATGCAAAAATCATACTTTTTCAATCTCATCACTACTTCAACATAATGAATAAAGAGATATGTTTACAACAATCAGTTTTTACCTGCATGGATTTTAAGAACACTCAAACTCATGCTTGTTAAAATGAGAATGGAATGAGAGAATGAATATTCACATAGCTTGCAAGTATTTTTATGGGTGAAAAATAATGACATCTACTTTTAAAAATGCAATAATTTAGAAATTATGAATAAATCCTAAATTGTTACATAATGCTAGTCTTGTTGCAGTGTTCCTGTTTGGCATGGTATTCCTTTTGGATCTGTTTTGCAAATTTGATAATTTGTGCCTAAAAGAAAGAATGCAATGTGAGCATATCAGTTAAAACCGAAGGAATCGTTAGAAGTAAACATAATGTTTTTTTACCCTCGTGAGAATATTTTATGATATCTGAATATTTCATTTTATTTGAAAATCTATTTAATTGTTACAAGTGGGGTGATATAAAAGGCTACTTTTTGCAAACCCAAAATTGAAAATTTCACTTCAATCTTCTGTTGTGCAGGCAAAGAGGAGGGACCAAGTCTTACGCCGACGACCCAGGTCAAGAATTACTTCAAGAACGTCAGTGAGAACAAAGAGATTGCTAAACTTGTATCTTTGTTGTCAACCTGCGTGAACTCTACCAAGAAGGTACGTCACAATTTCAGTTCATCTCGATAATGCCTCGAAAGCGTTAGACTATTTCTGGGACAGTACTGTTAATAGTTGTGTGCATGTGCAATCAGACCGTTATTTACTTCCAACTTATACTTACCTTCCATGCTATAAATGTACAATATGGTCCAATGACCTGATTCTAATGCACTTCTAACTGACCTTAAAAACATAGTTACCAGCCCAGCTCTGACCTCCATAATTTCTCTAATATCCCTCTCTTCTCTTCAATGCATTGCTTCCACAACATCGCTGGAAGTGGCCGAAAATTACTGTCCTTAATTTCCCGCTATGCTTAGCGGGGGTAGATTTAAAGAAAAATTCCCGTTATTTTTCCCCCATGTATATGCTAAGAGGACTTAAAAAGAAACAAATTAATGTAAAAACCATGTTTATATCTTAATCTGTTTTGGAGTTCTTGCATTTCAAAGACTTCATCAGTGTGTTGAAAAGTGACCAGTGCAGTGTATAGTGTGATGTCATGATTGCAGATCCAAGACATAGTTGATATATTTCTTGGAATTGCCTCTTTCTAAATTATTGGAAACATTTTCTGTTGAAGTATTGAGATGGGATATAACTTGTATTTTACAAGAACATGCTTTGCCCATCTGCTCATGTACCTTACCCTCTAAAATAAAAGAAAAGTGAATATCATTTTATAGAAATACATAGAAAATTATGTTGGATCTGCTATTATGACATCACTACTAGGTAATTTTTCAATACTTTGGTAAATCGTTAAAATACCATCAATCTTAAACAGAAGGAAATATAAACATGGTTTATACACTGATTTGTTTCTTTAAAGATTCTCTACCATTGAATGGAAATGAATATTCACAGTAATATTCCTTAAACATCATAATCATCATCATCAGTCGTCATCATTATCGTCGTCATCAGTCGTCATCATCATCATAATCAGTCGTCATCATCATCTTCATTATCATCGTCCATCATCATCATTGTCATTATTAATATTATTAAATTATGTTTATATAGCACTTATTATAAAAGAAAGCCCTAAGTGCTTTACAAGAGCATGAAAAAATAAAAAGTTTATAACTTATCAATACATAAAAGAAACAAAATAAAAATTATTCAACACCTAAAACTTTTAAAAGCTGAAATATCAGCAGTATACGAATAAAAGAAATAATTAAGTTTCAAACGTTCAGTTCAGATACATAAATAAGATAAAACAGTCAATAAAAAAAGCGGTTAAAACTACCAATCTTAAACACGAAACACTAAGAGAAAATAAAAAAGTTATCAAACAATTAAAATGCATTAAAAGGTGAAACCTGGAGTGAAAAAAATAAATAAAAAAAATATAAAAAAATAACAATATTTAAAAAGTTAAAATAAGTCACTGAAATACTGTTTAAGAAATTGTGTTTTCAAATCATGTTGAAAAGAACTAAGTGATGGAGCATTTCTTATATATAAATGGATGGTATTCCATTCCTTGGGGGCAAAAACTTCAAAGGAGCGATCGCCAGTTTTACTGATAGTTTTGGGAACTTGGAGAAGATTTTGATTGGAGGATCCAAGAGAGTGCACTGGTTTATATGGTTAAATGAGTTTAATTAAATACTTTGGAGCGGTGCCTTGTAAACAATTTAAACAAAAAACTTAAACTTAAAAATGGACACAGCATTCTATGGGCAACCAGTGAAGTGTAAAAAAATAGGTTTAATATGGTCTCTTAAGCTAGTTCTTATGATTAATCTGGCATTAGCATTCTAAACAACCTGTAGACGATGAATTAACGACTTATTTACACCAATTAAAAGACTATTAGCGTAACCAATTCTAGAAATTACAAGAGCCTGTATTAGAGTCTTAGTTGTATCAATATCTAAAAAGTGACGAAAGTGATTATCATCATCGTTGTCATCATCCTTCATTATCTTCACCATCATCGTCGTCGTCGTCATCATCCTGGTACAGTAACACACACACTAACACAGCATAGAAAGTACAACCCTTACAGACTTACCACAAGGCCTAACGTTATTACAACAAAGTTGCAGAAGTTGGCAAATGGACCCAGTTTGGCAAAATACGATTGCTAATGCAATGGATCCAAACCAGATGCTTTGATATATTCGGCTCAACTACAAAAGATACCAAGCTTTCCAAGAAAAAACGATTAATTCTAGGCGTGAAAATTTAATAACCAAGCAATTTGTTTGTTTGTTTGTTTGTTGCTCGCACACACAATCACCGTCACGATAAACTGTATGAAGTTGGCTGAGGTCATAAGTCATTTCAGATTTGAATATTCATATCAAAGATGCTCCGTACTTTGTGTGTTAGATTGGTTTATGGAATAAATGCAGAAAATCAAAGAAAGCGGAAGTGAGAGTGTCCTCTTTTTTGGGGTGCGTGGCCCTTTAGGTATGCTTAACTTAACTCAATGCACATTCCTACAGGGGAGGGGAAGATCGATACCAAACTGTACAAGTTGAATAAGTAAAAAATATCAGGTTTTGATGTGTACGTAGTTAAATGCCAGATATCGTGTTAATGCAAGATAAAACTACACTACTAGTAAATGTCTCTGATTGGTCAAAGTACTTACACAATCCCCGACAAGCCAATCAATTACCGCTGTGGAAGTGATGTTACTAGTATAAACTAGCTGAGGCTAAATCCATCCGAGCCATTAGGATCTTAGAACCAGTGCTTATCCCTGGATTCAATGGCACAAGTGGATGAGAGTACATGACTCCCCCTGGACAGGATGCCAGTCCATCGCAGATTAACTCCCCAGCATACTGGTACTCATTTTACAGCTGAGATCATGAACTAAAGCAAGTAGAGTAAAGTGTCTTGCTCAAGGACACAATGCAGCACTCATGGCAGGAATCAAACCCGGTACCTTTTGAATATGACTCCTGTACTACTAAGTCACTGCACTTATTTTGCGGACAAGTCAAGCAATTATCTTAAGACAAGATTCCCTCTGTAATGGATGGTCACTTTACTCCTTTTCTTATTTTACAGGAAGTAATCACAGCCCTTGAGAAGTTTAAGCAGTACCACCCCATCTGGCAGAAGGAGCGAAATGAGACAGTGGATGAGTTTCTTGCCTCCAACCCTAAGCTCAATGACTTCCAGTCCATGATCCTTCATTATCGTGAACTTGAGGCGCAGATAATGGCTGAGCCAGAGTTCTACAATGTTAGTGCCATAGCACTTTATACAGGTAGGTCCAGTGGTAGATTTTTTGTTAGGGGGAAGGGCACCCTGGTTGGGGGTGGGGGCACCCAGCGTCTTGATTTGATTTTTTATGGGTGCAATAACCTCATCTCCAAAACCTGTCCCCTTCACTACTACAACCTATTCTTTTTCCTCAAATATGTCATGTTTTACACCTTTAAGTTTGCTTTCTCTTACATTGCACCATTTGCTCAATTTAGATATGTTGATATAATTTAAACTCTCTGGCACTATCTTACCATTGCTGTCATCCTGCCAATGTATTTCATCAAGCAACTAATAAATTTGAGAGAGGGTGCTTTGCAAAACAGTGGGTTTGGTGATGGGGTGATTTTGTTTGTTGATAAGGTTTGTATATGTTTGTTTAAAAAAAAAAAGCTTGTGGCTTGTGGTATATGTCTCTATGCAATCAAGTCATGTGGAAAAATCCTAGTATAGTAATAAATTACTATAAATTTAATGAAATAAGTTTAATATCAGTATCCTATATTATTATTATTTTTCAATAATTTTTTAAATTTCTTTTACTAAAATTTCATTTTTAACACAAAAATTTAATAAAGATATTTTCAGTTACAATTATTTTAACCGAAGTTATAAAATCATAAAAATATCTTTAAATGCTCAAATATTTTGATAACAGAATAAGTTGTGTCACAAGAAACACATTTTGCCAAAGGACATTTGGCAAAGAACAGCTATACTCTCTCTTAGACCACTGCAAATCTCAGGGACTTAACCACAAATTCACTTTTTTTTGGAATTGATCTATTTCTCATTATTCCTATGTTTTATTCCATTTTAGAAAATCTTAAACTGGCTCTTACGACTGAGACAAGAGCATGGCAAGTGGTATTTGGAAAGGCATGCAATGAGAAGTACCGCTCCAACATGGAAGAAATATTTAACTTCATGGAGGATATTGGCAAGAGAATCAGCCGACCAATCGAAGACCTGGATGACATCCGCTGGCCATGAAGGCGTTGAAGGAAGTCAGGGAGAATGAGATCAGAATTGATATGGAAATTGGACCAATTGAGGTAAGAAAAGATCAAAAGTTGAATTCAGCATATTTTTTCTTGTTTCAAGTTTGTGTGCAGGATATTTGAGGTTGTGGTGTGGTTCAAGCTAAATTAGAATTTTTATATGAGGGTGAAAATGCTGTTAGAAATTGTTAATATTTGGAATTGTCTGGGGATGTGTTACTTGTGACCATTTAATATTTTTTGGAAATGTTACATAAAGTATTATGTTGATTTTTATATTTTTAGTCATTCACAGACAACAGTTTGCTTTCTTACAATTTACAGAAATAGTTGCCATTCATAAAACTCCATAGATTGAACATAAGTTGTCAACTAGTAGAGGAGGGGGAGGGGGGTAAGATCTTCCCCAATTGAAAAAGGTTTGAAAGCTGGGCAAATTAACTAGGGATGTGTTTCTCCAAAGACCATTTTTTGTTTCAACCTCTTCATGAAACAAGAATATTACAGCGTTGTTTGATAACAATTTGGATAAAAGTTTTTTTGTGTGTGTTTATCTCTCTCAGGAGTCATATGCTCTCTTGAATAATTACGAGCTCCTGGTAGCCAATGCCGACACAGAGAGTGTTGACACACTTCGCTATTCCTGGGAAAAACTTGTTGCCCAATCAACGGAGCTGTCCCATCACCTGGTGGAAATTCAACCGGATTTCAGAGGTAGTTTGCTTGAAAATGTTGAGACGTTTATTACGGATTGTGATACTTTCTACACAGGATACAAAGAGGTAATGCATTTTCTTCTCCTTTATCACTTTTCTCAGTGCCGCCAAGAGGGTGCAATGAGAAAAATGTACCTTAGTTTATTTTTTGGCGAACAAAAGAGTACAATGACTATATGAGAGGCAGAAATTGACAATGGTGAAAATGGTATAAATTTGACTGAAGATAGCTGAATTATGAACTTTTTTTTTGCTCTTCAGATTTTTTCTAAATATGAGGGGCCCTTAACTGTTAGTTGTCCAAGGGGCCTCATGATTAATTCTCTTGGGGGCCCTGCTTCTTCTTCATATATTGGAAATTGCACCAATTGTTGCTTTAAGTTATTTTACCTCTTTGGCACTATTCAACCTTTGCTGTCAATGTCAAACAAACAAACAAACAACAATCCTTCTCAATTAATCAACATAAAAGTCATGGGTGTAGCGGAAGTAGGGGGAGGGGGGGTTGATACCCCAATAGCTCTTGAAAGGTAGGAAGATACGAATTAATTGCTTTTGAGTTAATTTAAAGGTATATGGGTATAGAGGCAACATTAGCTGAATTACTTCAAAATCTATTAAAAACCATCATAGTAGCAAAAAATGTCATCAAAATCGGTTGAGCGCATATTTTATGCATGTTTTGTGATGCATTGCAGGGCAACCTTGGTATAGACCAGAAAGTAAAATATGCTTTATGCCTAGGGTAGGGACGAGGGTGCATAGAATATGGTCAAGATGTAAGAATGTAACTTGCTGGCACTATTATGATTGTTTGTTCTGTGGCAGGACAATATTTGGATGTTTCTTAGACATTGATTTGCTAATCATTGCTTTTTTTAATTGAATTATATGTATAAATTAAAGATGTTCTCCCCCCTCCCCCTCCTTAAAATCAGGTTTTGCCCCTCCCACTAAATGTTTTTAGTTACGAGTATATTCAGTACCCCAATTTTTGTTTTTCTACAGTCTGGTCCCATGGTGGCCGGTGTACCACCTAAGGAAGCAAGCGACCGTTTGATCATATTCCAGAACCATTTTGACGGTCTTTACCGCAAGTACATCACTTACACCGGCGGCGAGGAACTGTTTGGGCTCCCAGTCACCGACTACCCAGAGCTCCTTCAGATTAAGAAGGAGTTGAATCTTTTGCAGAAGCTGTATGGCTTGTACAATGATGTCATTGACCGAGTCAATGGTTACTATGACATTCTGTGGGTTGATGTTGACATCGAACACATCAACAATGAGCTTATTGAGTTTCAAAACAGGTTTGTGACTTAAATATTTGGGTTGAAATAAGTAAGGGATGTACAGCATTTGAAAGGTGCATGGACGAGTACCTAGAGGAGCATAAACATCCGAGTGGAACAAGCAGTCTTTAAAATAGAATAGGTAGTTTTTGTAGTATGACTGAACAAAGCTTGAGGGTCTTTTGACATGTGATTTGTGATGTATGACCAGGAAGACTGTAGGGATGTGATAAGAAAGTTTCATTGCAAGTAGAGCATCAATATTGGGTATCTCATGGGTTTGTCTAGTTAAATAGTCTATATGAGAAAAATTGATCAATTCTGGGTAGGATAGTTTTCAATTGTGGACTTATGGATGGGTGAAGTTTGAGGAATTCTTATGCAGAATTTCGGTCTAAATGAGAAAGATTGATCAATTCTGGTAGGATAGTCTTTCCATTGTGGACTTATGGGATGGGTGAAGTTTGAGGAATATTTATGCAGAATTTGGTATGTATGACTGGACGGACAGCTTAAAATCTTATTATAACTCCCTATCATTTATTCCTTAATTTCAGTCCTTGAAAAAGGATGAGCAAGTGTTTTCCACTTTGAAGTTGTTTGGAGGTTAATGATAAATTCAAATTTGTTCTATGTTAAATTCTAGGTGATTATGATATTTGCCATGAGCAGAATTTGCCTACCAGGCATGGGGAGGGGGAAGGGGGCAACAACACAAAATCAAATTTGCTACCAAAATTAGTAGTGCAAAATCATACTAAGATAAACAAAATAATCAAAAAGAATGGGGTGAAAATGTCCCCCTTCCCACCTTCCCATAATTCCACCTATCAACATCACCAATATTTTCATCTCATGTTAAGATGTCGGAAGTTGCCCCGTGCCCTCAAGGAGTGGCAGGCTTTCAATGAGCTCAAAATGACCATCGACGATTTCAACGAGACTTGCCCATTGCTGGAACTGATGACCAATAAAGCCATGAAGACACGCCATTGGGACAGGATGGCCGAGACCACCGGGCACCATTTTGACATTGAGAATGAATCGTTTTGCCTCAAGAATATCATGGAAGCACCTCTACTGAAGTCAAAGGAAGATATTGAGGTAGGTGAATTACTCGCTGTTTTGTGCATGAAAAAGTGAATTTATTTTTTGCGATGTGATTTTTTCATTGCACATGGTCATGTGACAAGTGGATATTGTGATCATGCATCCATCATAGAAGATTATTCTACTTTTTCTATGGAAGTTAATTATCTTGCTGTATTTTGCTGTTTAAATCTGTTTAATATTTGTATATTAAATATTGCTAAAGCCTGTTTTAAGGATTCCCCCTTTACTTTTGAATTAAAAGATGTTCATGAACGAGAAGGGACACACCCCTAATTTTCATTGTATACAATCCTGCGACAAGTGGACATCGAAGTTTAATCTGCTTTTTCTGGGAGAAGTCTGTGTTTTTAAATTGTTAATCTTATTAGAAAATCTTACATTTCTATTATTGTTTTCCCTTTTACTTCGATTATTCCTTTCCAAGGGGATAATGGACATTGAGCTCCCCGCAGACTCTGCTATCGCTTAGGCCCCTAACCGAGCCTAACCACCATCCATTCTCCCTTGGTAAAGGTATGGTAAGGAAAGGTCCATTAACCATTAATGAATACATAGAAATGTCAGTTTGATTACTGGTTTACAATGAAACATGAATATTCATTCCCCAGGATATTTGCATATCAGCAGTCAAAGAAAAAGACATTGAAGCCAAACTGAAAGCCACCATTGCTGAATGGAGCGCTCGAGATCTGGTGTTTGCCGGTTTCAAGAATCGCGGAGAGCTGCTGCTGAGAGGAGATAACATCAGCGAGTTGGTCAGCTTCATGGAGGACAGCCTGATGGTTCTTGCTTCACTGATGAGCAACAGGTACAGTTGAACAGTATGATCTATCACCATCTTCTTCTTCCTGTATCACACCAACTACTGTTATAAGAACACGTAACCCTGTACTCTCCTGACCTACTGCAGCTCCTGCTCACCATACTATCTCCTAAATGCCTTTTCACCTCTGATGTAATCTCTCTGGCACAATTTGACCATAGCTGTTGTAGTGCCATTAAACTTCACTAACCAACTGACCAACCATTTGTGATCATGCACCTTCTGCTATATTCTCCTTGGATCTTGTTAAAATGTTGTCTTCAAGAAACAGTGGCGGTGATTTCTTTTTAACATTGGGGGGACGAACACAAACAGTGGTGTAGCCAGCCATATAGGCTTTGTACAAGGCTTTATTTTTTAGGGAGGGACATATTGATATTTACCCCCAACAAAATTATTGGGGGAGACATTACCCCCTGTAAAGAACCTTTCCCCTGATTATGCTCTCAAAGACTTCTTCAAGCACTTCAAAAACATTTTCCAAGTCCTAAACTTGCAGAAGGCAGCCTGATGGTTCTTCCACTACTCATGACCATTAGACATTTGTACCATATGATCTATTACCATCTCCTTCCTGCATCACACCAACTACTATAACAACATGTAATTTTTAACAATATAAGGCAGTATCTGGGAGAGCCCCCAAACGTTTCAATAATGCTGTTAACGTAATTTTGTATTACTTTTTACTGTAGGGTTTAAAACTTAAAAAGACTTAGATATCTGGAAACTCTTTTCTTACCATAAAACATTTTACTTTGGGAAAATTTCAGTTTTTTAAATTTTTATAAAGATATGATCAGATTGGTTATAATTATAAAGACAGATTCATAAGGGGTTTGTGGCATCCTGATCCCCTCTGAGGGTTCATGGTATCCTGACCCCCTCTTTTTGGTGAAAATTTGGAACATTCTCAGTAAATTATCAGCGCTTTGGAAAATAAAGAGTTAGACCTGTGAGGGTTAAATTCTGTCTTTAATTATAAGTGTAATGTTTCTGTATTGTTTTTGTTTCTATCACACAAAAGGTACAATGCCCCATTCAAGAAAAATATCCAGACGTGGGTTCAGAATTTGTCCAACACGAGTGAGATCATCGAGCAGTGGATGCAGGTTCAGAACCTCTGGGTGTATCTTGAAGCTGTGTTTGTCGGTGGTGATATCGCGAAACAGCTTCCAAAGGTTAGCATTATATCATGGAAAAGTTTTTTGAATCATAATTTTTTATGTAATGTATATTTTTCCACTAGGTAAGCACATAAGCATTCCATGTGTAAAGTAAATTCATGGCAATTGCTGGAATTATTTGATTGGTTTCCACTTATTTAAATATTAACAATGTATACAATGGAAACAATGGATATTTGATGTGATGGGGATCACAACAAGCATATAAGAGCTTTTTCAAAGATGGTTCCCTGTATGATGGTATATGAAATATAAAATTATTGGACATGGATTTAAAAAGACATGTGGATATTTATCACAAAAATAGATATATGAAATGATATGAAAAACAATCAATATAAGTTTCAAGCCTTACAATCAGATATTGGAATTACTCAGGTGTGGACCTTTGAAATTCAATATCTTCTAAATTTAACACGTGATATCAAAGTAGCTTTTTCATCATTGTGTTTTTTGTCATTGCCTGAGATTGTTTTTAATTTATGCAAAAATTTGGTAAATGAATAGAAGACATACTTTTAAAGGCTTTTTCTATTTGGTATATGTGCATGTAGATGCAACAATGGCTAAATTGCTTTATTGTCTACATAAATCCATTACAGTAGCAAAATTATCAACGAAATCATTTCAATATTGTCCATTTTACAACATTTTAAAATCTTGCAGCATCAATTTGCATATTTTATACTTATTTGTGATGTATTACAAGGCAATTGTGGTATTTTCTTTTGTAAATCATTTGTTTTTTTAAATGTTGCTCATAGTTCTTTGAATTGATGCAGCAAATTCTGACCAAAAATATGTGAGTCTTTACCCACCCCCAATCATGGGCTATAAGGAGTAGACTTTCCCATGGTTTTCAGTGACTAAGGTTTAGGAAAGAAATTTAAAGAATTATATCAATATTTTGAGCTGTTTACCCAGTCAGTCATACATCACAAAACGCGCATAAATCAAAAACTTATGATATAAAAAACTTTGATTGTCCATAACTGCTTTTTCCAAAATTCAAAATCTGATTGGCTCAGATTTTAATACTCTTTCAACCAATATAGAAATTACTACATACACCTTTCATTTTAAAGTCTTCTTGTGCAATTTTCCGATTGTAGGAAGCAAAGAGATTCAGCAATATTGACAAATCTTGGCAGAAAATCATGATCAGAGCTCATGAGAACACCAATGTGATCTCCTGCTGTGTGGGTGATGAAACGATGCAGCAATTGCTACCTCATCTGCTGGAGCAGCTCGAACTCTGCCAGAAATCACTCACAGGGTAAGAGAACTCATGAATAATCATTAGCATGCATATTCATAGGCTTTGTATTTATAGACTTCAAATTCATTTGAGTTTATCACAGTGTGTGATTTTGTATCTATATAAACATTATTTTGGATGGATGAAGCTTGAACTGGGTGAGAAATCACTTTCAAGGTAACATATCTCATGAATAATCATCTTCATGCATATTCATAGACAGTCGTTTAAGTTTTATTGATAGTTGGATGGATTATCAGTGAATATTCATAAAATTTATTCATACAAAGATCAGAGAACTCATGAATAATCATCAATGATACATATTCATAGATTTCATATTCCTTTGGTATACTTTATATCTATATAGATAGTCTTTTATATCTATATAAATAGTCTTTTGGGTGGAAGTATTATCAGTGATTTAGGAAACAGTTATATGGACAATTATGCATATTCAAAAAAAATTTGTATAATTGGTAACAGATGATATATAATGGTAAGACCAACTTTAAAAGTTGGTTTTTTAAGAGCTTTGAAATGCTCCTTTTTTGTCTTAAAGAGTTAAAGTGAATTTATGGTATACAGAAAATATTTGTATTTGATGCCCCCACCCCTCCACCCCACCTCTGCACCCCACTACTCCACCCCACCCATACCTTTCCACCCTCCATCCCCACCCCTTCAACCCCAACCTCCATCCCCACTCCTTTACCTCACCCTCCACCCACCCCTCCACTCCACCCTACCCTCCAACTCCACCCCCTCCACCCCCCCTTCACCCCACCCCTCCACCCACCCTTCCACCCCACCCCTCCACCCACCCTTCCACCCCACCCTCCACCCCACCCTCCACCCCACCCCTCCACCCCACCCTCCACCCACCCCTCCACCCCACCCCTCCACCCCACCCCTCCACACCACCCCCACCACTCCACCCCACCCTCCACCCTCCACACCACCCCACCCCCCACACCACCCACCCCTCGACACCACCCCACCCCTCCACACCACCCCTTCACCCCACCCCCTCAACAAAATATTTTGATGATCTCACCTCCTAAACAAAGTATTTTGATTGATCTCATCCCCGTCACCCCACCCCCTTAACAAAATATTTTGATGATCTTACCTCCTGAACAAAGTATTTTGATTGATCTCATCCCCGGAACAAAAATATTTTGATAATCTGTTTTACATATATATGCACTTCAGGACAATGACCCTACCTTGATGGCAGAGTTTATTTTGCTTTATTGCACAGCAGTACAGATTTCATAATATTTTTGTAAAAACGTTGACTACTTCAATAATTTGAATGCTGCAGATTATCATTCAGTGGGCTTGTGTATATTTGATATAATGTTTCCAAAACTCATCATTGCTGTCCATGTATTATATTGCCTTTTTAAATTTCAATCAATTTTTAGTTTTTTCACATGTACATTAATGCAATCAATGACACAGTATGTTAACAAAAATTGTAACAAAGAAAATATTTTGAAAATTTAATTCAAAATTTAATCAAAATGTAGGATGTGAAAAGAAGTGCTCTGACAAGCTATGATAACTTATTAAAAAAACTGGTTAAAACATTAACTGGTTAAAACATTCCTTTGGAAAAAAAAAGAGAAAATCAAACTATGCTACTATCAAAATATTTTATTTTGAATTCTAGAGGAGGAGAAACTTATTTACAATGCATTTATTGTCTCAGAAGATAGAAAACCTGCAATGCACTTCTTATAAAGCTGTCTGGTGCTAAATGACCTATGCTGTTAGTGTTCTGACAAGCCTAATCAATCATTTATTACTATCAAGCAAGTAATGGTTGGTAATAATTATCAGAGCAAAATGAACGAAGTGAAAACTTGTAAGAAAGGGAGATTTTAAGTTTGCAGTGTTTCTTCATTTCTTAACAGTTACTTGGAGAAAAAGAGACTCTTGTTTCCACGCTTCTTCTTTGTGTCTGATCCTGCTCTCCTTGAAATCCTTGGTCAGGCGAGCGACTCTCACACCATCCAAGCCCATCTCCTCAGTATTTTGATAACACAAAGACGGTCCGATTTCACGAGAAGGAGTACGACAAGATTTTGGGCATTCAGTCTGCGGAAGGAGAGGCTATTGATGTAAGAACAAAAAAAAAAATGATCTTAGTTTTTATCTGTGGAGCAAGTTCATCAATCAATCAATCAATTTTTGATTACCCAAATGTAAAGGTTTTCTAGATTTTAGGATCATACTCCCACCTAACTGATCATTATGTATGTGATTAATATCTTAATGATCATTATTTAATTGATATTTTAATGAGCAATATTTGATTGATATTTAAATGATAATTATATAAATGATATTTTAACAATCAATATTCTGGTTGATAATTTAGTAATCATTGATTGGTATTTTAATGATAATTATTTGATTGATATTTTTTGATCATTATCTAATTGATATCTTAATGCTCATTATTTAATTGATATTTTAAGGATAATTATTTGATTGATATTTTAAATTATTTAATTGATATCTTAATGATCATAATTTAATTGATATTTTTTCATCATTATCTAATTGATATTTTAATGCTCATTATTTAATTGATATTTTAATGATCATTATTTGATTGATATTTTAATGATCATTATTTGATTGATATTTTCAGCTGGAGAAGTTTGTGAGAGCTGAGGGAAACGTTGAACTTTGGTTGATGTCTCTCATGATGATGGCTCAGAAATCGCTGCATGGTGTCATTCGCACAGCCGCTGTGGCCATTCAAGATTCCAACTTCAACCTTATTGAATTTTTGAACAACTATCCTGCTCAGGTGAGAATAAAATATTCAGTTGGTTTAGTTTTAGCACATTTATTTGCTTATTTTGCATCTGACAATCACAATGTTTTTGTGGTGCTTGTTGTGGGGTTAGTATAGATCCAGTTCACACAATGCAGCTTGAATAGCACACTGTACGTAGCCCTGGAGCATGGGCACATATTAGGAAGAAACTTTGGGCCTAAAAAGTGGTGCAATTCTATTTGTAAGCACCCCAGCACTTATAATGTCAAACACGGTATATTATTTATATCCTCCAGATATTTCTCAGATATCTGACAGATCCAGTGAGTTTTTGAAGATGATTAAAAGGTATCAATGTTGGAAGCTTGTTTGACATGGGTTTGGATTATGGAGCCTACCCTAAAGAATAATAGATATATGTGCAATGGCCATATGACTTGAAAAAAAAAGGTGGTTAGATCAGTAAGTGTGAACGGGAGAGTAGAAAACTGATATAATGGATATTTCTTGTATTTATTCCTTGAACATCAAAGCGTACAATTATTTGAATTTTAGAATGTGCTGTATTTAGAAAATTACTGAAGGATTTTCCCAAATCACATGTTTTGCATAATACAAAATTTCATTTTTCCAAATTTCCTTGCTTCAAATATTTAGAAAAAATCATTGGAAAGCAAATTACAATCTAAAAGTAATTTCAATAATTTCTCAACCTATTTCCACAAGGAAGTACAAAAGCACAAAGATGAACACTAAATGTGCATATTTAATTAGGTACTTATGCATATATTATTAGGTACTTTGCATATATTTGAATATTGCAGTGAAAAACTATGCACCACAATGCAAAGTTTAAAGTCTTAGCTTTCATTCAATGCATACTTGTAATGATAGGAATTGAGAGGAAAGTGTACATGCCAAAAAGTTTCTCTGTAAGCCTACCTGCACCCGACACCTGAGTTTGTCCTGAAAACTCGGGTATGACAATTACCAACCCGACTTCCTGTTCAGTGTATTGTGTTTCCACTTCAAACAATGATTGTTTGTTTGCCATTCCCATGCACACCACAGCCAAGTAGCCCAAGGCTATTTGTGTGTATAAGATTACACAAAGCCAGAGCTGAATAATCAAGGCACTTTTGTGATTGAAATCACTCATCCGTGTTAGGTGTCTTAGTGGGAGGATTTTGTTTTCACACTGGTGATAAAATTAGCTGTGTATCATATGCCTGAGGTGATTTGTGTATTAACTGTAAATGATTGACGGACCATTTCTCCTAAGGAAAGATATGGCTTCATGTAAAAAAATAGGCATCATCTAAAAAGTTTCCCAATATTGCAGTTTCTAAATGTGGACATGAAAGAGGACTTCAGAAGAAAGAAAATGGTGGAGAAAGCATTCCCAAAAAAGAAATCTCATCCCATTAAGGAGATATTTAAGTTTAAAGTTTGATACCATTGGTGCAGAAATGACTGAAATCAGACTAGTTGTGATGTCACAGCCTCAGATACCTCAAAGTATTTATGTATTTTATACTATTTTGCCATTTTGTGGCTTAAAAAGCATTGAATTTGTCAGGAAAGTATTAAAATAGAATCTAGTAAAGGTAATTTTAATAAACCACCAGAAGAAAGTTGGAGGAAAATAATTCAAATAATAAACAAGTTAAATAATAGATAACAAAATACATTAACAATTGTAAGGAATATGAGGCTAAGGGCGCCAACCTTCCATAGTAGGTTTGCTACACCAGTCATTTCTATACAAATAGGACAGAACTTTTTAACTTTAATATCTCCTAAACGGAATAAGCTTTTTGACTGCTTTGTTCATTATTTAATTTCCTTTAAAGTCCTCTTTCATATAAAGTAAACATACTAGACCACTGAACTAATTCTTTAAGTTGTGGAAGATTGGGCTTAAATGGGTGAGACATTTAGAATGTATATATAAATATATATAAATAAATATATATATATATATATATATATATATATATATATATATATATATATATATATATATATATATATATATATATATATATATATATATATATATATATATATATATATGTAGAGATAGATAGATAGATAGATAGATAGATAGATAGATAGATAGATAGATAGATAGATAGATAGATAGATAGAGATTAACCATTAACCATTCAGTGTAATGTGTTTCCACTCCAAACAATTATTGTTCATCTGCCATTCCTATGCACACCACAGCCAAGTAGCCTAAGGCTTGTGTATATATATATAGATAAATATAGATATATTTAGATAATATATATATATACAGTCTTGCAACAGACCTAAGCTTTTCAACACATCAACTTTATCCAATTCTTTATCCCAAAGGTGGGATTGCTTGGTATTCAAATGATTTGGACTCGAGATGCGACGGAAGCGCTGGTCAATGCCAAGTATGACCGTAAGGTGATGCAGCAGACCAACCAGGTTTTCTTGGAGCTCCTCAATCTTCTTATTGAGCAGACTACCAGGAACTTGACCAAAGTGGAGAGGAGAAAATTTGAGACCCTTATCACCATCCATGTACATCAACGGGATATTTTTGATGACCTGGTAAGAAATTGAAATGTTTAGGGGTTGGGTTCATTATTTTGGTGTGAGCTATTAATTATTGTGGTGTGAACTATTCATTATTTTGTTGTGATCTATTCATTAATTTGATCCGAGCTATTTATTAGTATGGTGTGAGCTATTTTTTTTTGGTCTGAGCTATTACTTATTTTAGTTTGAGCTATTCATTATTTTGGTTTGAGCTATTTGTTATTTTGGTTTGAGCTATTCGTTATTTTGGTCTGAGCTATTCGTTATGTTGGTTTAAGCTATGTTTGTTTAAGCTATTCATTATTTTAATGTGAGCTATTCGTTATTTTGGTGTAAGCTATTCATTATTTTGGTCAGAGCTATTCATTATTTTGATGTGAGCTATTCATTAGTTTGGTGTGAGCTATTTGTTATTTTGGTCTGAGCTATTTATTAGTTTGGTGTAAACTTTCATTATTTTGGTCTGAGCTATTCATTATTTTGGTGTGAGCTATTCATTAGTTTGATGTGAGCTATTCATTGTTTGGTCTGAGCTATTCATTATTTTGATGTGAGCTATTCATTAGTTTGGTGTGAGCTATTCATTATTTTGGTCTGAATTATTCATTATTTGGTTTGACCTATTCATTATTTTGGTGTGAGCTATTCATTATTTTGATGTGAGTTATTCATTATGTGGTCTGAGCTATTCATTATTGGGTCTGAGCTGTTCATTTTTTTGGTCTGAGCTATTAATTATTTTGGTCTGAGCTATCCATTATTTGGTCTGAGCTGTTCATTATTTTGGTCTGAGCTATTTATTATTTGGTCTGAGCTATTCATTATTTTGGTCTGAGCTATTAATTATTTTGGTGTGAGCTATTCATTAGTTTGATGTGAGCTATTCATTGTTTGGTCTGAGCTATTCATTATTTGGTCTGAGCTATCCATTATTTGGTCTGAGCTATTAATTATTTTGGTCTGAGCTATCCATTATTTGGTCTGAGCTATTAATTATTTTGGTCTGAGCTATCCATTATGTGGTGTGAGCTATCCATTATTTGGTCTGAGCTGTTCATTTTTTTGGTCTGAGCTATTCATTTTTTTGGTCTGAGCTATTCATTATTTTGGTCTGAGCTATTCATTATTGGGTCTGAGCTGTTCATTATTTGATCTAAGCTATTCATTACTTTGGTGTGAGTTATTAGTTATTTTGGTTTGAACTATTAATTATCTTAGTCTAGCTGTTCATTCTTTTTACGTATACTATTTATTATTCTGGTGAACTTACCCTGTAGGTACGAATGCACATCAAAAGTCCTGGAGACTTTGAATGGCTGAAGCAGAGTCGTTTCTACTTCAATGAGGACAACGATAAGATGACGGTTTCTATCACCGATGTGGACTTTCTTTACCAGAATGAGTTCCTGGGCTGTACAGAGCGTTTGGTCATCACTCCTCTCACTGACAGGTACATTTTTAATTAAATTCAAGATTATAAATTTAAAGTTAGATTAAAAATATTATTCTTCATATGTAGGTGGCCAAGCCATGTCCAGTGCCTCAAATTATATTACAGACCATAAATGATTTGAGCCGTGGTAATATGTGTGGGCTATAATGCTTGATTCTTTTCCTAGTCGTTTTTTTTGTTGTTGTAATTCATCAAAGATTAAGTAGGAGCTTTTGTTGATATGTGCTTTCATTTATCATTTTATATAGATGCTACATCACACTGTCTCAAGCTCTTGGTATGAGTATGGGTGGAGCTCCAGCAGGACCGGCGGGTACAGGCAAGACAGAAACCACCAAGGACATGGGACGAGCCCTCGGAAAGTACGTGGTGGTGTTCAATTGCTCAGATCAGATGGATTTCAGAGGTCTTGGCAGAATTTACAAAGGTACGGCTTTGGTAGATAATTCAATTTTGATTGCTGAACACTTTTGGTTATTACCTGTTCCGTCATGTTTTTTTTCTTTAATGTTTGTAGAATTTGTCAGCAGGTTCTGTTTGTTCTAATTTACTTTAGATTATATCCTACCTTCTAGGCTCTAAATTTCCATTCTGGTCCCTTATTGAATATTTCAAGCATAAAATGTAAGTATCATTTTCATAATATTTCATGTGGACACTTGAATTAGATTTGATAGTAATACCAACTATGGAACAAGGCAATGGCATAGCCTTAGGGAAGGGGTGTTGGAGGATCCAGACCCTTCACTTTCCCAAAATAGCATTACCAAGTTCCTTGGCCCCACTCACGTTGGACAATGACTATGCCACCTGTACCTGGGGAGCATTTATATCAAGAATTAAAATGTGAGGTGAAGTTGGTAAAGTGTTCCCACTGTATTGTGTTTTATATGCATAGGCAAATGATCTGTAAGGTAGTTCATTTATTATCCGTTATTTATTTTGGATCTTTCTTAACTCGCAGGTCTTGCCCAGTCTGGCAGCTGGGGTTGTTTTGATGAGTTTAATCGTATAGATCTGCCTGTGTTATCAGTAGCAGCCCAGCAGATCTACATCGTCCTGACAGCCAAGAAAGAGCGCAAGAAGACATTCATCTTCACGGACGGAGATGTGGTTGATATGAATCCAGAATTTGGAATCTTTTTGACAATGGTAAAAAATAGATAATATATATGATAGGATTTTGAGCATGGTAATGTAAGCAATATTCACCTCGGTGGCATAGCCATTTTACAAGCAATGAAGATAAATACAATGCTCAGTTGGGAACTGGAAGGCAAGGCAATTCTGGCTGGGGTAGGTATTGCCTCAGCATCCCTCTGACTTATATTACTGGACTGTGACCATGTTTTCATTCTAAAAAAGAAAGTCTTAGATTTCAATTCATAAGTATGTAGAAGAGCATTAAATTACTGACATTTACTGCATTCTGTCACAGTGTTGTCAAATCCAATCAATCCCAATTATTAATTTTTTAGAAATTACTAAGAAAATTATTTTCAAATTATTTCACTTTTCTCATTTTTTTGTTTTTATAGAACCCTGGTTATGCAGGGAGACAGGAACTTCCAGAAAACCTCAAGATCAACTTCCGCACAGTGGCTATGATGGTACCAGATCGTCAGATCATTATTCGCGTCAAACTCGCCAGCTGTGGTTTTATGGAGAACATCGTCCTGGCTCGCAAGTTTTACACGCTGTACAAGCTTTGTGAGGAACAGCTGAGTAAACAGGTACGATGCCAATAATCTTATAAAATTACTTGACAGGATGGGGCTAGATGTACCCAATTTTGGGGAATTGTAGGCCTGATATCTGGTGCAATCCATGCTTTGAAATCTAGCGAGATAAGCTCTTCAAATTCTTCAAATCTAACATAATTTTAAAAGTTACTTTTTCCTTCTTTTTTTTTTTCATGTTGAAAATGTATCAAAAAATTGACTAGATGTAGTTTCTTGCATTTTTGTAAGTAATGTAGAGACATTCATGATCTAGCGGTCATAGCACCAGGCTTGGTCCTTGGTTCCATTCCTAGTGGGTCGTCATTCACCAGTGCTCCACAACTGGTTTATCAAACAACCATGGACCTCTCTATATAGCTGTTGAGAAAGGGATTCAAAATGCCTAATCTACCTACCAATGTACCATAAGGAAATTGTTTTAGGAATTTCGAATAATTAAATATATTATCATTGTTTGCTCATTCAGGTGCATTATGATTTTGGTCTTCGTAATATCCTGTCTGTGCTGAGAACCCTGGGAGCCTCAAAGAGGGCCAACCCAACTGACAGCGAAAACACCATAGTCATGAGAGTGCTCAGGGATATGAACCTGTCCAAACTGGTGAGTACAACCGGTGATAACATAATATAGAATAACTTAGCATAATATAACATAACATAATATAACATAACACTATGATGGTTGAGAAGGGTTAGTCACTCTATAAAAAGCCCAAACTAACACCACCACCGCACAAAAGAAAATACAGACATGGGGAGCCATATTACGAGTGAAAAATTGATTAAAGGTCCTTTTATGTATTGCCTCCCTTCCCTGGGGCCCCCATCCACTAAGAATTCTTTTAAAAGGAACTGCCCAGAGTTATTATGAAAGAACTTATTGATTTTGACTTTAAAAGATCATCAAGGAAGTCAAAGAAGTTAAGGCTTCTCCAATAGAATCACAAAATGATGTGGATTGTTTTATTTGAAAGTATATCAGCGCTAAGTGTCTTTATTACAGATACAAGTCTGCCAGAGATAGCTCAAGATTTTGTTCAGGCAGGCATAGCTTTTGCTGGGTTAGTCTTTTGGACAACCTGCTTTCCAAGAAAATTACACACAGACATAACAATTCTACAGAAACATTGCAATATTAATTCTTAGATGTGAATGTCTATTGGACAAGTAGCTCTTTGATTCACACATTTCTTTAACACATGGGAGGGAAATACTTTTGTGTTTCATGTTTTTATATGTTTCCTTCCTATCCCTAAAAGACCATCTTATATTCACTCATACACATACACTAGTCATGAATGCACAACATAACACTGAAATGCATCCAAAAGAAATTACACTTTTATTATTTTTTTCAGTTAATTAAAGTAAAATGTTCTACTATCTTATCATTGTTATCACAGGTGGATGAAGATGAGCCACTATTCTTGTCCCTCATCAATGATTTGTTCCCTGGCATCACCCTCGATAAAGCAGGGTACCCAGAGCTAGAAGCTGCAATTGCCAACCGTGTAGATGAGGCGGGGCTTATCAATCATCCGCCATGGACACTCAAACTTATTCAGGTTTGCTGCGATTTCTGTTATTTGCTTGAAAGACATATTTGTATTGACCTTTTCAAACAATTTTTAGCCAAATATAATTTTTTAGTACTTCGATTAATCAACTGCTGGGGGAATTTTCCCTTTGTTACCCAGTTGATCAGCTGCAGTTGCTGGAAGAAAAATTGTTATTAACAACATGCGCGCATATTACCTTCATGTATAACTCACATATAAATGACCGTGTGAAAGCATTTTTTCATACGCTTGGTCCCATACCGTGCGTGAATTGTGCAGATGGCCAAGATTCTTCCGGTTTTGATTGGTCAACAAGAATACCCCAGATTTTGATTGGTCAATAAGATTCCCCAGTTTTTGATTGGTCAATAAGATTCCCCAGTTTTTAATTGGTCAATAAGATTCTCCCAGTTTTTGATTGGTCAATAAGATATCCCAGTTTTTGAGTGGTCAATAAGATTCCCCAGTTTTTAATTGGTCAATAAGATTCCCCAGTTTTTGATTGGTCAATAAGATTCCCCAGTTTTTAATTGGTCAATAAGATTCCCCAGTTTTTGATTGGTCAATAAGATTCCCCAGTTTTTAATTGGTCAATAAGATTTCCCAGTTTTTAATTGGTCAATAAGATTCTCCTAGTTTTTGATTGGTCAATAAGATATCCCAGTTTTGGAATGGTCAATAAGATTCCCCCACTTTTTGATTGGTCAATAAGATTTCCCCACTTTTTGATTGGTCAATAAGATTCCTCCAGTATGCGATTGGTCCTTTATGGACACACACATTTTGGCATGTGACATTATTTAAATTAGATTTCTGGAAATAGCCGATTCAGATTTAACAAGGTCTGTTGAGTTACTAGTAACTATGCTAGCGTTTCAGTTTGAGTTCTTATTTAGTTTGTAGAGGAAATGAATGGTAAATGTTCATACAAATTTGTTTATTATGCATATGAATATGCAGTATGAATATGCATTATGAATATGCATAGAAAGGTTTTTACCATGTGTACGAGAGCGACGTGACAACTGCTCCTATTCTCCTAAACTATTTTCGCTCCAATTTCTCTCCAATTTGCACCATTTTGTTTTATAACTTCATTTTCGGATTTTCTTTTCGGTGGATGGGCTTTTATCCTCGGTGAGATCGTTTCTTTTCTTTTTTTTCTATTATATTTTCCCTCGTTCTGTCCCGACTTTTCACGCCCTTCGTTACTAATACAGCGGTCCCCATATAGTGGTTCCGCGATTTTCTCGCGGACCTCGGGTCTCTCGGCCCTTGGTTTTTTCTTTCATAATGACAAAGCGCCTATGCAGTGACCTTGACCTTGACCCCCCTCCCCTCCCCGTGACCCACCTGCTACCATCATTGACCATTCTGCAACCCCAATCCCAAAAATCCTTATAATCCATGCCACCAACAAGCAGGAAAGCTTTAAAAAAGTTTCTTCTTTCCTCATCCATAAAGCCCTCTTTGGCCTTGTCGGTACCCTCCCCAAAGTCTCTACCCTTAGATCGGTGATCTCCTGGTGCACTGCACCAGGGACACAAGCCACCACCCTCCTTTCCACCAAAACCCTATCCAACTCTGGTATCGACATCACAGTCACCCCCATCGTCCCTAAACTCCAGCAAAGGCGTCATACGCACCAGCGATCTTGCGTACATGACCGATGACGACCTCCAAGAAGAACTAGCTAACCAACATGTAACTGAAGCCCGTCGTCTCGTTCTAAAGAGAGACGGAGCCGAAACTCCCACCAACACCATATTTCTCACTTTCGCAACTCCAACTCTCCCCTCCCACATCATTGCCGGCTACCTGAGAATCCAGGTCGCCCCTTATATTCCTAACCCTTTACGTTGCTACAATTGTCAGAGGTATGGCCACGGGGAAAACTCCTGCCACAGCCAAGCGCGCTGTGGTAACTCATGGAGCCCCGGACCATGACAACACCTCCTGCACCAACCCCACTCTGCACAAATTGTGACGGTAAACACCCAGCAAACCATCCCTCCTTCTCGAAAGACTGTCCCACCTGGCTTCAGGAAAACAAATAACAAAACTTAAAACCCTTAACCCCAACATAACCTACCCTGAGGCCAGGAAACAATTCCTCGCTTCCCTTAACTCCAAGCCTTCCTACTCAAACGTAGTCTCCTCTAACTCTAATTCCGCCCCCAAACACAACTAACACAACAAAAACTAACTCCCATGCCCAAACTGACCTCACCTGGCTCTTCTTACCTAGTCCTAAGCCCATCACCATTTCCAACAACCCAATCACACCCAATACCCACACCACCTCCACCACCACTTCTCTCCTCAACCCCCTTCCTACTCTAAAGCCCCTACCGCCCCTACACCAACTCCACTAATACCTTCATACATCAAGCTAAAACCAGCCAAGCAAACAACCAACAAACCAACAAATCAACCAGCAAACAACCAACCAAAAAACAACCAATCAACAAACAACCTATCAACAAACAACCAATCAACAAACAACCCACCTCCCAAACCCACACTGAAGAGAGTATGGATTGTTGACACGAACACACCGATCATACTTTCGCCCAATTTTCAAAAACAATCGCTCCCAAAGAAACAAATCCAAAGAAAAAACAAGTGAACTCAGACCCAGCAGATCTTCCTCCAGATAACCCCGCCTCCTTTATGGCATACACCACAATCAATTACAATAACACCCACAACATCATACAATGGAACATTAGGAGCCTTAAGGCCAATTCTGAAGAAATCGACCTTCTGGCCTCCACCTTCAACCCGGTCGTCTTCTGCCTACAAGAAACTTTCTTGAAAACCACCGACCATTACTCCCTTTAACAACTTTGCTTGCTATCACAAACATCAAGTGGATGCTGACAGGGCCTGTGGTGGCGTCTCCATTCTCGTTAGACACGATATCCCACACAGCCCTGTTCGTGGTGCACACCGACCTTCAGGCCATCTGTATTTCTATCTCCCTCCACAAAACTTTCACTCTCTGCAATATCTATCTCCCTCCCAACACCAACATTCAACCAACCAGCCTTAACAACCTCATCTCTCAGCTTCCCACCCCTTCATCCTTCTTGGTGACTTCAACGCTCACAACCCTCTGTGGGGCTCTAATACCACCACCCCTAGAGGCAAGTTCGAAAAACGCAGCTCTCCGTCAGCACAGCCTGTCCTTACTGAACACTAACTCCCGACCTACCTTCATCCTGCCACAGGCTCTCTCACCTGTATTGACCTGTCTATCTGTTCCCCTAACCTCCTCCCTGACTTTAGTTGGAGAGTCACTGCTGACCTCTGTGGTAGTGATCATTACCCTCTTCTTATACACTCCAATCTTCAAATCCCCACTGAGCACACCCCCAACTGGAACCTCGACAAGGCTGACTGGTCCCTTTTTGAAACCCTCTGTGACTCACACCTCTCCCCCCATCTTCTCGAGGATGAGGATCCCATGTCTAACTTCAGTAATATCCTTATCAACATCGCCACCTGCTCAATTCCCAAAACCTCCAAACCCCAAATCATCCTCCCAACCCTGGTTCTCAGATGACTGCAAAACCGCCATCAAGAACAGGAAAAGAGCCCTCAGGAACTTTAAAACTAACCCGACCACCCATAACCTTAACCTCTTTCGCATCAGCCGTGCAAGGCCAGACGCACAATCAAGGACAGTAAAACCAACACTTGGAACAACTTTATCTCTTCTCTCACCACCAACACCCCCACTAAGAAGATTTGGAGAATGGTTAACAGCTTCCACGGCAGAGTAGGCAAATCTTCCATCTCCCATCTCTCTTGGAATGGAGACCTTCTCACCGCATAAAAAAAAAAAATCGTTGACCACCCCGCCTCTTTCAGCAACATCTCGGCCTCGACCAACTACTCCAATGCTTTCAAAATCAAAAAGCTTGCGATGAAGCCCGGAGAATCACTTTTCCCTCTGACAACTCCGAAAGCTACAACACCCCTCTCACCCTTTCTGAATTAAACCAAGCCATCAGCGACGCTGGCTGCACCTCCAAGGGCCCAGATAACATCCCCTATCAGTTTCTGAAACACCTCCCCATCAAAGCCACCACTACCCTACTCACCATCTTCAACCACATTTGGTCCTCACACTCCTTTCCCCCTATCTGGAGGACAGCTATTGTCATCCCCGTCCTTAAACCGGGAAGGATAGCACCGACCCACCAGCTACCGACCCATCGCCCTTACTTGCTGTCTCTGTAAAATTATGGAAAAGATCATTAATCAGAGACTAAACTGGTTCCTCGAGACCAACAGAATCCTCTCTCCTCACCAAAGCGGCTTCCAAAAACGTCGCAATACCTAGACCAGTTAATTACGCTCGATCGCTATCCGGGAATCCTTTGCAAAAAGGAACACCTCATTGCCATATTTTTGACCTCGAGAAAGCTTTCGACACTACTTGGAAATACGGCATTACCCGAAACTTCACACCATTGGCCTCAGAGGCCACCTCCCCATCTTTATTCAAAACTTCCTCTCACCCAGGCAGTTCCAAGTTCGTATTGGCCACACCCTCTCCAAGCCGTACCCCCAAGAAGAGGGCGTCCCCCAAGGCAGCATCCTCTCCCCACTCTCTTCAACCTGAGCATTAATGACATCGGGAATGACCTTGGCCCCAGCATCAAACGTACCCTCTACGTGGATGACTTCACCATCTTCTACTCCTCCCTAGCTTTCCTATTGTTGAAAATAGGCTTCAAACCAGCCTCAATCAGCTGCAAGTCTGGAGCAACAATAACGGTTTTAGATTCTCCAAAGACAAGACAGTCTGCATGCACTTTTGTCATTTCAACAACCTCCACCCCAACCCGAACTTTGTGCTCAATGGGAATCGCATCCCTAAAGTTGAAAACACAAAGTTCCTTGGTCTAACTCTAGACCCCAAGCTCACCTACAAGCCACACATCACCAACCTGAAACTAAAATGCAATAGCTCCCTCAACCTCCTCCGACTGCTCTCCAACACTACTTGGGGAGCGAACCTCAAAATTTTCAGGCTCACCATTCGTGCCAAGCTTGACTATGGCAATATTGTTTACTGTGTCGCTCACAACTCATACCTCAACCACATTAACACCATCCAAAATGAAGCCCTCAGGCTTTGTCTAGGAGCCTACAGGACCTCCCCAATCACTAGCCTTCATGTTGAAGCCAACGAACCCCCTTTCTACTTAGATGTAAAGAGCTTAGCCTCTCCTATGCTTTTAGAGTCCTCACCAACACCCAGAACCCTGTTTACAACCTCATTAGGTACCCCAATTTCTCCTCCCTCTTTGATAGGACTAAAACCCTATCGCCCCCTTCAGCTTACGCATTAAATCAGACCTCTTTCAACTTGGCATCAACCCGCCACTCTCGGCACCTATTCCTGGCCCACTTTTCCGCCTTGGGTCACCCCCTCCTTCTGTCCACCTAGACCTCTCCACTTATAACAAAACTCAAACTCACCCTAATCTCTTCATCAATCTCCACAACCAAATCAAAGACCAACTCTCAAATTACACCTCCATCTATACTGATGGCTCCAAGGAAGGCAACAAGACAGCTGCTGCTGCCATCATCCAAGACATCACCCTCAGTAGCAGACTTCCTGACCACTCATCCATCTTTTCAGCCGAGGCTAAGGCCATTCTCCTCGCCCTCAACTTTATTGAGTACTCTCCTCTTAGTCACTTTGCCATTTTCTCTGACTCAAAGGCTGTTCTTACTTCATTACTCAATCTTAAATGGGATAACCTCACCTGCCACCTCCTCCTCCGGAAACTCTTTTCTCCCACCCTCTGCAGGAAAAGTGTTCTTTTCTTCTGGATACCCAGCCATGTTGGCATCCCTGGCAATGACAGGGCTGATACAGCCGCTAAGCTTGCCCTTAACCTCCTCCCTTCCCCTTTTCCCAAAACCCTCTCTGACATCAAACCGCTTATCGCTTCTCTTGTTCGTGACCGCTGGCAAACCTTATGGAACTTCCAAATTGATAACAAACTCCATGTTATCCAGCCCACAATCGATCAAATCCACCATCAACAACCTTTCTCGATCGACAACGCTCATATTACCCGTCTTAGAATTGGTCACACCCACCTCACTCACTCCCACCTCCTTATTGGTTCCCCCAACCCCTCTGTAACAATTGCCACTGCATCCTTACAATCCAACACGTTCTCCTTGCTTGCCCCCTGTACAACCTTCCCAGAGCTCTCTCTCGCTCCCCACAACTCAATTGCTGAGTTCTTCCAAAAATCCTCCAGATAAAATAGTCTCCTTCCTTCAGCATGCATCCTCTACAACCATATTTAATCCTCCTCTTCCACCCCCTCTCTACTTTGTTTTTAGTTTTACCCATGCACCTCCTCTCTCGATCACAGCTTTCTGGCTTTTGTTCTTGAATTTCTCTCATTCTTCCCCTGGTCTCTTTCCTTACTACCTCTAAAATGATCTAACCTCTCAGGCACAATTTGACCTTCGTTGTCGTGGTGCCGTTAAGACCTCATCAAACAAACAAACAAACATTTACCATTTTGTTTAATATAGTTTTTTTTTTTCTCCAATTAAATAATCTAGTCCCAACTAAAGCAATTGTAATTGATTTTGTTAATGACTTAATGTAAGGAATTTTGAAATGTTTAAAACTTAATTATCATTACTTAAGTATTAGAAAAATGTCAATTAAATTAGGTGTCAAAGTAAGTGACACATTTAGTTGGTCTAGTGGTAAGAGTGTGCCACCATAGAAAGGAGTTTTCCATCTTTAGTCCTGTACATGATGCATCGGTCTTTAACTTATTTTGATATAGTTTAACCTCCCTGGCACTTTAAAACCTTAATGTTGACATGCCAACAAGTCTCATATATGAATGGATTAGCGCAATACTTGAGACACATTATGACACATTTTGTGAGCATTACATTTTATGACACATCTTATGATGCATCTTATGACACAGCTTATGACACATGTTATGAAATATCTCATGATACATCTTATGTAACGTCAGTCTTCTTATGACACATCTTATAGAAACATCATCCTATGATGCATCTTATGACACATCTTATGACATATGTTATGACACATTTATGATGCAAATTATGACACATCCTATGATGCATTTTATGACACATCTTATGATACATCTTATGACACATCTTATGACACATGGCATCTTATGACACATCTTATGGCACATGTTGCTTCTTATGATACATCTTAAGTTAAATCCATCAGAGCCATTAGGCTCATAGGGCTGGTACTTATCCACGGTTTCCATGGCGCAAGCGGATAAGAGTACACAACTCCCCTTAGATGGGCCGCCAGTGCATCGCAGGTTAACTCCCTAACAGTGCTGGTACTCATTTTACAGCTGAGTGGACTAAAGCAAGTAGAGTAAAGTGCCTTGCCCAAGGACACAAGGCAGCAATCACAGTGCGAATCGAACCCAGTGTCTTTTGATACAAGTATGACACATCTTATGTCACGTCTTATAATTCATCTCCTGATACATCTTATCACACATCTTATGATGCATCTTGTGGTACATCTTTCTGACAGTTGTTTGAAACACAGCGTGTTCGTCATGGAATGATGGCGCTCGGCCCAAGTGGGGCCGGAAAGACCTGCTGCATCCACATGCTGATGAAGGCAATGACCGACTGCGGTAATCCTCATAAGGAGATGAGGATGAATCCAAAGGCTATCACGGCACCTCAGATGTTTGGGCGGCTGGATGTGGCCACTAATGACTGGACGGATGGTATCTTCTCTACCTTGTGGAGGAGGACATTGAGAGCAAAGAAAGGTTAGTATTGCTCACCCACTTTTTCACTGACAATGGTTGTATTTGACGAATGAAATATAATATGGTAACTGGACTTCACTAGTTGACAGAAATGCGATGATGATATTAAGGGTTTCTTGACCTTGGAGTCACTATAAAGGCTGCTGCTGTGGCAAAAGGAGTTTGTGAATATTAGTTCTAAAAGAAAATTGTGCCACAAATATCAAGAAAGTAAATTACATTCTGGACCAATTGTTAGTTCTTACATTGATTAAAGTTATTAAGTCTTCAGAGTCTTCAGCATTCTGGACCAATAGTTATTAGCTCTTACATTGATTTAAGTTATTAAGTCTTCAGAGTCTTTAGCATTCTGGACCAATAGTTAGTTCTTACATTGATTTAAGTTATTTAGTCTTCAGAGTCTTCAGCATTCTGGACCAATACTTAGTTCTTACATTGATTGAACTTATTTAGTCTTCAGAGTCTTCAGCATTCTGGACCAATAGTTAGTTCTTACATTGATTGAAGTTATTTAGTCTTCAGAGTCTTCAGCATTCTGGACCAATAGTTAGTTCTTACAAGGTATTTAGTCTTCAGCATTTTGGACCAATAGTTAGTTCTTACATTGATTAAAGTTATGTAGTCTTCAGAGTCTTCAGCATTCTGGACCAATAGTTAGCTCTTACATTGATTGAAGTTATTTAGTCTTCAAAGTCCTCAGCATTCTGGACCAATAGTTAGTTCTTACATTGATTGAAGTTATTTAGTCTTCAAAGTCTTCAGCATTCTGGACCAATAGTTAGTTTTTACATTGATTGAAGCTATTTAGTCTTCACAGTCTTCAGCATTCTGGACCAATAGTTAGTTCTTACATTGATTGAAGTTATTTAGTCTTCAGAGTCTTCAGGAAACTACTTCAGTATTTAATTGCATTAAGAAGATTAATCTTCAAGTTGTGAGTTTTGTCTCATTTGTTTTAAAATGAGAGAGTGTGAAAAGTCTACTGTAAAAGGTTGCCGATCTCACCATGTGTTTTGATATACAAAAAAATCCTAATTAATATTTTTTCTGCAAAGTTTCTTCAGGTGGTTGATTATGATTACCCTTACTAGATTCAGTTGTATTACTTTCCTGATATATCCAATGATTTTTGAGCTGCAAAATCACAGGAAAAATATGACAATACATTCAGACTGAGGATTATGAGATTGTGATGTCACAGCTTGTCCAATTTGGGTCATTTCTAAGCAAAAAAAAAACAAGAAAGAATTTTAGATTTGAATATCTGCTTAACTGAATAACAATTTCTTTAACATTTTGTATCTTTTGAAGTCCTCTTTTATATAAAATGGACTTAGTTTACCACTAAACTATACCTATTAATTTTTTTATATAAATGAGTCCAGTTTCCAGAGTCTAGATCTGATTTGTTCTATCTTTACTCTGATTCATTTTACGTACTCTTTTAGGGGAACATATATGGATTGTCCTAGATGGGCCCGTAGATGCCATCTGGATCGAGAACTTGAACAGTGTACTGGATGACAACAAAACCCTCACTCTAGCCAACGGTGATCGCATTCCCATGGCTCCAAACTGCAAGGTTGTGTTTGAGCCTCACAACATCGACAATGCATCCCCGGCTACTGTGTCAAGGAATGGAATGGTGTACATGAGTTCGTCTGGATTGGACTGGAAGCCAATTTTGGAGGTAGGATTTGTTCTTTTTCTGAGGGTAAAAAATGATGAAATGTATTTTCTGTATTATCTTTTTATTCCTGAAGATTACAGTTTGGATTAATTACATCCGTCAACGAAGTTAGAGGGAGGTTATATTTTCGCCTCTGTTGGTTTGACTGTTTGCCATAAACATATATTTAAAGAACTGATGACTGGATTTTGATTAAATTTGCTGTGTGGTTTTGTTACTGCTTAAGAAAGAAGTGATTAAATTTTGGGACATATTGAAACAAAGGAAGGGCAGAAATGGAGGGGTGGTGATATTTTAGGGTCAGATCTATTAAGACTTAGTTGCAACTTTCCAATGGAATGTGCTGAACAATGAATTAATGCCATGAAAAGAAATCCAAGCTATCAATTTTCTGTACTTAAAAGAAAATCAAATCAAGTGGTTTCTGGTATCAAAGAATTTCTAAACAATTGGTTTCTGCCATGAATGGAAAATGTTAGAATGTGAAAGGACCTCAAACAACGAATGCTTAGTCTGACTAAAACTGGAAACAATGATTTCTCTTTGGAAAAAAACTTATCTTTGGAAGAAACCTGTCAGATGGTAGATGATCCTGAGGTATTCAGAATTCAAGTGGTCAATACAGATCAACAGTGAAGGAAAAATGCTTTGGGAATGAAGCTTGGTAGACCTAGGTTATATTGGGTATGGGGAATGAGCTTATAAAAAATATTAGGCATGTTGGAATTGCCAATGGGCGGAGGTATGTACTCCACTGAGTGCTGTAATTCTAGTTTTATAGTTGTTTGCATGGTTTAAAATGAATTGGGCTGCTAAGCTAAGACTTTTCTGAAGGGCTGGGTACAAATATTCAAGAGGGGGCTTCATACATTCGTGTTATATATTTTTCATTTGATTTTACAAAAAGGGCACATACCTTCGTAAATCCCCTGCATTCCCTATGCTGGCTATGGGCCTGTTAACTACAGAGATTTAAAAAACCATAGGGTTACAAAATTGTTACACAGTTGCTGTGCACAAAGCTTTGCAATAATGACAAAGATCTTTGTATTCTTCTTTGTTTTTGCTGTATAAAGCTGCAATGAACAGTTGTAGCAAGTTGGAGGCAGGGGAAAACCACCCACCTGTTAAATAAAGTTTGGTTAACTTTGATGAAAAATTCTTGAAAATTGAAGTAAATTTTCTGTAAATTAAAGATCTTGCGATTTGATGAAAACTGTATTTATCATTGCATTTATTCAGTTAGTTTTGTTGTCTCCCTTTCTACGCTCCTGGCAGCAATGCTATGCTCGTGGCAGCAATGTTATGCTCCTGGCAGCAATGCTATGCTCCTGGCAGCAATGCTATGCTCCTGGCAGCAATGCTATGCTCCTGGCAGCAATGTTATGCTCCTGGCAGCAATGCTATGCTCCTGGCAGCAATGCTATGCTCCTGGCAGCAATGCTATGCTCCTGGCAGCAATGCTATGCTCCTGGCAGCAATGCTGCGCTCCTGGCAGCAATGCACTCTTCAGCTAATTGTTGCCTCCCCTCCCACGCTCCTGGCAGCAATGCACTCTTCAGCTAATTGTTGCCTCCCCTCCCATGCTCCTGGCAGCAATACACTCTTCAGCTAATTGTTGCCTCCCCTCCCATGCTCCTGGCAGCAATACACTCTTCAGCTAATTGTTGCCTCTCCTCCCACGCTCCTGGCAGCATTACACTCTTCAGCTAATTGTTGCCTCCCCTCCCATGCTCCTGGCAGCAATACACTCTTCAGCTAATTGTTGCCTCCCCTCCCACGCTCCTGGCAGCAATACACTCTTCAGCTAATTGTTGCCTCCCCTCCCACGCTCCTGGCAGCAATACACTCTTCAGCTAATTGTTGCCTCCCTTCCCACGCTCCTGGCAGCAATACACTCTTCAGCTAATTGTTGCCTCTCCTCCCACGCTCCTGGCAGCAATACACTCTTCAGCTAATTGTTGCCTCCCCTCCCATGCTCCTGGCAGCAATGCTGCGCTCCTGGCAGCAATGCACTCTTCAGCTCATTGTTGCCTCCCCTCCCATGCTCCTGGCAGCAATACACTCTTCAGCTAATTGTTGCCTCCCCTCCCACGCTCCTGGCAGCAATACACTCTTCAGCTAATTGTTGCCTCCCCTCCCACGCTCCTGGCAGCAATACACTCTTCAGCTAATTGTTGCCTCTCCTCCCACGCTCCTGGCAGCAATACACTCTTCAGCTAATTGTTGCCTCTCCTCCCACGCTCCTGGCAGCAATGCACTCTTCAGCTAATTGTTGCCTCCCCTCCCACGCTCCTGGCAGCAATGCACTCTTCAGCTAATTGTTGCCTCACTTCCTACGCTTCTGGCAGCAATGCACTCTTCAGCTGTTATTTCCTATAACAAACATGTTTTTTGATCTTTTGATCCATCAGGGCTGGCTGAGAGGTCGCAATGCAGCGGAGGCAGAAACCATCCGTAACCTGTTTGATCAGTCCTTCTCAGAAATCTATCGGTACGCCACCCAGAACCTGGTCTTCAAGATGGACGTCTTGGAGTGTATGATCATCGCTCAAGCGATCACCCTCATGCAGGGTCTGATCCCGACCAAGGAGGACAAAGAGGGGTCAGGACCGAGTGCAGAACAACTTGAAAGATTGTACGTCTTCACGGTCATGTGGAGCATCGGAGCTCTTCTGGAATTAGAAGATCGTTTTAAACTCCAAGAGTTCATGAAGACGTCAGAGGACTTTACGTTGAACTTTCCTATCATCCCAGCTGATTCTGAGGACACCATCTTTGATTTCTTTGTTGATAATGACGGTAGGAGATCAGTTTTGGTATATTTTAGATATGTTTATCTCATTCTGTGGACACCATCTTTGATTTCTTTGTTGATAATGACGTTTTTAGATCAGTTTTGGTATATTTTGACATATTATATTTTATCTGATAATGTTAAATTTATTCTTGGTCAATGTCTTTCAATTTTTTTGAAGAGTTTGAAGTTTATTTTAACAAGCCCCCTACTACCACGGGTCCGAAGAAAACGCACCCCCTTGTCGGCGGTACTGCCTTCACTGTTCATGTGCTGATAAGTCTCAATCAGTCATTTAAACCAAACTACATTCTGTGTAAAAGAAATTGGTTTCCTTGAATCTTTTTTGAGGTTTTGTAATTCTTCCATTGTTTCAGGTAATTGGACCCATTGGAATAACAAAGTGGAAGAATGGATTTATCCATCCGACTCTACACCAGAGTATGGCTCCATTTTGGTTCCCAATGTGGATAATGTCAGAACAGATTTCCTGATAGATACTGTTGCCAAGCAGTCAAAGGTAATGTGATTTATTACCTTGCTCCTCTCTACATTTGTTTGTTACTCCACTTTTATATGTTTTAATTTTGTATCAGTGGTTGGACCCCTACTTTGTTTTAGCTGCCACTCATTGATAAGCAGGAATATGGGAAGGGAATACATCGCCCACTTTCTTTTCCATAGTTTGAATGGTGCTTTTTTGTATCTTACTCTGAATTTTGCGACATTGCCACCAATTATTTTATTTTTTAATGAGAAAGATGACGTAGAGGTCATCAAGGTCCAAATTTGAGCCCTAAAATTGATAGAAATTTTGAAATGTCAAGGGGTCATGCCATGCGCTTACTTCGTCATAAGTTTTGCATATATCAAGATATTTTGGAATTACGATGAATTCAAAATCAGAAAAGCAATAACTTAATAAAGCATTTAAAACGAATATTATACTATGAACTTCATTTTAGCATCTTTAGTTGATAGGTGTCGTGTAAAGCTTTTGGTGGTGTTCTTTGACAGGCGGTTTTGCTGATTGGTGAGCAAGGAACAGCCAAGACGGTGATGATCAAAGGCTACTGTGGCAAGTACGACCCTGAGCAACACATGGGGAAGAGTTTCAACTTCTCCTCTGCAACCACGCCCCTCATGTTTCAGGTAGGTTCTTGGGTCAAGATGTGTGTCAGTTCTTATATCATAACTTTTGTTAACTTCAGCGGTGGCGGAAGTGGGTCAACAAGGGTAGAGATGGGTTTTTTGGGGTCAACAAGGGTCAAAGTTTGCGTCAGTTCTTATGTCGTAACGTTTGTTAAACGGAATCGAAGAATGGACAGTGGAAGTGTAGAGTACAAGAGGCACGTACCCACTATTCTTTGGAAAAGTTTGAGAAGTACCTTACCACCATTTTTTGGAAAAGTTTAAGAAGTACTTTTTCAGAGACCACTTTTGAAGGTGATCAGAGAGTACTCTTCAAGTTTAGTATCTTCCGCGAAAGCTTCCCTGATGAACATCATGCGTTCACTATTATAATACTTTAAAATTCCTCTTCCGATTTGTCAGTCATACTTTTAAGATGTTAAAAAAAAATTATCAACTATTAGCCACCACTTATACCCCACCTGAACTTTTTGGGCCACTTTTATTCTTATACACATACTTTCTGTTTAATGTTCCAAATTTACTTAAATGCCCCACATTTAATGTCAGACCCCCACGTTTATTTCCACCCCACCTTGCCATTACTTGACTTGAAATTTTGTACATTTTCTAATACAAACGGTATATTATCACAAATATCATATATCACAATTTCATAAAAACTTTGATTGGTTGATGAATATAATATGCAATTTTTTTGTCAATATTAATATGCAGTATATAAAGTATTGAATTTGAGGTATAATTTTTCTCTTACAGAGAACAATTGAGAGTTATGTGGATAAGCGTATGGGTAACACTTATGGACCCCCTGCTGGTAAAAAGATGACAGTGTTTGTGGATGACATCAACATGCCCATTATCAATGAATGGGGTGATCAGGTTAGTACTAAACCTTTGTAATACTTTAAAAAAAATATGTTGGAATCTTCTGTGTAAAGTATTGTGGGGCAATGCGTTAACATTGTGTGGTGTATCAAGATATACAATTTTTGAACTGTGCGCTGTATATTATGTAAAGTATAACAGGGTCGGTGTAGTGGTCATTGAGTCTTCTTGTATGATAGATGAATAGGAAAGAAACTTCTTTGCTATCTTGTTGCATTTCAGGTGATATCAAGATGAAAGTGACTGGTGATCATGGGTGTAGCCAGGGGTGGGGGTGGTGCGGGTTCGGATATTTTGCTAAAAGGTCCAGATTTTGAGGCAAAGACTTTTTTTTTTGTCTCTACCCAAATTTAGCCTCCAAACAGATTAAAGACAGCTATTGTGACAATTTTTGTTATGCCTGTCAACATTTCTTTCTTTGTTCTATGACCCCCCCACCCAAAAAAAGAATAGCAATGGCAAAGACATTTTTCTTTTGTCTTTACCCAAATTTAGCCTCCAAACAGATTAAAGACAGCTATTGTGACAATTTTTGCTATGCCTGTCAACATTTCTTTCTTTGTTCTATGACCCCAAAAAAAAAAAAAAACAATAACAATAATGATAATAATAATAATGATGATAATAATAATAATTATAATAATAATGATAATAATAATAATGATGATAGTAATAATAATAATAATAATAATAATAATAATAATAATAATATTAATAATAATGATAATAATAATAACTTCATTTTCGGATTTTCTTTTCGTGGATGGGCTTTTATCCTCGGTGAGATCGTTTCTTTTCTTTTTCTATTATATTTTCCCTCGTTCTGTCCCGACTTTTCACGCCCTTCGTTACTAATACAGCGGTCCCCATATAGTGGTTCCGCGATTTTTCTAGCTGCCTCGGGTCTCTCGGCCCTTGGTTTTTCTTTCATAATGACAAAGCGCCTATGCAGTGACCTTGACCTTGACCCCCTCCCTCCCCGTGACCCACCTGCTACCATCATTGACCATTCTGCAACCCCAATCCCAAAAATCCTTATAATCCATGCCACCAACAAGCAGGAAAGCTTTAAAATAGTTTCTCCTTTCCTCATCCATAAAGCCCTCTTTGGCCTTGTCGGTACCCTCCCCAAAGTCTCTACCCTTAGATCCGGTGATCTCCTGGTGCACTGCACCAGGGACACAAGCCACCACCCTCCTTTCCACCAAAACCCTATCCAACTCTGGTATCGACATCACAGTCACCCCCATCGCTCCCTAAACTCCAGCAAAGGCGTCATACGCACCGCGATCTTGCGTACATGACCGATGACGACCTCCAAGAAGAACTAGCTAACCAACATGTAATCAAGCCCGTCGTCTCGTTCTAAAGAGAGACGGAGCCAAACTCCCACCAACACCATATTTCTCACTTTCGCAACTCCAACTCTCCTCCCACATCATTGCCGGCTACCTGAGAATCCAGGTCGCCCCTTATATTCCTAACCCTTTACGTTGCTACAATTGTCAGAGGTATGGCCACGGGAAAACTCCTGCCACAGCCAAGCGCACTGTGGTAACTGCGGAGCCCGGACCATGACAACACCTCCTGCACCAACCCCCACTCTGCACAAATTGTGACGGTAAACACCCAGCAAACCATCCCTCCTTCTCGAAAGACTGTCCCACCTGGCTTCAGGAAAAACAAATAACTAAACTTAAAACCCTTAACCCCAACATAACCTACCCTGAGGCCAGGAAACAATTCCTCGCCCTTAACTCCAAACCTTCCTACTCAAACGTAGTCTCCTCTAACTCTAATTCCGCCCCCAAACACAACTAACACAACAAAACTAACTCCCATGCCCAAACCGACCTCACCTGGCTCTTCTTACCTAGTCCTAAGCCCATCACCATTTCCAACAACCCAATCACACCCAATACCCACACCACCTCCACCACCACTTCTCTCCTCAACCCCCTTCCTACTCTAAAGCCCCTACCGCCCCTACACCAACTCCACTAATACCTTCATACATCAAGCTAAAACCAGCCAAGCAAACAACCAACAAACCAACAAATCAACCAGCAAACAACCAACCAAAAACAATCAATCAACAAACAACCTATCAACAAACAACCAATCAACAAACAACCCACCTCCCAAACCCACACTGAAGAGAGTATGGATTGTTCGATTACGAACACACGGATCATACTTCTCGCCCAATTTTCAAAACAATCGCTCCCAAAGAAACAAATCCAAAGAAAAAAACAAGCGAACTCAGACCCAGCAGATCTTCCTCCAGATAACCCCCCGCCTCCTTTATGGCATACACCACAATCAATTACAATAACACCCACAACATCATACAATGGAACATTAGGAGCCTTAAGGCCAATTCTGAAGAAATCGACCTTCTGGCCTCCACCTTCAACCCGGTCGTCTTCTGCCTACAAGAAACTTTCTTGAAAACCACCGACCATTACTCCCTTAACAACTTTGCTTGCTATCACAAACATCAAGTGGATGCTGACAGGGCCTGTGGTGGCGTCTCCATTCTCGTTAGACACGATATCCCACACAGCCCTGTTCGTGTGCACACCGACCTTCAGGCCATCTGTATTTCTATCTCCCTCCACAAAACTTTCACTCTCTGCAATATCTATCTCCTCCCAACACCAACATTCAACCAACCAGCCTTAACAACCTCATCTCTCAGCTTCCCACCCCTTCATCCTTCTTGGTGACTTCAACGCTCACAACCCTCTGTGGGGCTCTAATACCACCACCCCTAGAGGCAAGTTCATCGAAAACGCTCTCCGTCAGCACAGCCTGTCCTTACTGAACACTAACTCCCCGACCTACCTTCATCCTGCCACAGGCTCTCTCACCTGTATTGACCTGTCTATCTGTTCCCCTAACCTCCTCCCTGACTTTAGTTGGAGAGTCACTGCTGACCTCTGTGGTAGTGATCATTACCCTCTTCTTATACACTCCAATCTTCAAATCCCCACTGAGCACACCCCCCAACTGGAACCTCGACAAGGCTGACTGGTCCCTTTTTGAAACCCTCTGTGACTCACACCTCTCCCCCCATCTTCTCGAGGATGAGGATCCCATGTCTAACTTCAGTAATATCCTTATCAACATCGCCACCTGCTCAATTCCCAAAACCTCCAAACCCCAAATCATCCCCCAACCCCTGGTTCTCAGATGACTGCAAAACCGCCATCAAGAACAGGAAAAGAGCCCTCAGGAACTTTAAAACTAACCCGACCACCCATAACCTTAACCTCTTTCGCATCAGCCGTGCAAGGCCAGACGCACTATCAAGGACAGTAAAACCAACACTTGGAACAACTTTATCTCTTCTCTCACCACCAACACCCCACTAAGAAGATTTGGAGAATGGTTAACAGCTTCCACGGCAGAGTAGGCAAATCTTCCATCTCCCATCTCTCTTGGAATGGAGACCTTCTCACCATAAAAAAAGACATCGTTGACCACCTCGCCGCCTCTTTCAGCAACATCTCGGCCTCGACCAACTACTCCAATGCTTTCAAAATCAAAAAAAGCTTGCGATGAAGCCCGGAGAATCACTTTTCCCTCTGACAACTCCGAAAGCTACAACACCCCTCTCACCCTTTCTGAATTAAACCAAGCCATCAGCGACGCTGGCTGCACCTCCAAGGGCCCAGATAACATCCCCTATCAGTTTCTGAAACACCTCCCCATCAAAGCCACCACTACCCTACTCACCATCTTCAACCACATTTGGTCCTCACACTCCTTTCCCCCTATCTGGAGGACAGCTATTGTCATCCCCGTCCTTAAACCGGGAAGGATAGCACCGACCCACCAGCTACCGACCCATCGCCCTCACCTGCTGTCTCTGTAAAATTATGGAAAAGATCATGAACCAGAGACTAAACTGGTTCCTTCAGACCAACAGAATCTTCTCCTCTCACCAAAGCGGCTTCCAAAAACATCACAATACCCTGGACCAGTTAATCACACTCGACACCGCCATTCGGGAATCCTTTGCAAAAAAACACCTCATTGCCATCTTTTTCGACCTCGAGAAAGCTTTCGACACTACTTGGAAATACAGCATTACCCGCAAGTTTCACACCATCAGCCTCAGCCAGGCCACCTCCCCATCTTTATTCAAAACTTCCTCTCACCCAGGCAGTTCCAAGTTCAGTATTGGCCACACCCTCCAAGCCATACCCCCAAGAAGAGGGCATCCCCCAAGGCAGCATCCTCTCCCCACTCTCTTCAACCTGAGCATTAATGACATCGGGAATGACCTTGGCCCCAGCATCAAACGTACCTCTCGTGGATGACTTCACCATCTTCTACTCCTCCCTAGCTTTCCTATTGTTGAAAATAGGCTTCAAACCAGCCTCAATCAGCTGCAAGTCTGGAGCAACAATAACGGTTTTAGATTCTCCAAAGACAAGACAGTCTGCATGCACTTTTGTCATTTCAACAACCTCCACCCCAACCCGAACTTTGTGCTCAATGGGAATCGCATCCCTAAAGTTGAAAACACAAAGTTCCTTGGTCTAACTCTAGACCCCAAGCTCACCTACAAGCCCACATCACCAACCTGAAACTAAAATGCAATAGCTCCTCAACCTCCTCCGACTGCTCTCCAACACTACTTGGGAGCGAACCGCTATGCTCTCCTCAAAATTTTCAGGCTCACCATTCGTGCCAAGCTTGACTATGGCAATATTGTTTACTGTGTCGCTCACAACTCATACCTCAACCACATTAACACCATCCAAAATGAAGCCCTCAGGCTTTGTCTAGGAGCCTACAGGACCTCCCCAATCACTAGCCTTCATGTTGAAGCCAACGAACCCCCTTTCTACTTAGATGTAAAAGCTTAGCCTCTCCTATGCTTTTAGAGTCCTCACCAACACTCAGAACCCTGTTTACAACCTCATTAGGTACCCCAATTTCTCCTCCTCTTTGATAGGACTAAAACCCTATCGCCCCCTTCAGCTTACGCATTAAATCAGACCTCTTTCAACTTGGCATCAACCCGCCACTCTCGGCACCTATTCCTGGCCCACTTTTCCGCCTTGGGCCACCCCCTTCCTTCTGTCCACCTAGACCTCTCCACTTATAACAAAACTCAAACTCACCCTAATCTCTTCATCAATCTCCACAACCAAATCAAAGACCAACTCTCAAATTACACCTCTATCTATACTGATGGCTCCAAGGAAGGCAACAAGACAGCTGCTGCTGCCATCATCCAAGACATCACCCTCAGTAGCAGACTTCCTGACCACTCATCCATCTTTTCAGCCGAGGCTAAGGCCATTCTCCTCGCCCTCAACTTTATTGAGTACTCTCCTCTTAGTCACTTTGCCATTTTCTCTGACTCAAAGGCTGTTCTTACTTCATTACTCAATCTTAAATGGGATAACCTCACCTGCCACCTCCTCCTCCGAAACTCTTTTCTCCCACCCTCTGCAGGAAAAGTGTTCTTTTCTTCTGGATACCCAGCCATGTTGGCATCCCTGGCAATGACAGGGCTGATACAGCCGCTAAGCTTGCCCCTTAACCTCCTCCCTTCCCTTTTCCCAAAAACCTCTCTGACATCAAACCGCTTATCGCTTCTCTTGTTCGTGACCGCTGGCAAACCTTATGGAACTTCCAAATTGATAACAAACTCCATGTTATCCAGCCCACAATCCCGATCAAATCCACCATCAACAACCTTTCTCGATCGACAACGCTCATATTACCCGCCTTAGAATTGGTCACACCCACCTCACTCACTCCCACCTCCTTATTGGTTCCCCCAACCCCTCTGTAACAATTGCCACTGCATCCTTACAATCCAACACGTCCTTGCTTGCCCCTGTACAACCTTCCCAGAGCTTCTCGCTCCCCACAACTCAATTGCTGAGTTCTTAAAAAAATCCTCCAGATAAAATAGTCTCCTTCCTTCAGCATGCATCCTCTACAACCATATTTAATCCTCCTCTTCCACCCCTCTCTACTCTGTTTTTAGTTTTACCCATGCACCTCCTCTCTCGATCACAGCTTTCTGGCTTTTGTTCTTGAATTTCTCTCATTCTTCCCCTGGTCTCTTTCCTTACTACCTCTAAAATGATCTGACCTCTCAGGCACAATTTGACCTTCGTTGTCGTGGTGCCGTTAAGACCTCATCAAACAAACAAACAAACAAATAATAATAATGATAATAATATTAATATTGATAATAATAATAATAATAATGATAATAATAATAATGATAATGATAATGATAATGATAATGATAATGATAATGATAATGATAATGATAATGATAATGATAATGATAATGATAATGATAATGATAATGATAATGATAATAATGATAATGATAATGATAATGATAATAATCATAATGATAATGATGATAATATTAATAATAATAATAATGATAATAATAATAATAATGATAATAATAATAATAATAATAATAATAATAATAATAATAATAATAATGATAATTAATAATAAATAAATAAGAAATATAAAAGGCTGGCTACATACACCCATATCTATAATAGAAAAAGTGATGCCTGTCAAGTGTCCTGTTAATTTGCAATTCTAGAACTGCAAATTATTGGTAGAAAAGTAGAGAAATTTTTTGTTGTAAAGTTGCTATTTTTTGTCCTTTTGAATTGATATTCTAGAATACTCGTCATTGTAATCAGTCAGGTCCAATTTGTAATATTATTTTTTGAATTTTTAGGTGACCAATGAGATTGTTCGTCAAATGATGGAATTTGGCGGTTTTTACAACCTGGAGAAGCCTGGTGACTTCACGATCATTGCTGACATCCAGATGATGGCAGCCATGATTCAGCCTGGCGGTGGACGCAACGACATTCCACAAAGATTGAAGCGAGAATTCAACATCTTCAATTGCACCTTGCCGTCCAATGCATCCATCGACAAAATCTTTGGTATGATGTGTTTCTGTAGTTGTACTGGTTGTGGAAACTGTTTTTGATATTGTCACAATCACATAACAAACTCTTTCCTGCATAGACTTTTAAACCCCAAATCAATAAATACATTAAAAATTCACTTTATAAATCTATTTATTAGAAATTGTTTATTGATGCTTCCCCCTCCCTCTCCACCCTCTGTCATGACATACTCTTATTTAATAACAATCTTATGATCTGCTCCTTAAATCTAGGAATGAGAATCAAAAACTCATACACTCAAATTTTATGATATTTTCAAATTCTCACCATTACAACCTTGTGAGGTATCACACTTACACCTGGCCCCACCAACCCCCCAAAATATAACCACTGTTCCTCCACTAACTTGGTTTGATACCAAGAACATGTGCAAACTTGTCCTACATTTAGACTTTCTTCCCCCTTCACCCCCTCCCCAAAAAAATAAAACATGAGACATCTTTTAGCCCACTACACCTCTAAGAATATTTAATAAAACCTTTACTAGCATGTGATTGCTCCAACTTCATTTAAATTTCTCTTACTCGGCCCTTTAGCTCATATGACCATTAGAGTGCAGTTTTACAATTAGCAATCATCTAATTCACATACACACAAATATATATATATATATATATATATATATATATCTATATTTATATATATATATCTATATATATATCTATATATCTATCTATATATCTATATATCTATATATATATATATATATATATATATATATATATATATATATATATATATATATATATTATATATATATATATATATATCTATATATATATATATATGCTTTAGGAGCAGGAGTATTATCATCAACTTTAAAAGATCATAAATAGTACATATTATCATTAAATAATCATTTATTTATTAATTAAAGAAAATATGAAGAAAAAATAGATAAGGCAAATTATTTGTGTTCATTTGCAGGTGTGATTGGGACAGGTCACTACTGTGAAGAGAGAAACTTTTCAGAGGAAGTAAGAGAATTAGCCAATGCCCTTGTGCCCATTACAAGACGATTCTGGCAGCTCACAAAGGTAAACCTGTCACTTGTTTGTACTACCTTTATTCTTTAAATGTAATTATCTTTGATATTTTATCGCTAAGTCTATCAGTCCATAACAACCATATGTTCTTTTGAAATCATAATTTTAAAGTACTTATAGAAGTTATTTTATCTTTTAATGTTTTATTGGTGTAGATGTAATTGTTCTTAAATCCTTTTAATGTTCTCTATTTTCATTTATATTCGACCTTATTATTATTTTGCTGCATGCTTTAATTAAAGTTCTTATCTTTATTTTCTAATGTCAGCATGTAAAATTTTATTTGTACAGTCTATTACTACCATATGTTTTTTTAAATCATAATTTTAAAGTACTAATAGAAGTTATTTTACCTTTTAATGTTTAATTGTGTAGATGTATTATTCTTAATTCCTTTTAGTTTTTCTCTATTTTTACTTATATTAAATCTGATTACTTTATATATTTATTTGCTGCATGTTTTAATTACATTCAGTATTTTAGGGCTAGTTTTCTTATGTGTTCATTTTTCTTATGTGTTCATGTGGTATTTTCTTTGTATTGCGCCAATGATTATTTACATAGATTTTGGCGCTATATAAATTGTAATAATGATGATGATGATGATGACAACGACGATGATGAAGACGACAACGATGAAATATTGAGTTCAGCATAATTACTAAGAATTTTGTCATATCCGCCAGTCAATAATTTTGTAGGAAAGATGTTAGAAATCATCAATTTGCAGAAATTTGTTATGAAACTGGTGCACCTTGAAGTAAAATGAGCTCTATTATTTAGAAATACCATATTTGACGTAAATATATAATCGCGCCACTTTTTAGGTCTGAAGTTTTGTTGTTGTAATAAGCCCCATGCTCCAGGACCACATACAATGTGCTATTCGAACTGCATTGTGTGAACTGGTTCTATACTAGCCTCACAATAACCACCACAAAAACATTGTGAGCGTCAGACTCGGAATAAGCAAATAATGTGACAAGTGTTATTTTAATTAATGAAATAAATTAAGTTATCAGTTAAAAAATGTTAGGTGGACGCTTATTTAAGTGCTTAATACGTCTAATACGGTATGCAAAAAATCATTAAAGCAACAATGCCATCAAAATTGCTTGATAGTAATGGGTTCAGCGGAAATTTTTCAGAATTTGGTAATTATACTCAAAATGTCTTAGAAATAATCAATACTTGAATTTGCATACATTTTGTTTAGAATTGCATGAAGTTCTTAGGCAAACTTTCAACTGGCTCTTTAATACATTTTGCACAGGTTGAATTTTAACCTCTCAAAATTTTAAAATAAAACTAACTTTTATGAAATTTAAAGGCTGTTCTATGCAGAGGTTGATGCATAAACATATTTTTGACTTTGTTTCCAGACCTTGAAGTCTGTGTGTGCCAAGTTGAACTGTTTTAGTTGATATTTGTTTTATTCTTAGAAAATGCAATTTGTAGAGAGAAATTAAACAATTGGGGGGAAATATAATATGCAGGATGAAATTAGATGGTGATGAATTGTGAGGATTATACTCTAGGGGAGTTAAAGGAATATTCCCATGAATTTTCATTTTCTGTATATGATAGAGAAGTATGACAGAAACAATTTGATGCAAAAATCATGTGGATATCATTTTCCGTTCAGGAGGTATTGCATGTCAAAGTTTGTGTGAGTGCTAAAAAGTGCCTCACTGTGTACAGTAAAAGGCAAATTTTTAAAGGCCATTTTTGTGTATTTCATCGAAAATTAACTGATAGATTTGACTCTTCTGAAATTACTGGAAGCATTTTTTGTTTATCAATTGAGATGAGATATAACATACACTGTATAAGAACAATGTTTGCTCATATGTTTATGATTCTGACACTTGAAAGTAAAAGAGAAAAAAAAATTGTTTCTAGCAATACATAAAAATTGTCTTGGAACTGCCTTTATGACATCACACTGTACACTGAGTCACTTTTCAACACACTCGCTCAATCTTTGAAATGAAATAACTCCTGAACGGAAAAAGATATCAACATAATTTTTACACCAACTTGTTTCTGCAATAGTTCTCATACTTGTATAAAAATGAAAATTGACGGGAATATTCCTCTAAGACAAAAGTAGAGGCACATAAAATGGAAATATGAAGTTGATGCTTGGAGGAAGGAGGAGGGGGGGGAGGAAAGAAAAATAAGAGATTGGTGGACGATCAGATATAATTTAATAAATAATGTAAAAAAGATAGGGACAGATTCCAAAAGGCTTTTTATATTCCCGAAATGTCTATCTTGTCATTTTTTGCAAATAATGAATGAATTCTTTTAAACTGAGTTGAACTGAAGTGAAGGGAATTCTCACCGTAATATTTATTCCTAAATAGAGACAATTTTGAAGTATTAAATTGGCACTTTCATAATAGTTTTAGGTTAAAAATGAATGTAATTTTCATTTTAAAGAACTTATTTCATTTCATGTATTTGTTTCTTTTTTTGTATATTTATAGTAAACTTTAACATATAAGAATGATACAGACAGTTATTCATGTAGCTATACCAGTGGAGCAAGCTTTTTCTCATAACAGTATCCCAAAATGCATCTCTCCAAAACAGATTAAGATGCTTCCGACACCGGCAAAGTTTCACTACATCTTCAACCTTCGTGATCTCTCCCGTATCTGGCAAGGCATGATCAATACAATCAACAGCGTGGTCAATTCCAAGGAGATCCTAATGTTGCTATGGAAACATGAGTGCACTCGTGTGATTGCTGATCGCTTCACCAACCAGCCGGACTGTGATTGGTTCTTGAAGACAATGAACAGAGTGATTGGGGAGGAGCTAGGGGAGGAGCTTCAAGGTTATCTGACCAAAGAAGATGGATACTTTGTTGATTTTTTACAGTAAGAAATGAAATTGTATTTTTTGGTAGCATTACCTAGATGAATTATTTTGCTGACCTTCACTAATTGTCTTTCCATGATGCCATTGGTGTATTTTTGTCTATCCAAGAGATTGATTTGAAAAACACCTTACTCGACAGATCCTGAAAAAGTACATTTCTCAATTAGCAGTGAAACAAAATGATTATCTTCCTCCGCATCTCGTCATCTCTTTTTCTCGGACATAAGCTCACCTCTTTAGCACAATTTGACCATCACTGTCTTGTGCAGTTAAACCTCAATAAACAATCATTGTGGGAGTAATGGAAATGAAAAAGCTGATCCTGCTGCTAAGACAGCACTGGACATAAATCAATCCTCTTCTCTAATACTCGTCTCACAAGATTGTTAATTGGACATGCTTTCACCACACTGTATCATTAACGGAGTATTTCAGTGGTCAAGCAAGTTTGTCTTTTATAAAAGAGGATTTAAAAAGATAGAAAATAGTGAAGAAATTACTTCTATATCCTATTCATTTAGGAGATATTCAAGTCAATTTTTTTGTCTCTGTGTAAAAATGACTGGTGTTGTAAGACTGGAAAAATGTCGCCCTTATCATCACATTCTTAACATTTTTTGTTGTTACTATTTCAAGAATTTTTTCTACATTTTTCTTCAAGTATTAAATTATAATTACCTTACTAGATTATGTTTTACTTATTTCCTGACATATCCAATGTTTCTAAGCTACAAAATCACAGGACAAGAAATGATAGAATACATACAGACTTTTGAGTAATCTTGAGGATGTGACTAGTCTAGGACATCACTAGTCTGATTTCAGTCATTTCTATACCAACATTTAAACTTAAATACCTCCGTAACGAAATAAGATTTTTGAATGCTTTCTTCACCATTTTGTCTCTTTTGTAGTCATCTTTCATGTAATATAGACTTGCTTGACCCCTGAACTAATCTTCTGATCAGAATATACCAAGATTCTTCATAAATTTGATCAGCCATAATCTAAAAAAAATATTTAAGAAAAAAAAAAATTAATTAAATTTAATTCTGATAAATGTTTTGCTCAGAATTTGATGTTCCTCTGGGGCAAGGTGTAACTATTAATTAAATGTTTTGCTCTTTTGCAGGGAAGCCCCGGAGGCTACTGGTGAAGAACCTGATGATGCCGACTTCGAAGCCCCCAAGATTTACGAGCTCATTCCATCGTATGACGGCCTGGAGGAGAAACTGCAGATGTTCATGGCCCAGTACAATGAAGCCATCAGAGGAGCGGGTATGGACCTTGTGTTCTTCAAAGATGCAATGGTCCATCTTGTGAAGGTAATGTTTTAAGAGTGCACATCGCATAGACTTTATGTTCTTCAAAGATGCAATGGTCCATCTTGTGCTGGTAATTTTATGAAAGAGTCAGGCCTGTAGCCACCATTGGGCATGGGATACCATGCCTGGAAAAGGTTTGTACCCTCTTGTATGAAATTATGGAATACGGAGAATTGGTCAAAGTGTCTCTGGTGGAAGTGTTTGTGCCCCAATTTGACAAAAATTCTGCATGGGTATGGTCCAGAAACATAAGGACACAGGGGGTGGGGGACAAATACCCTCAGCCCTGAAGAGAATTGGAAACATGGATAAAATCACTTGAAGACATAAAAGAAAAAATGCCTGAAAACATCTGCATAATTTGCTGTTACTAATTTTTGTACCAAAATTCAATGAAACTGAGACAAATTTTGCAAGAAGAAGAAAACAACTTCTGGGTATAACCCTCGTAGTAGACTTGAGGCTGGTGTGCCGATGTACAGAAATGACATTCTGAATAAGTAAGGACATTTGACATCAAGTTTAGTGAAGAAATTTTTCAGGTTTTGAATAATTTGCCGCACTTAAAAACCAATCTTCTTGTGGTTATATTGATTGTTTCTCTGTTTAATAACAACCATGTCCAAAATAAAGTCATTCTGGTTTTCTCTTTGTCTAGATTTCTCGCATCATCAGAACACCGAGAGGCAACGCTTTACTTGTGGGTGTTGGGGTTCTGGTAAACAATCCCTAACAAGATTAGCCTCGTTCATTGCTGGGTATAAGACGTTTCAGATCACCCTAACAAGGTATGATGTCCTTTTGTACAAGTTGTGTGTTCTTTGGATGTAGCAATATGCACTGGGTTGTTTGGCTTTTGTAGTCACCATTTGCCCTTACAATCCTGTACATCATATCTGATTTTCATAAACATGTTTCTTATATTATCTTGAGGTAACCAGAAGTGACCTAATAGATAAGAGGTCACATAAGGAGAAATTTGTTTGCCTGAATAGGTTTTTGGGAGAATTTTTATAACATCTAGTATGGTAATTCCTAGTGGCAGTTACATTTATTTCCTTATACCTTACCTTCTATGCAATAAAAACATGGCTCTCAACTGGCCAAGCAAGTTGTGATATCCGCACCTGCTGAAGCTAGTCTTAGACCAGCCTTACGACCTTCTTGTTTTTGCTCGACACTTTTTTGGCTTCATCTTGACTTATATTTGCCTGAGCATCCCCCAAACAAATTTTGACACTTACCTATTTTACAGTGGTGGAATATAGCTTCTTCCTTGTATGTTAATGATAATTGTATCTTTCATATTATTGTTATGATGATTATTTTACTTTTAAGCCCACTGTTTAGTTCAAAAGCTTATTTGAATTCACTAAACAATCCTTAGAATTATCTGTCTTCATTGCCAACTGGCCACGGGGAAAACATTTTTATTGATTGTTTATTTCTTGTAGGTCGTACAATACGTCCAACCTGATGGAAGATCTGAAGGTGTTGTATCGTGTGGCCGGGCAGCAGGGTCAGGGCATAACATTCATCTTTACGGACAACGAGATCAAGGAGGAAAGCTTTTGGAATACCTCAACAATGTGCTCTCTTCAGGAGAGGTGGGGTTTGTTTTCTTATCTTGAAGAAACTACTTGGGGGATATAGATTCAAAATTGGTGTGCGGTTTACACAAAAAAATATACCACTATGATTCTTCAACATATAACTCTTCAAATGATTAATCAAGAATGTGATTTACACCAAGGGTGAAATGGCATGTGAGACAAAGGGTAGAATATGGAATGTGGGACAGGGTGGAATGGCATGTGGGACAGAGGTTGGAGTGGAATGTGGGGCAGGATGGATTGGCATGTGGGACAGAGGGTGGGAGGGCATATGGTACAGGGTCAAATGGCATGTGGGACATAGAGTGTGAGGGCATGTGGGAAAGCATGGAATGGCATGTGGGACAGGGTAGGATGCTATGTGGAGCAGAGTGGAATGGCATGTGGGACAGAGGGTGGAATATGTGTTATTAAAAGAGAGGGAATTTGTATTGTTTGCGATGTCTGGTTACTCTTAAATCTTTGATTAGCTTTGATATTTCCGTTAGCTAAATGATATTTCTTAAGCTAAATGATATTTCCTTTAGCTAAATGATATTTCCTCTAGCTAAAAAATATTTCCTTTAGCTTAAAGATATTTCCTTTAGCTAAATGATATTTCCTTTAGCTATATGATATTTCCTTTAGCTGAATGATATTTCCTTTAGCTAAATGATATTTCCTTTAGCTAAATAATATTTTCTTTAACTAAATGATATTTCCTTTTAGCAAAATGATATTTCCTTTTAGCTAAATGATATTTCCTTTAGTTACATGAATTGCAAAAAGTCCACAAGTTTATTGTCCTAATACTCAACAAAATGATGCATATCATTCTCAGGTATCTAATTTATTTGCTCGTGATGAGATAGATGAGATTACTCAGGAGTTGATACCAGTGATGAAGAAAGAGTACCCTCGCCGACCCCCAACAGGAGAAAACCTCTATGACTACTTCATCAGCCGATCCAGGCAGAACCTTCATGTGGTCTTGTGCTTCTCACCGGTAAGGTCTACGAACATTCATGTAGCCATTTCTATATTGGTATTAAACAACACATGTTGAATTCTGAGCAGATCAGTTTTTGAATTTTTTAAATAGTACTAATAGTTTTTGGGTTATGACTGATCAAAGTTTGATCAGTTTTTGATTTATGTGAAATGTGTAATGTATGACTCAGCCAACAGCTCAAAAGATTTATTTCATTGTTTAAAGAAGATAAAGTTGTCATTTTTCAGTCATGAAGAATGCTGGAGAGGTGTTGTTAAAGCCAACGAACCAAGGAATCATTAGTTTGTTCCCAATAGAAAGTTCCCTTTGAATACTTTTTAGAAAATTCTATTTTCAAGGGTCAAAGTGTTACCGGACCTGCAGTCATACAATAATGACAATTGCAATTTTTATTTAGCAACCAATTTAGTGACATTTTGGGGACTAACCTTTTAGTTGACTGGTTTGGTGACGTGGTGCAGCAAAGGTAAACTGTTGTCACCCTGGGGGACCTGCAGATGAAAACATGAGGATCTCTATGAATACTGCTGAAATGTGTTACAAAATCAATATACATAGGAGTATGCTTGCTTGTGTAAGAACACACTGCCATACAAAATGATGCATTGGTAAATACAATAGGGATCTGTCGGTGTATCTACAAGCTACCGGTGCATTGGAAAAAAATTGTCATGATTAACAAAACAGAAATTAAATAAAAATCAGTGTTTTTGTTTTCATGGTAGAGAAAATGAGATGATATTTCTGAAAATTTTAGATCTAAAGAGTAATTATTATTTGAAAGTGATATCACCTATCAAAGTTCTGCTCATAAGTAGTATTCAAAAGAATCAAATGCATATTTTAACAGTCATTTGTCACCTCTAACTTATAGGTAAATAGATTTCAATTTGGATGTTTTGATTGGTAGTACTAATTCTCATAAGCCAATCAGCAGTTGTTTTGAAATACCTATCGTGTACATCTGCTTTAAAATCATGCAGATATCCCCACTTTTCTTCTTGCTATGAAAACACATGTTATATACCAGCTACACTTCTTGTTCATAGATTAATTGGTTCTGTAAACAATTTATCCACTCAATATTTATATTTGTCATGCATAAGTGACATTAAAGGTCAATGGTGGTCAAGTGTTATTTTACTAAACCGCCGAAAATAGCCAAAAACGGCTGTTGGGGAATAAAGGAGATGTACACAACATGTAAAATATACTCCATCACTTGTGAATTGTAATAGGTAGCCTTTAACCCAAATTTGACATCTTCATAAAATTTACTTTTTTCCTCAATCTTCAGGTGGGAGAAAAATTCCGCAACAGATCCCTGAAATTCCCGGGTCTCATTTCTGGCTGCACCATGGATTGGTTCAGTCGATGGCCGAAGGACGCTCTCATTGCTGTAGCCAAGCATTTCCTGTCCTCGTTCAACATAGTGTGCACCGATGAAATCAAACGACAGGTTCAACAAACTATGGGCAGTTTCCAAGATGATGTTGCAGAAACGTGCATTGAATATTTTGAAAGGTACTTTTGTAAATATTTGCCTCTTTGAATATCTCCTTTCCCTCCTACCTGGGCCTCACCTACTCCTCTCAACCTCTTTTCATCTGGGAAATATTCTTAATCTCTCAATCCAAGGGGGCCCGGGGAGTTATTAGGGCCCGTAAAAATGAAGGAAATTGTTTTCAAACAGCGAGGCCACAAAAATTGGCAAAAACTCATGCTTGACAATGACGAAAATGGTGTAAAATTGGAACAGAAGTTAGGTGACAACCTTTTTTTGTTTTTTTTTTTTGTCCTTAATTTTCTGTATTGGGGCCTGGATTTTTAGTTTGCCCCAGACCCCATGATCCTCTCGTAGCCCTTAGATAAGGACATTGCTCTACACATCAGGATGAATATTTGTTAGAGGTGATTTATCACTTAAAGATCATTTGTGTCATAGAAGCAGGTTTTTTCAGATTATTTTGAGCCACATATTTTTCTCTTTAAATGATGGTTCCAAATGGGGATTTCAGGGTTCTTTCTACCGCACTGTGCTTCACTGGCTTAACTAGGCATTTGATTTTTAAATTTCCACAATAGTAATTCTGATCTAAATTTGGTCAATTTTGTCCTAAATGTTCCGAATTCACTGATTATTGAATATAAATTCATTAGTATTGTTGAAAAGAAAAGAAAAAACATCACTTTTTGTTTGTTAAAAATATGTTCAAGTTTCCTGTTAGGGTGGGGGTGAGGGCGAATAATACTGCAGCTATGTTACTGCTATACATGCTTTCAAAACAAGTTAAGGATGGTGCCCCTCAAATTGTGTCTCCCTCCCTCTCCAATTTCCGATAATATCTCATCTTCAAATGTAGATATTTCTAAATAAAATTGTGCTATGATCTTTAGATTGTAAATGAAAAACAAAAGTTAAATGTACAAACAGTAAGAACACATTTTTCAGCATATGAACTTATTATCATTATCCACCTGTTTTCTTAAACCCTAATTGCCTAAAAGCCTTATACTTTGATTCAACATGTGTATGGTAAATTGGGGCAGCACTGTGAAGGACATGCTTTGATCATTTACCATGAAATAATATGAAGAGCACTCAAAACCAGTAAGATATTCAAAAATAACATAGCTGTTTGAGCGAAAACTCACCATTGAATTGAAAATGTTCTTAATTTCTTATTTTTCAGGTTCCGTCGTTCCACCCACGTCACCCCGAAATCTTACCTTTCCTTCATTGCCGGGTACAAAATATTTATTCAGAGAAACATGAAGAAATTAATGAGATGTCACGTCGCATGACCACTGGTCTGGACAAGCTGGTGGAAGCTTCAGAATCTGTGGCTATTTTAAGTCAAGAGCTGGCGGTCAAGGAGAAAGAACTGGCAGTTGCTTCCAAAGAAGCAGAAGTGGTGAGAAGCAAAGATTTGTTCTTGTCTTATGTTATATACAATTATATTAATCTAAGTTTAGATCCTCTCTGCCGCGATTCAACCCAACTCTGTCAAAAAGCTATTAATAGAGCATGACACTAAAAGTTCTCTTGTTGTAACACAAAATATCACAATGGGACTACTCCTGGAAGCATTTGTCAAAAATGTATTATTCCTTTTCTTTATGCTTCAAGAAATTAAAGAAACTCACATATTTTCTTTTGATGTTTTTTTTTTCTTCTTCTGAAGTTGTTGATAAGATAGGTAGGCACTCACTTTCCGGAATCTGGAATCAAATTGGATAATCTAAACTTCGATTTCTTTCACTATTCTTTTAGGTTTTGGCTGGTGTGAGTCAAAAGGCACAGGCAGCTGAGAAGGTCAAAAGTCAAGTCCAGAAGGTAAAGGACAAAGCGCAGGCCATTGTGGATGAAATTAATGTAAGTAACCCTATTGTATACTAGTGAGCACAGTACTTTTGACAAGGGGGGGGGGGAAGGGAGGGGGGGGGTTAAAGGGGTACCTTGTCTCTGGCCTGGGGTCCTATTGGCCTGGGTTGCAAGAGACCTGTGAAAATGGATATGTGTTCAAAAGATAGCGATCAACTTTTGCTTTATACGAGGTGGCTCATATATTCAAGATACCTCCTGGCCCATAATGGCTCGCGGTTGCCCTGATTGAATATGAGGTCTGATAGCTAGGCCCATATACTGCCAATTACATGTATGTTTAAAGATTAGTGACATTTGGCTGCAAATTAAAAATACTGCCAGTGAACTTTCTATCAAATTGAAGAAGTTTTTAGAAATTGGCCCATTATTGGAATTTAAGTTCTGATAGCTAGGCCATCTACTACTGCCAATAAATTACATCTTTGTGTTTGGACATTTGATCCACTTTAATAAGTGACATTTGGTTGCAACTTACAAATAATTTAAGTAAACTTTTTGTGTAGATAATATTAAACAATCATGTTTCTTTTGGAGGCTTAATTTTGCCAAATTAACATGCAGATGCACAGGAAAACACTCAATTTTCATGACAACAAAAGAACGGAATTTTTTTATATTTAATTTCACAAAAAAGCTGCAAATTAATTGTAGGTGTTGGTAACAATAATCAAAAGTATAATTGCTTGACTGATTGTAAAGAAAACTGATAATGTTTATAGATACACGCGAAACATGATCAAACAACAGCAATTTGACAAAAACTTGACCTCCAAGATTTTGAATTAGCATGCGCGAGAGCGTGAGTGACATAACGTGAAATACCTTAATAGTCTTCTCCAACCTTATACCCACCTACTACACTCTGTCCGACTTCTCCAACCTCTTTTTACCTCTGACATAATTGAATCTCTCGGGCACAATTTGACCATCTTTGTTGTGGTGCTTTTAAACCTCACCAAACAAACTGTATATTCACAATTGTTTTAGAAATGTGGCCATCAGTGATGAGATAATTGTGTTAATCAAAGTTCATGATTCAGTTTCATAAGAATGGAATTTTATTTATAGATGTGGTATAATCTTTGTGTTAAATGTTGCAGGCGGACAAAGTTATTGCAGAAGAAAAACTCGAAAAGGCAAAACCGGCCTTGGAAGAAGCAGAGGCCGCCCTCAATACAATCAAACCTGCTCACATATCGACAGTGCGTAAACTCGGCAAACCACCACATCTGATTATGCGAATTATGGATTGCGTGTTGCTGTTGTTTCAAAAGAGGCTCGATTCCCTTTCTGCGGATCCGGAGAGGAACAGTCCCAAGCCGTCTTGGTCCGAAGCGTTAAAGGTACTGTAAAATCAGATTTGTTTATTTGTAAAAGAATTATAAAAAAAAATTATCCATCAGGCTCATATTTTAGCAACCACATGTCTGTTTTGTTTCATATTTGGTATCTTTATGATGTTAACTGGTGTGTACATGTTTGTGATGTAAAAATGTTAGATTTCATAAATACATAGTGGGCGCGGTTTAATCTGATTTGCTGAAAAAAGCTTGTAAACACTGTTTTTGAAGAATGGTAAACTGGAATCATGTCATATGTGTGTTAATGCCTAGGTCATCCTAGGCGGGGCTTAATGATAAAATCGTAGAATGCTCATATTTTAACAACCGCATGACCTATTTGTTTTAAATTGGTATAATTATGTTGTTAGCTAGTGTGTACAAGTTCATGGTACCAAAATATTGAATTTCATTGATATGCATAGTAGGAGGGGCTTAACAGGATTTGGTTGAAAAGAACTTGTAAACACAGTATCTCAAGACCAATAAGAAAGATTCAGCACATATGTGATACACAGATAGCCCATGGTCCACAGATGTGCCCTATTGTTTTTGGTAGCGATGTCATGCATATTAGTGAGTAGGCGGGGTTTAATGATAACATCTTTAAATGTTGATATTTTAAGAACCGCATTTCTGTTCTCTTTCGTATGTGATGTAATTATGATGTTAGCTAGTGTGTGCGTGTTCATGATAACAAAATGTTGAATTTCATTAATATGCAGAGTGGGCAGGGCTTAACATGATTTTGTAGAAAAGAGCTTGTAAACGCAGTATCTCAAGAACGATACATGGAATTCAGTTCATATGTGGAACACAGATAGCCCATGGTCTGCTGATGTGCCCTATTGTTTTTGGTGGCGAGATCATGCATATTAATGAATAGGTGGGGCTTAATATATTAATCATGAATTGCTTATATTTTAACAATCGCATTGCTTTATTTCATATTTGGTGTAATTGTGATGTTAGCTAGTGTATTGATATGCCATGGCATGACAGGTAATACAAAACTTGCAAATCAGTGACCATATGGAAAAAAGCATCGAAACCACAAAACCTTTTGGTTCTGGTTTACACCCCTGTACTTCCTCTTTTAATCCCAGCTTCCTGGCTCTTAGCCCTTGTACTTCTCTCAGACTCCTCCTATTTTCGTTTCTTCCTACCTCTGGAATGATCTAACCTCTCAGGCACTATTTGACCCTTGCTGTCGTGGTGCTGTTAAGCCCTCATCAAATAAACAAACAAACACACTACAAAACTGGCAACTTTGATTTCCTCATCCTTGTAATGTATTTTTACAATTTTCTTATCTGATATCAATATACTCACCACTTACCCCTGGCGTTGAGGGAATTTTTGTCTCATAGAGAGGCAAAAGCCTATAAATAGACAAAATATGTCTTTAAAAAAATCTGGGGTGGGTCAAGTGGGAGGGAAAAGGGATCTTGCGAGGAGCAAATTCCCCCATGTTTCCCTCCCCATAGCACCACCATTGACTCCTCATCTTTGTAAAGAAGTTTTTCATTGTTTTTTCACCAATGTCACTCTTTTTTTGACAGCTAATGGGAGGTTCTGGGTTTTTACAAGGTCTGCTTACGTTCCCGAAGGACTCAATCAACGGAGAGACGGTTGAGCTCTTAAACCCGTACCTAAGAATGGAGGACTATAACATGGAGACTGCCAAAAAGGTATAGGGCTGAAACTTGTTTTCATATCTTTTTTCTCTTCTGTAAATTAGATTTTACAAACTGGAAAAATATATATATATATATATCATAATTATACATAAATATATATATATATATATATATATATAAATATGTATATTTATATATATATATATATTTCCATACGGCTCCGTGGCCCATGGCTCTAACACTCTGGTGATCGGATACGTACAGCTCTATAGTTTTGCAACGGGATAATGTACACTGTACGATTAACCTGGAAATACACCCACTTGGTACGAGGCTACGTGGTCAGATGACAAGTCACAATCTTCGCAGAAAGCATAGCAGCACGAGAGCTATTTTCTTCTTGGTCCCGTAGCCATTAGCTACGCAGTTCTACGGCGGTGCGAACGCCATTGATAAGATTGTCTTTGTTGATTGTTACAGTTCCGCAATTATTTTTACCAGTATCATTGAACACGGAGGACAGGTCCCTGAGTGTTGGTGCATTACGCACCCAAGATATTCTGCAATGCATAGCATGCAAATGCTTCTCTAAACCGTATGGCTCCGGTGAATGGGCCTGACGGCTTTAGAGTTTTGTAACAGGATAACGTACACCGTACAGTGAACTCGAAAATAGACCCGCTAGCTAAGAAGTTACGTGGTCAGGTGATAAGTGACAATCTTTACGAGAACTACTTTCTTCTTGTCTCCATAGCCATTAGCTACGCAGTTCCACGGCCGTGTGAACTGCCTTAGTAAGATTTTCCGCGTTAAACGTTACAGTTCCGCAATATAATCAGTGAACGGGTCCGTACGGTTCCGGAGTTTTGTAACGGGATAACGTACACTGTACGTTAAACCCAGAAATAGACCCGCCAGCTTATGAAGCTACGTGGTCAGATGTTAAGTGACAATCTTCACAAGAAGTAAAGCATCACGAGAGCTATTTTCTTCTTGTTTCTATAGCCATAAGCTACGCAGTTCCGGGACCGAGTGAAGTGCCTCAGTAAGATTTTCGCGTTAAACGTTGCAGTTCCGCAATATTTTTCATCTATACCATGGACACGGAGGACAGGTCCCCGAGTACCGGTGCGTTACGCGCCCTAGGCCTCACGCGATGCGTCGCGTGTAAACGTTTTTTTAAGTCTCCGGTGATATCAAAAAGAATAAACCCATGTAGACCGCTGTGGACCACGGTTTCGCGAAGGGACCGGTAGGCCCACAAGAGGTGGCGCCCTAAGGGGTTATACGTAGGTAGTAACCTTTTTTACGGCTCGTTGTAGAGCCATTGGATTACTTTCACGGGTCCATTTGGGTCCATATAGCGCTGGTGTTTGGTTCCATACCGCCCCACGGCTTGTTTCCACGGCCCTGTAAGGGTCCGTAATACAGCCTTGCAAGTCCGTACGGGTCATGGGATGACTCTGTATGGGTCTGTACAAAAAGTAGAGAAAAACATTTGGTTCCATATGGTTCCTGTGCTCAGTTCCATACGGCCCCACAACTTGTTTCTACGTCCCTGTAAGGGTCCGTAACACAGCCCTGCTGCTCCGTACGGGTCATGGGACGGCCCTGTACGGGTCCGTACAGTTTCGTAATCAACAACTTTTGGGTTTTTAACAAACAGTATAAATAGGAACTTGTAGAAGGCGTCAAAATTATTAGATTATATTGGAAACAAATTCTCCTGCAAATTGATATATTCTTCCTTGGAGTGAAAGAGATTATTAGCCGCTCAAGACTATTAAGTAACTTGATGGAAATTTTCTTATTGCATCTTGTGTTTTCTTTCTCTGATCCATAGGTGTGTGGTGATGTGGCTGGCTTGTGTTCCTGGACTAAAGCAATGTCTTTTTTTTATGAAATCAACCGAGAAGTATTGCCTCTAAAGGTAAGAACCAAGTTTAATATGATTATATAGCACACTATCATTACAATGCTCAATAAAGCTTAATGGTCCACAGCGACTTCAGTTTGTGAGATGCTCACAAAAAAGATTAAATCGCTTTGGGTACCATTGTAGAAAAGTGCGGTATCAGACTGAAAATGATAATAATTACTTAAATATGTAAAAGAAGGATGGAAATTGACACTTACAAAATAGGGAACAAAACCAAGACTGCAAATGTGCCATCAGCTGCAGAAATCCACTTAACACCATGAGAAGATGATCATGTGAAAAATGTGTTAAACCAGTGGTGCCCGAAGCAAGGGGCCATGACTTTTCACTTTTCAGGAATTCCACTTGTGGTTTCCCCCCCCACCCCCCCATCTTAATCTTTTTGGGAAAACCTAATTTTGTTTTCAGCAACATGACAACAACAAAAACTAAGATGAAAACAGTGAGGGTATTTCCAAGTTGCCCCCTGACACTTTCTAAAACTACGGGCACCATTCTGTTAAACTGACTTCTAAAGGTTGTAACTGATGTAGCCCCATAAATTTGGATTGAAGGATTATTACATAAGTTTCTTGATCCTACAAATGTAACTGCCATTTCCCTTAAGTTTTCATGTTCAACACTTGTGACTTCCTGAACCTTAAAATAATATATATTCAAGCAAGAGAAGTCTTCAAATGAATTCTGTCATGGACTGCATGGCAACCAGTGCAGATCTAAGCCACCATCAACAACCTCTCTTGTATTGACAACGTTTATATTACCCGTCTTAGAATTGGTCACACTCATCTCACCCACTCCCACCTCCTTATTGGCTCCCCCCAACCCCTCTGCAACAATTGCCATTGCACCCTCACAATCCATCACGTTCTCCTTGCTTGCCCCCTCCTGTACAAGCTTCCCAGAGGTTCCCTCGCTCCCTACAACTCAATTGCTGAGTTCTTCCAGAAAAATCCTCAGCATAAAATTATCTCCTTCCTTCATTATGCCTCCCTCTACGACCATATTTAATTCTCCTCTTCCACCCCCTCTCTACTTTGTTTTTGTTTCAAGCATGCACCTCCTCACGATAACAGCTTTCTGACCTTTTGTCCTTAAATTTCTCTCATTCTCCCCCTGTTTCCTTTACTTCCTACCTCTAGAATGATCTGACCTCTCAGGCACAATTTGACCTTAGTTGTTGTGGTGCCGTTAAGCCATCATTAAACAAACAAACTGATTGGCGGGTTCTAGATCCAGGGTTTTGAACATTGAATTAGAGTAAAAAGTGTTTGCCCTAAATGTTAACTTTATCTTTTTTGATATGATCTAGGCCAATCTAGCTATTCAAGAAGGTCGTCTTACCGCAGCCAATAACGACCTTAACAAAGCTCAAGCTCAGTTGGATGACAAACAGAGAGAGCTGGATGCTGCCCAGGCCGAGTATGATGCAGCCATGAGAAAGAAACAGGTATGACAGTCTTCACTGTATGAATATTCTTAATATAAACATTCACAAATATTCCTATACACTCATAAATAATTATAATATTCCTATACATTTATAAATATTCATAATATTCCTATACATTCATAAATATTCATAATATTCCTATACATTCATAAATATTCATTATATATGTATATATAGATATTCATAATATTTATAAATATGATGATGATAAATATTTTTAAATGTAATATTTATGATTATTCCTAATACTCATAAATATCCATAATGTTTATTATATTGATAAATATTAATATATTCATAAATATTCATAATATTCACTAATATTCATTATATTTATCAATATTTATTTTCCCTAATATTCATAAATATTCATAAATTCGGCATTTAATGAATATACATAATATTTAAATTATATTAATAGTTTAGATCAGTTTTTACTTTCATTGGTTGATGATTGGACTGATTTGATTTTAACAGGTAGATTTTGTTGGACTTTTATAATCGATCTGCTACATTATCAATGTTGGGGCCTTATTTACTTTTTCGAAGGTCCTGGGAACATAATATTTGAGTGTCATATTAATTCCAATATTCAAAAATGAAAATTATTGCCTACAATAGCGTTATCATAATTTCACTTTATTTAGATATATCATGAACAACTTGATAGAATTTCATAAAGACACAAAGAGAAAGTTGTTACTTGTTGTAATGAGTTTGATTAATTTTTATATTTCCAGGAAACATTACTTGTTCAAAACACTTATATGTCATTCTATTATGGGGATTTAAAATATAATAACTTGTCAAAAATTTATTGGCCAGAATCCCAACTCATACAATTTTTTCTGGTATTAAAATATAATTTTTCTTTTGGATATAACCATTGTTTAAAAACAAAATAGCAAATGTTGTTGGAGATTCTTTGAGATTTGTGATATAAACTTTTCTCACAAATTATCGTGTGATTAATTTTTTGGCAGCAACTGCTTGATGATGCCGACAGTTGCCGTCGCAAAATGGAAGCTGCATCCACACTTATCAGTGGCTTGGCGGGAGAGAAAGTAAGATGGACGGAGCAAAACAAGGAATTCAAAGCTCAAATTGGAAGGTAATTTTTTTTTTTTTGAGGTTGGGGGAAGGTTGGTGGGGTGGGGACATTTTCATTCAGTTACTCTTGATAAGTGTCCTAGATTCATTTTATAGTGGAAATTAAAAAGATGAAAATGATAAATGCCATTGCAACACAGTATTTTTCTTCACTGCTTTGTAAAATTGTGTTTTCATTTTTCAGTTTTGGAGATGTTTTTTTTTCTGCTTTTGTATGTAAGTTTTCTTGCAAGCAGCTTTAAAGACAGTATCTTATTGTGGCTTTATTTTGAAATTATTTCTGGCCAGGGGTGTGTTTAACTTTTATTGGAAAGGGGGAATTCCTTAGTCTTAGATTTTGGTTCATGTTTGAGGAATTTTGTTCCTAAGTTGTATTTTGTTTTTCATTTAAAATATTGAGGATTTTTGGTCCAAAATTGAAGTTTTTTTGTTCAAAATTGAAGATGTTTTATCCATAATAAGAGATTTTGGTCCAATGTTAATAATCATTCAGTCGATATGAATAAAAATGGCAATATCTCTGTTTGTTCACTTTCATTTATTTCATATTTTCACTTAATTATATTAATGGCATTGAAAAAATTTAGGAGTAGTGCATTTTTTTACCCCTGTCCCCTCTACCCCCTTCCCCCCGTCCTAGACACGCTACTGCCTCTGGCTTTTAAAAATGTCTTGAAGATGTTTGTTAACTTAAGTTAATACTTTATTCTTTCTTCAGACTTGTTGGTGATGTGCTTGTGCTGACAGGGTTCCTGTCCTATTCAGGGCCCTTTAATCAAGAGTTCAGGACAAAACTTCTCAAGAACTGGCAGAAGGAAATGAGAAGCAGGAAGATTCCTTTCACGTCCAACCTCAACCTGATTGAGATGTTGGTGGACAACCCTATGGTAAGTTCATCTGATTTACTACTCAAATATGTACAAACATAAAACTTCAAAAAAAAAAAAAAAAATGTGTATTATGACCAAGCTTGTAAACCAGGATTTTTCTCAAAAGGGGCACTGACTCTACAAGGAGGGTGATGGGTCATTTCTGCTTCTGGTTTACTTTTTCATATTTCTTAACTCTTTTTTTCTGCAAGTTATTTTGACAAATTTTAATGTTGGTAATAATAAGCACCCTCACTTTGTCAGAATAAATGTAGAGTACTAGTGTGAGATCAGATTGTTTTGGCTACACTGACCCTCACTATCCATGTGCCAACAAAGTTTATCAATCAATCAGTGTGCACTGATCAAAAATGAAATGATTGATGTTCGTTTTGGTGATTAGGAGTTTAATTTTTCTTTAAGATATCTTCAGAGATGGCCGTTATCATAGTTGTTAGATGCCATTTAAAGTAGCTCTTGGTCAAAAAGGGTTGGCATATTTTGTTTGTTTAAGTTGATTGAATTTTAAAAATAACGCTAGTCTAATGTTTGGTTTTTATGTTGTTGAAAATATTAATTAAGATAAAATAATGATTAATTTAAACATTTGTATTAAAATGTTTCAGTACTATCACATGCACGAAAAGGGCATTCAAATATCCTTGAGACTCAATATAAATACCTCTCACTTTTTGACCGCCATGTTCTTTAAGTAGCATGCTATGTGCAATATTTCCTTAACCAATGACCAATCAGTAATTTCTTTTCTTCTTTTTAGATCGCTGAGTGGAATCTTCAGGGCTTGCCCAATGATGAACTCTCGATTCAAAACGGCATCATTGTCACTAAAGCATCCCGCTTCCCACTTCTTATTGACCCTCAAGGTCAGGGAAAAATCTGGATTAAGAACAGAGAATCGCAAAATGAGCTTCAGGTGACATCACTAAACCACAAGTACTTTAGGACTCACATGGAGGACGCCCTCTCTTTAGGACGCCCTCTAATGATTGAAGATGTCGGGGAGGAGTTGGATCCGGCTCTGGACAATGTGCTGGAGAAGAATTACATCAAGAGTGGTAGTACATTCAAGGTATGGTTTCTAATTGTATTCACTGTTAAAAGAGGAAGGTAAGATACACAGACAAAGGCAACATTGAAATTTAAAAAAAAAAAAAAAAAAAACTGTAAAAGTAGATGATATCCTACTGGGTAAGAATCAATTTAGGAATTTAACAGTTGTTTATAATATCAGTCTTGATAATCAGTTTTTCATGAAAACTTGGAATTTTCTAATCCTAAGCTTTTTGTATTCCTTTTGCCAAAAGTTTTAGAAGGAAAGCAGGAAAGCTACCTTTGATTTTGCATTCACATTCACTTATGTTCGTTTGTTCTAGAGGTCAATTGTTGTTTACCGAGTTTTACATTCCGAAAACCCTCATTTTAGAGTTTCATATCAGCCTTTTATAAACCAGTGGTAAAAACCTGGTTGCAGACGTGGCCGGGGATTGATTCTGGGACCCTGTGATCGAGACTGGAACGATTTGACCATTGCGTGATGCAGATCTGTACCAGTTGACTCTATTGGGTCACCTATACTGACCGATGATGTTTACTTTCTTATGTATTTGTTTTCCTCTCCAGGTCAAAGTTGGAGATAAGGAGATTGACGTGATGGATGGATTCTGTCTGTACATCATCACCAAGCTGCCCAACCCGTCCTACACACCTGAAGTCAGTGCCAAGACATCGATCATTGATTTCACTGTCACAATCAAAGGACTGGAGGATCAGTTGTTGGGACGGGTTATTCTTACAGAGAAGAGTGTGAGTACTAGTATTAAAGCACAGAACTGTATCATTTTGGTATGTTTGTGTGTGGGGAAGAGTGAAAATAGTACTAAACTTTGAAGAAGCTTTTCTCCTTTTCAGGTTTTAACCATTAAAGTTGAGATGAATGAAGAATACTGATCAAATTTGGCATTGGCTTGGGCTGCCCTCTTCAAATTTCCAGGCATATTTGGTATAAGTCAATTAAGGTCAAACAGGGGTCAAACTTGAAAAATATCCCAATTTTTTGAAATGTACCAAATTACTGATCTGGTCATAAGAAATGCAAAAATGTATACTTTGTACTATCGCCAAACTTTACTTACGGTGCTATGAAGAGAAACATGAAACGGACAACAGTCAATTTGTTCAGTATCCTTAAGTCATGTCAAAAACACTTTCAAACCTTTGTCCCCATGATTCGTTCACAGAACATTATGCATTAGTCTTGTACTATTATAAGAGGCATGCACCATACAGCTGAGATTGTATAGCATACCTTTGGCATCAATATGAAAATGGTTTTTTTTTGTAGGACTTGGAGGCAGAGAGAACTAAGCTTGTGGAGGATGTAACCGCCAACAAACGCAAGATGAAAGAATTGGAAGACAATCTGCTCTACCGTCTAACTAGTGTCCAAGGCTCACTGGTGGACGACGAGTCACTTATTACTGTGCTGCAGACCACCAAGACTACAGCAGAGGAAGTGAGTCAGAAACTACAGGTTGCTGCGGAGACAGAGCAAAAAATCAACATGGCACGAGAGGAGTTTAGACCAGGTAAGTAGCACGGATTTTTATAAGGAATGGGTACTCGCATCATAGATATTGATTCGGATGATGGGAATGCTCATTCCCCCTCCCCAAATCAAGACTATCCTCGAATAAATCTTACAGATCATCTTGGAACTGTGAAGTCATAAATCTTGGTCTAAATGTCTTAAAGGAGAAAGAAGTCTTTCGCAATATTTTGTGTTTGACCAGCCACGAAGGCGAAAAATAGTAATAAGAAAATAAAATTTGACATTTTTTTTTTTTATGCCTTTGCCCCGTAATCCTCTGACTGATAGAATTTACGTTTTGGAGGTACACTTTCATATTTATTTAAAAAATTTCACACATATTTAGTCCAACTAAAAATTTTTAATTTTTGTTTTGAATATTAAGTGGCTATTCTCGTACTGAAAGTCACCATTTTGTTTGTTCTGTAGTTGCGACCCGTGGATCCATCCTCTATTTCTTAATCACTGACATGTCTATGGTCAACTACATGTATCAGACGTCCCTGAAGCAGTTCCTGGGACTCTTTGATATGTCAATGGCAAAGTAAGTATCTTTTTGTTCTATGTTTACAATTCTCTTTTACTATCACTGGTGAAATTAGCAATGATCAAATGTTGGGAGGGAAGGGGGGAATCGTAGCATCACACGAAGATCCCCCTTCCCCCATGATCCTGCCTCTGGGTCTTTATAACCCTGTCTTTCACCTTAAGTTGCATATTTGTAGATACTTTTGTGCGAGATTAAAAACTCATTTTAAAATTGTATTAATTAAAGTGTTTTTTGCAAATATATAACAAGAAGTTTAACATTTGTGTCAGACATAGGGGGTGCAAGACTCTCACCAGTTTTGTCCTCTCTAGTCCCACAATACGTTCAAATATTGGGCACGGTTTATATATGATATTTTCAGTCACATCCCCCTCCTTGTAATTGATCATTCTAAAATACCAGTGCTATTCTTAAACACGGGAAATATTATTAATGTTTGATTAATCAAACAAGTTAAGACAACCATCTTATTGGATTTCAAGAAATTGATTCATAATCATTTTTCATGTTTAGCTCTGTCAAGAGCCCTATCACCGGTAAGCGGATCAACAACATAATTGAGTTCATGACTTACGAGGTGTTTAAGTACGCAGCTAGGGGCTTGTATGAGGAGGACAAGCTGATGTTCACACTCATGTTGGCCCTGAAGATTGACCTTCAAAACGGAAAGGTCAAACATGACGAGTTCATGACCCTGATTAAAGGTAGATTAATTTTCATCATTTATTAGTAATATTAGATATTACATGCAATTGTGTTTGGAAAAGTGTCATGCAGAACAGTGTAGAATTGTCGGGGTGGGAAAACAAAATCTACACTTCCAGTGGTTATAGCTGCAGGAAAACGGGAGTTCGCAGGAAGAAACATTTTATTATACAAAAAACATAGGAAGGAAACTAACGCAACGAATTCAATATTTATAATCTTCCATGTTATTTTGTCATTTAAAAAAATTAAGAAGAAAAAGAGTCCAATAAATAAATAAAAAAGCAAATGACAATTCATCTCTTTTCCTTCTGCGATTTTTTGCGGGAAGATTTGGGACCGTTCAGTTCGAACAGCGGAAAATTTGATCATTAATTTCAGCTCCGAAAATTTAAAAAAATTGATTGTAGATATTAATTATGGTGTTTTGATCTTGTCAGTGAATCATTTCATTTCTTTCTGTTTTGTTCAAAACATAAATCCATGGAAGGGAGTAAATCAGTGCTTACAAATACACGAAAGCTGAACATTTCAAAGTTTACTCAGCATTTAGTGATATAGGACAGGTTTTCCCAAGTTTCACAAAAACTATAATGCACTCAATGATACATGCATTAGGTGAAGTTATTTCCAGAATTGTCATTTTGGTACACCTTATCCTAGCTAGCCAATTACTGGGCATGAATCAAAAGTCTATTGTGTACCTTGTAGAATCTATAATGCACTCAATGATACATGCATTAGGTGAAGTTATTTCCAGAATTGTCATTTTTGGTACACCTAGCTTAGCTAGCCAATTACTGGGCATGAATCAAAAGTATATTGTGTACCTTGTAGAATCTATAATGCACTCAATGAAACATGCATTAGGTGAAGTTATTTCCAGAATTGTCATTTTTGGTACACCTAGCTTAGCTAGCCAATTACTGGGCATGAATCAAAAGTATATTGTGTACCTTGTAGAATCTATAATGCACTCAATGAAACATGCATTAGATAAAGTTATTTCCAGAATTGTCATTTTTGGTACACCTAGCTTAGCTAGCCAATTACTGGGCTTTAATCAAGAGTCTATTGTGTACCTCGTAGAAAAATTAGGTATCATACTAGAAGCGAAAAGAATTGGAGGCATTGTTATCTGTGATTGCTTTCGCACCACTCGACTTTGTTCATTTTGTATTGGCAATTTACCAACGACCACTTTCCTTTCTCATTTGCTCTCAATTATTTTTCTCCATCTTTGATATGTCACTTTACTAATCCCCAATATTTGAAGAAAGGTAGATTCAATTTGACTCTGCCAGGAGAAGGGATGATGCCCAAGGAGCAGGGGCATAAGTAGCAGGGTGTGGGGAGTGACACCCCCAAAGATTGTAAAACATCATTATCAAATAAAGTAATATTTTCACACTTGTGTAGATAACTAGAGGTGAACACTTCAGTGTGAATATCATGGAAGTGAATATTCTATGTACCTTTCCTTTCAGGTGGCGCCTCCCTTGATATGAACGCCTGTCCTCCGAAGCCTAGCAAGTGGATTCTTGACATCACCTGGCTCAACCTGGTGGAACTCAGCAAACTGAAAAACTTTTCTGACATTCTTAACCAGGTGAGAAACATAATGTAACTAAAATTGTAGCACTCAGTAGAGTGCATACCCCTGCCCTTTGACAATTCCAACATAATATATTTCCCATACCCAATACAACCTAGGCCCACCAAGAATCCACAAAGAATCGTATCCCTAACTTTTGATCTGTATTGACCACTTGCATTCTCAATACTGCGGGATAATCTACTATCTCATTGATTTCTTCCAAAGTGAAATCATTGTTTTCAGTTTTATTCAGGTCAAGCATTCATTGTTTGAGTCCTTTCATGCAAGATTCAAATTCCATCATTTTCCATTCATGGCAGAAACCAATTATTTTGATTTTCATTCATACCAGAAACAACTTCATTTGATTTTCTTTGAGTCCAGAAAATTGATTGTTTGGATTTTCATTCATGGCATGAATTCATTGTTCAGCACATTCCATTAGAAAGTTTCGACTGAGTCTTAACAGATCTCACCATAATATATCACCACTCTTCCATTTCTGCCCTCTCCCTCTTTCAATATGCCTTAAAGTGTAATCACTTCTTTCTGAAGCAGTAACAAAAACCACACAGCAAATTCAATCAAAATCCAATCATCAGTTCTTCAGATATATGTTCATGGCAAACAAACAAACAGAGTCGAAAACATAACCTCCGTCCGTTTTCGTTGGCGGAGGTAATAATGATAATGATAATGGCGTGTATAGAGCGCAATAATAAGTGAAACATTTCTATGTGCTGTATAAATGAACAGGCAAAATAAAGTATATGTACATATTATAAAGGACTAATAATCAAGGTAATCTTAAAGAAGTAAGTTTTAAGATGATGTTTGAAGAGATCAAGAGATTCAGTATCTCGTATCCAGAGTTGGAATTAATTATAAAATTTCCAACGGTTCAGAATAGAGGTGTCAAAAATTTCCCCACAAAGATTTTGACAGAAATAGTATTAATGTAGTAAATACATCTTTATATGCTCTTTTGCCATTTAATACACTATTCATTGCACAATTACATGGGAATGTATTAGAGCACATATTTACCATGTATACTGTTGCTTACTCAAGAAATCGTTTAAAAGAAAAGTTGATTAAAAAATTGATAATAATTCTTCCTGCCAATTCCTGTGTTTTCCCGTGGTTATAAACGCTGTGACTGTAGAATTTTTCCAACTCTGCTCTTATCCTAGTAAAGCGGGAAGTGAGCTCCAGGTAAGTGTGGCAATGACAGGAAAAGAAATTGGGACACGTGAAGATTTGGACCTTTTATTTTGCGAGTTTGTCGTTTATTGTGTCATGTATCTCGGGTGCTGAATTTTAATCAGATAGAGAAGTGTTTAAATAGGGGAAACTTCCCTTGAACGGTGACAAAGAAGAGTTTATCATTTAAAAAGCATTGATTTTGGTCACGAAGGTAGAGATGAATTATGATATTCATATAAGGAGTTTGAATATCGCTATGTAGGATTTTTTAAATGAACAAGGATTAGTTCAGTCAGCCAAGTTTGCCTTACATGAAAGAGGACTTCAATAGAATGAGTCAAAATGGTGAAAAATCTACTTCAGTGTAGTAAGTTGACTACGGAAGGTTGATGCCCCAATCCTCGCATTCTTAACAATTGTTAATGTATTTTAAAGAAAATTTGTTTAACTTTTTTCCTACTTGAATTATTTTTCCTTGATTATTCTTCAGGTGGAAAGTTATAAATACCCTTACCAGATTCTGTTTGACTACTTTTCTGACATATCCAGTGGTTTTAGGCCACAAAATCACAGGACAAAATATAATAGAATACATTAAAACTTTTAGGAGGAATCTGAGGATGTGACATCACAACTAGTCTGGTTTCAGTCGTTTCTACTCAAATGGTTCAGAACTTTTATATCTCCTTAACGAAATAATATTTTGTAATGCTTCTTTCACCATTTTGTTTCTTTTAAAGTTCTCTTTCATATAAGACAGCTTGGTGGACTGAACTTATCCTTGTTCAAACAAAAAAACCTACATAGCTATATTCAAACTACTTCTTACCTTCCTCACCTTCCTTTTATTACCGTAACTTTTTTCCCTTTTTCACCTTCTCTACCTCCTTCCCTCTATCCCACCTCTCTTTCATCTCTGTCCTAGCTCAAGCACCTTAGTTTTTAACACCCTACCCTCTTGGCACATTTGATTCTAGACTGTCGTAGTGCTTTTCAGCATCAACAAACCAAACCTTATATGTATATCATGATTCATCTCTACCTTTGTGACCAAAATCAATGCTTTTCAATTGATAAACTCTCTTTTTTGTCATTTTTCAAGATAAGTTTTTGCTTGACCTCTGAACTAATCCTTTAAATCCCCATAATAGCATTATATAGTGCTTTGAACTAGTACTATTTCCTGGATATACAACAAAAACATCATCACAAAAAGAAACAAGTTTCTTATGTGTCTTCAAGAAATTCTATTGTTTGTGATATATCTATACAAACATGCCGGAAATTTCTCCTTAAGCCTACCTGCACCCGACACCGGAGTTAATCCTGAAAACTCAGGTATGGCAAGTGCCAACCCACTTCCTGTTCAGTGTATTGTGTTTCCACTCCAAACAATGATTGTTTATCTGCCAATCCCATGCACACCACAGCCAAGTAGCTCAAGGCTATTTGTGTGTATAAGATTACACAAAGCCAGAGCTGAATAATTAAGGCACTTTTGTGATTGAAATCACTCATCCATGTTAGGTGTCCTAGTGGGAGAAATTTCTTTTCAAACGTGTGATAAAAAATAGCTGTGTATCATAATGTCTGAGGTAATAATGTGCACTAACTGTGAATGATTGATGGACCATTTCTGCTAAGGAAAGATATTCCTTCATGAAGTGAAATTATGATAAGGCTACTCTAGGCAATCATTTTTAAGATGAATTTGTTTGACCACTGAATAATCCTTTATCAATAAACAATGTTTGAAATTATTTCTATAGGATATAGGAAGCCAATGTAGTTCAAAAAGAGTTTGAGAAATATGATCATGGACATCTTTTCAAGAGACGAGCAGCGTCATTTTGTAATATTTGGAGACAGTAAATTTGGCTCTTGGGAGCAGTTTATTTAAATATGAATTAACAATAATTAAGTGTAGATTAGATTCAAAATCTAAGATGGATTTGGAGTCAGATTCACTCAGATAACATCTCAAAATTCCCTGGATAAATGATCTCCTTCTTTCATCATACCTTCCTCTACAACTATATATTTTGCCTTCCTTTCCCATCCCCCTGCTTCTATTTTTGTTAAATCTTATTGCACTTCCTCTTATGATCCTATGTTCATGTCTATTGATTCTCAACCTTTTCTTAGATATTTCCTTTTACCTTTTTTTCGTACCTCTGATATAATCTAACCTCTCAGGCACATTTTGACCTTTGCTGTTGTGGTGCCATTAAGCCTCATCAAAGAAACTCACAGCATAGCATTCTATCAGATTTGGATTTGTTAGTCCATTTCCTTTATGTTTCTATTATTATTATCTATTGATAAAGTCTTTCAAGACTGACTCGTTAGCCCAAAGGGTAGAACACCCGCTTTCCTGCCGGAAGGTCGTGGCTTCGATCCCCGTCCGAGTCATACCAAAGACTTTAAAAAATGGAACCTGCTGCCGTCTCGCTTGGTGCTCAGCATAAGGTAATAATACAGGTTGCGCTATGTGTTGGCTGCCATATTTGAGTCTAAAGAAGTTTCCATTGTAAAGGGCTTTGAAATGGCTTACCTGTGTAGTAAAGCGCTATATACAAACCAAGTATTATTATTATAATTATTATTATTATTATTATTATTATTATTATTATTATTATTATTATTATTATTATTATTATTATTATTATAATTATAATTATTATTATTATTATTATTATTATCATTGTTCTTATTATTAATATTATCATTATCATTATTATTATTATTATTGTTAATGTTATTGTTATTATCATTATTATTATTATTATTATTATTATTATTATTATTATTATTATTATTATTATTATTATTATTATTATTATTATAATTATTAACATTATTATTATTGTTATTATTATTATTATTATTATTATTATTATTATTATTATTATTATCATTATAAATATTATTATTATTATTATTATTATCATTATTATTATTAATAATATTATTATTATCATTATTATTATTATTATTGTTATTGTTATTATTATTATTATCATTAATATTATTATTAAGAAAATTATTATTATTATTATTATTAAGATAGTATATTTCATGAGTGAATAGATTCTAAACAAAAATATTATTTTGGTTCTGAATCACTAGCATCAATGCAACTTTCAGATTGCACTTAATCTTGGGAAACCTGCAATACAAGTGCTTGATAGCTATATGACACACAAGTATATGAAAATAATTTGGAATTTTTGTCAAGAAATTCTTTCACCTTTTTGGCAAATTTAGGAAATTCAGATTACTCTTGCAAAAACTCGATGTACATGACAGATGGCACAAGTACGTGAAACAGCAAAAATATCTAGTAATCGTATAGAAATTATTTTACTGTTCTTGGCAAATGCTTAGATTTCTTGTTGGAAAATTTATAAGTGCATATTCTTCAAAGTGTAACAGACTTTGTAGTATTTTGGTTCATCTCTTTCCCCCCACCCTACCAACTCCTCCCCACCCCACCAATCCCTCCCCCAAAATAGAAAAATAACAAAAATGCGTCTCGATTTGGTGTATTTTAGGTCAGTAGAAATGAGAAGCAATGGAGACACTGGTTTGACAAGGATGCCCCAGAAGAAAACACGATGCCAGACGGTTACGAGCAGTCCTTGGATGTCTTCCGGAAGCTACTGCTAATCCGCTCCTGGTGCCCGGACAGGACATTGGCTCAGGCTCGGAAATATATTGGTAAGTGTCTATACTCTTAGCGGGTTGTACATTATTAGAAAAAGATGTTATGAAAAATTCAGTTAAGTTTTATTTTTTCCACAAGCTCAGTTGACTAGAGCAGCAAGGATGTAACCAGGGGGCAAGCAAGGAGAATGTTATGGACTGTGAGGGTGCAATGGCAATTGTTGCAGAGGGGTTGGGGGAGCCAATAAGGAGGTGGGGGGTGAGTGAGGTGGGTGTGACCTATAGATAATTTAAAAAAGATTTTCTTTAATTTACCTAATTTTTCTTTAGTTTTACCTTATTTTTCAATTCAATGTTAATAATTTTTCAATTTGATGTCAAGAATTGTCCAATTTTACCTCCTAGCCAGGAGGAAAGTATTCAGCCAGGAAGGTGAAATCTTCTCCCCCTCCCCTGCTTCCTATGCCTCTGGTTACATCCAAAAATTGTGTGGATAATGGTACCATTGTTAACATCGAAAACAAGTGTAATATTTCATCATGGCTGTCATTCAAATGTGCTCCCCCCAAAAAAAAAAAAAAAAAAAAAAAAGTTATTTTGTGTGGGAAATGAACCCAGCACCCTTAGAGTATAAGGTACTGTAGATGCTCTATCATGCTTCCTAAAGCTCTATCAAGAGCTTACTCTTTTAATGCAATACAGATTCTTAAAGTAATATTCTAATTAATTTTAACTTTCATTAAAATGCCATTATTTTGCACTTTTTTTCTCATTTAACTTTGGATTTCAAAAATCATGCACCCATTGATATTTGACCTCTCCAAGTAAGGAAATAACCACACCCACCATAGCAATGCAGTAAGTTGGTGGGGCAAGCAAATCTCAAATCCGCAATCATGTACATTTATATATGTACATGTAACCTGCTGCAAACTTTGATCCATTCATGGCGCTTCTGCGGATCTTTAGACTTTCTAGCAAAAAGAATAGACAAAGTTCTGTTTGCTAACTCATTTCTGGGTAACGGAATCAGATTTACAAAGCCAGTAGTGGGTTAGTGGGTCTTTTCGTCACTCGGTCTGTGTGTGCAGAAATTTGTTTTGTGCAGTATATTGCAGTGACTTGCATGAGCATGTTGCTGCTGGCTTGCTGTACTGTACCAGTACTGCATAGGATTTTTACCCCACTTAATTACGCAGATTGTTTTTTGCTAGGCAAATTTGGGCGGTCAATCAACCAATTCAGAGAGGTCAATTAATCACCGAGTCTTTTGCCTTACAGTTGATTCTCTCGGAGAGCCCTACGCTGAGGGTGTTATCTTGGATCTGGAAAGGACCTGGGAAGAATCTGACTCCCGCAACCCGATGATCTGTTTTCTCTCCATGGGTAGCGATCCCACCAATAACATCGAGTCGCTGGCCAAAAAGAAGAAGATTGAATTCAGGGCCATCTCCATGGGCCAGGGGCAGGACGTCCATGCCAGGAAACTTATGTCACAGTGTATGACAAATGTGAGTCCGAATTTCATCCACTTTAGAAATCACTTTCACTCATTTTTTTATTTTATTAAAAAGATTAAAATATGATCATTTTGATATTGCTTAAGACCCCTAAAGGAATATTTTCATTTGTATTTATATAGTAGAGGATTTTTAAAGAAGCAAATTAATAAAAAAAATCAAGTTAATATCTGATTCCATTTAAGAATTACTGCATTTCAAAGACTTCATTGTGTTAAAAGGTGACCTTGCAGTGTAAAACGTGATGTTATAACTGCAGTTCCAAAATAATTCTTTATGTATTTCCATCAAATTGAAATTTTGTTTTCCTTAATTTAGAGTGATAGGTAAATAAGCAGATGGGCATGAAGTGCATGTTGTACACTATCTCCATAATAAAACAAAGAAGTTTCATAATAATTTGGATAGAGGCAATTAATTTTCAAAGAAAAACATAAATTTATGGAACAAGATATCAACATGATTGTTTTTTTCTCTCCAGTTTGTTTCTTTAAAAGCCCTCTATTTTATATATAACAATGAAAATTCACAGGAATATTCCTTAATTTTTACCAAAATTACACCTTTTTTTTTTTGCAATGATCATAAATACATCCAGGCAGTGATTCAGGGGTAAGGGAAAATTTGCCCCTCTCCTTTCTCCAAATTTATATCTTTTGCATGTTTTTAAATTTAAGAAAAAATCTTAGCATGATTTTGCAGCACACACTTCACCGTACACACCCTTTTGGTAGGCAAATCACACCAATGCCACCCTTTAAATAGTCACCAACGACTTAATGTTATAATTTTGCACTAACGTTTTATTTTGCACAGTGTGGTGGATTCGTCATTGAGATGTTATTTCTTCTTCTCTTCATGTTTAGGGTGGATGGGTTCTGCTACAAAATTGTCATTTAGGGTTGGACTTTTTGGATGAGGTGATGGACACAGTGATTGAAACCGAATCTGTGGATGATTCATACAGGTTGTGGATGACGACTGAGGTCCACAAGAGCTTCCCAATCAGTCTTTTGCAGGTAAGGGGGACTGGTTTTGTTTGGATTTTTCTTGTTGTTATGGAAAAGTTGCTGAAAAATGTTTTGAATATAGGAAAAAAGCTTAAGTTTTTTAATTCTTTTAGTACCTGGTTTTTATGTGCAAAGATGCCTTTTTTTTTTTTTTTTTTTTTGTGTAAATATAATTTTTTAGAGATTGTAGTTTGTGTTTGGGGAATAGAAATGTATAAAAAAAGAAAAAGTTATTTCAAATAATTCAGTCCTGGGCTCATGAAAGGACAAACTTTGGTAGGGCATATGCCCTGTTAACAAGTTTAATGCCAGGACTTAGGAACCGCCAGTCAGAAACACTAGGGAACACTCTCTTCCAATAGATGGACTTTTTCAAAGGGATGAGGAATAAAAAAGGACATTGCAGAAAACCAACCTATGTGTTAGACAATTACTTATCTTGTGTGCATAGCATTACATGTATGTTATATCCTACCTTTTATGCTATGAATATATGCAATCAGGCCACCTTTGACCAGTGCACAGGGGGCCTTCATCCCCTCCCCCACTTTTAGGCTGAAAAACATTGTAACCCCCTCCTCTTTGTGAAATAGATTTAATCAATATTAGACTCAAAACCTTTTTTATAAACATTGTCCCCACTTTGTGGAGGAAAACTATGGTCCCTCTTTAGGAAGGACAATAATGGCCCTGAGTGATGGGTGGGGATGGGGGGAGGGGTGGGATGAAACCTATGAAATAAAATTTAATCAATATTTGACTCAAACCTGAACCTCCCAATCAACTTTTATTTTTATTGTTTGATTGATTTTCATAACTTCAAACCTTTGACCACTTTACATCAGATGTGCATCAAGTTTACTAATGAGCCTCCTCAAGGAATGAAGGCGGGCCTGAAGCGGACATACGCCGGCATCACACAGGACCAACTGGACGTGTCCAACCTTCCACAGTGGAGGCCTATGCTCTATGCCACTGCATTCCTCCACTCAGCAGTTCAGGTAATTAAATTTACTTTTGCATTAGCAAAAAATGTCCAATCCCCCCCTATCCCCTATAATATTTTGGGAGAGAAATTTCGGAAAAGAAATGAAATATTGCATATAGTAGCCTACACACATATTGAAGTTTTTTAAAGTAAGTTCCCCATTTATTCCAAATTTCCCCCCCTCCCACACACCAAAAAAATCATAAGGGGGGGGGAAGAATTCACAAGTTTCCCCCCTCCCCCATTTTAAAATGCTAGTGCCAACACTGATTGTAACTTACAAGGGGAGAACATAGAGGTGTCAAGGACAGAGGTTATGGTAGTCTCTAACGACCTATAAAACCTTGTTTTACTTTCAGTTATATTTCATCTGAATGATGTCATCGTTGTTTCTGAATTGGGTCTGACCTGAGTTGGGTCCCATAAATTACAAAAATGGCCCCACTTCTAGTACCACAATTTTGTTCAATATTTGATTTGTGTCACGATTGTTAGAGGGGTATATTTGCTGTATAATTTGTTAAGAGGGAAAAGCAGAAATGATTATAATCAACAAAAATGATAATAACTAATGTTGATTATAATGTTGATTATAATAATTTGATTATAATAATATAAATTATTATTATAATTTAATTTTTTAAATTATAATCAACAGAAATTATTATAATCAACAAAAAACATATTTTTGCTTTTTCAAAACTCATTCTAATCTCTTTTTGTTAGTAATAGGAAGTATACATTTTATTTTGACATGTCAAATTTAACTGTTTTTTTAAATTTTTATTTCGATGTGAATTTTATTATTTTTCCCCCTGTTTTTTAGGAACGTCGTAAGTTTGGTCCACTTGGATGGAACATTCCTTATGAGTTCAATGCTGCAGACTTCAACGCTACCGTTCAGTTCATTCAAAATCACCTGGATGATATGGATCTGAAGAAAGTAAGAATCTGTTTCCTTCTTAAAGGTATAAGGCGTGGAGAGTTAGGCAACAGTAGCTAAATTGCTTTAAATTCCATTCAAAACCATCATAGTGGCAAAAAATTTCATCAAAATTGGTTATACGTTGACCATTTTAAATCTCAGGCATTATTGTCCATATTTTATGCAAATTTGTTCATGTATTACAGAAAAACCTTGGTATTTTATGGAGACCTCAAGCTTTGTAAATCTTTGTTCTTCAAATGTCTGTCATAATTCTTTGAAGTTGTACAGCAAATTCTGACCAAAAGAGTCTTTACCATACCAAATTTATCAAATTCTAGCAGGAATAGACTTTCTCATTCAATTCAGTGACTAAGATTTAAGAAAGAAATTTAAAGGAAAGCATAAAGAATTTGAGCATTCATACGTCTCATATTTGGCAGGATTTGCAAAGTGATCAAAATTTGATCAGATATAACTCAAAAACTAAAGAGTGATATTTTCAAAATTCAAAAACTGATATGCGCTGATGTTAATACTCTTTCAACTAATATAGAAAATGCTACATAGACCTTTAATGTCCGTGTCTCATGTAAGAAATAGTAGTTCATTCTGAAACACCAGAGATTTAACTATCACAACATTTTTCTCATATAATTTGAAGAAAAAAAGAGCTTTATTTCAAAGGTGATCACTTTTTCGTAATCTTTGGAATGTCATTCATTCTTGACTGATTGTTGACTATTGGTTGTTTTATGCCCAGCGCCATGCTGCCTATTCATAATTATCCTTATCATTTGCTACTGTAAAATGTGCTTTATCAATCCTGAAGAACTCAAAATTACGGCAAAATAGTCCAAACAGCAAGGAAACCAAAACAGGTACCAAGTGCGTAGGATTATAAAGAAACTCTCCTAGCTCATTCTGTGACTCAAATTTTAAGAGGAAGAAGAAAGAGACTATGATTTGGTTAGCCATCAAACTCGAGTATGAATTATTCCGTCTTGACAAAATGTGATGAACATGAAAAGTGTAAAATACAGTCATCCATAATAGAGTGGTTAAAGTGTATGATACAGTCATCCATGATAGAGTGGTTGAAGTGTATGATACAGTCATCCATGATAGAGTGATTAAAGTGTATGATACAATCATCCATGATAGAGTGGTTGAAGTGTATGATACAGTCATCCATGATAGAGTGATTAAAGTGTATGATACAATCATCCATGATAGAGTGGTTGAAGTGTATGATACAGTCATCCATGATAGAGTGATTAAAGTGTATGATACAATCATCCATGATAGAGTGGTTGAAGTGTATGATACAGTCATCCATGATAGAGTGGTTGAAGTGTAAGATACAGTCATCCATGATAGAGTGGTTAAAGTGTAGATACAATCATCCATGATAGAGTGGTTGAAGTGTATGATACAGTCATCCATGATAGAGTGGTTGAAGTGTAAGATACAGTCATCCATGATAGAGTGGTTGAAGTGTATGATACAATCATCCATGATAGAGTGGTTGAAGTGTATGATACAGTCATCCATGATAGAGTGGTTGAAGTGTAAGATACAGTCATCTATGATAGAGTGGTTGAAGTGTATGATACAATCACCCATGGTAGAGTGGTTGAAGTGTATGCTACAGTCATCCATGATAGAGTGGTTGAAGTGTATGATGCAGTCATCCATGATAGAGTGGTTGAAGTGTAAGATAGTCATCCATGATAGAGTGGTTGAAGTGAATGGTACAGTCATCCATGATAGAGTGGTTGAAGTGAATGGTACAGTCATCCATGATAGAGTGGTTGAAGTGAATGGTACAGTCATCCATGATAGAGTGGTTGAAGTGAATGGTACAGTCATCCATGATAGAGTGGTTGAAGTACAAGATAGAGTCATTCATGATAGAGTGGTTGAAATAGCAATATAGTGGAAAGCGTAGAAATGTTTTCATTTTCCACCTTTTTTTCTTCTTTAAGGGTGTGTCCTGGCTTACCGTGCGGTACATGATTGGTGAGATTCAGTACGGTGGACGAGTCACAGATGACTTTGACAAAAGATTGCTCAACACTTTCGCAAAGGTAAATGATTAGGGTTTTGAAGATGGGAGGGCAGTGTCGCATTAAGACTAGGGATTCTCTCCCAAAATGTTTAAAATCCCCCAACGTTCATATTACCCGTCTTAGAATTGGTCACACCCACCTCACTCACTCCCACCTCCTTATTGGTTCCCCCCAACCCCTCTGTAACAATTGCCACTGCATCCTTACAATCCATCACGTTCTCCTTGCTTGCCCCCTGTACAACCTTCCCAGAGCTTCTCTCGCTCCCCACAACTCAATTGCTGAGTTCTTCCAAAAAAATCCTCCAGATAAAATAGTCTCCTTCCTCCAGCATGCATCCCTCTACAATCATATTTAATCCTCCTCTTCCACCCCCTCTCTACTCTGTTTTTAGTTTTACCCATGCACCTCCTCTCTCGATCACAGCTTTCTGGCTTTTGTTCTTGAATTTCTCTCATTCTTCCCCTGGTCTCTTTCCTTACTACCTCTAAAATGATCTGACCTCTCAGGCACAATTTGACCTTCGTTGTCGTGGTGCCGTTAAGACCTCATCAAACAAACAAACAATAAAATCCCCCACCAAAACATTTGGGAGGGAAATTTCCTGAAAAATATTGAAGTTGTCCAATGTCTCTCCATTTAAAAAAATCCCCCCTTTCCTCCCTCTCCCCCCAAGAAAAATCACTGTTACCAAAGGTATTGCTCAAAAAGAAAATATTTATTTTAGGAAGAATTTCTAGTTCCCCTGAAAGACTGAAAGAATTATGTTGTTTTAATTGATTTTTCAATAATGCAGACAAGCTCAAACCTTTTGGGAATAAATGAATTAAATGAATATTCTGATATTTTAACTTGTTGGAGTGAAGGTCATTAGAAGCAATTTTTGTTTTTAGTTTTATTGCAGATTGCACAAATATTAATGTGGGAAGTAAGTAGGAATGCGACCTGGAGTGTGAGGAGGTGATTACCCCTGCCAAACATTCAAGTTAGACTATTAACCTCCAAGGATTTGTCCCATGGGTAAAGCCACCAACTGCTCTGCAATGTTTTAAGGCATGAAACAGATGAAATATTAGTTGCATTTATTTTATTCTAATGCCTACTGTACTATCTCCTAAATCTCTTTCGATCTCAGCCATAATCTAATCTCTGTGGCACAATTTGATCGTCGCTGTTGTGGTGCCGCTAAACCTCGCCAACCAACCAACTGAAAGGGGGTGGAAATTCCACGTACAATTACACTCGCAGTATATCATTGATGTTATGTTTAGTTGATTATCTATTTCTATGATTACCCCCTAGCCAACGAAGTTGGTAAAGAGAGCATATAGCATCTTCACTGTTTATCCATTCACATGCATTTTTCTTCCAACCACATGCATTACCGTCTGACCACATGTATTGTTTAACTACTGGGAACAAAATATTTCTGCCCTTGGAAAGGAATTCCAGCTATATTTGTTGCTTGATTCAAAGGAAATTTATATAATGGAGACTCGCCACCTCAGAAAAGAATTTACAACAAATACATTCTGAATATGAATAGCAATTAAACTGTTTGTGCAGAATGGTGTGTGGGACAGAGGGTGGGATGGCATGTGGGACAGAGGACAAGATGGCATATGGGACAAGAGGGTGGGGTGGAATGTGGGACAGAGGGTCTGATGGCATATGGGACAGAGGACAAGATGGCATATGGGACGAGGGAATGTGGGACAGTGGGTGGAAGGTGTGTTATCATATCATTTGTGATGTCTAATTAAATATCTATTTCTCATTGTGTTTCAGGTGTGGTTCAGTGAGCAGATGTTCACCGCCTCCTTCTGTTTCTTCAAAGGGTACAACATTCCAAAATGCGCCAACCCTGTACAGTATACTGAGTACATTCAGAGCCTGCCCCCGGCAGATACTCCAGAAGTGTTTGGTCTGCATCCAAACGCAGACATCACGTAAGTTTAAGGTTGTTGTCTTTTTATTTTATCCCACTTTTTTGTGAATTTAAATCTTAGTGTGATTTGTGATATTGATGCCTCCCCCACTTAACAATTTTGGTAGTCAAATTTGATTTTGTGATTCACCACTTTTCTTTTCTTTCAGAATTTGTATGATTTTTTTTGTATCTTAGCATGATTTTTCCTCTTCCTTTCCCACACTTTTGGTAGGCAAATCATACCCATGTGAAAGATGCTACCACCTGAGACGGAACACGACTGTATTTAATTTTTTGTTTATTATTCCTGGACTTGTAATTGGATGATTATTCTCCATGCATAAACGATGTTTGTGTGCATGCTCAGGAGTCTATAAGTAGAACCATGATAGATTGTAAATATTGTCCAAAAATTAGTAAGGACATCTTTGAATGGAGCAGTTACTTCAGGTAATCATTGTTTGATTTGCCGTCCTCTAGATATCAGAGCAACACAGCTCGCACAGTCCTTAACACTATTCTGAGCATCCAGCCCAAGGACAGTGGTGGCAGCGGTGGGGATACACGTGAGGTCGTAGTTCAAAGGTTGGCTGATGACATGCTTGAAAAGCTTCCTGCTGATTATATTGCATTTGAGGTAAGAAAATGTCCATTTGAATATTTTCTTTTTTCTTCCCATGGTCCTTTCTCATGGTCCCTTCCTATAGTTCCAGGGGAAGGGATCATTGGGACCAGGAAAAGGAGTCATCGGAACCAGGGGAAGGGGTCATCAGGATTAGAGAAAGAGATTATCAAGATAAGAGCAAGGAAGTATTACTTTCACAAATGGAAAATTAATCTTAGTTTTATCCTTGGGAAAGCTGATCTATCAGTGATGGAGTAAAATAATCTTAAAACTGCAATCTGTGATTGATTTTCGAAAATGGTTTCTGATTGGTTGTTCCCTCCAGGTTAAACAACAATTGCAGAAGATGGGAGCCTTGCAGCCAATGAACATCTTCCTGAGGCAGGAGATTGACCGCATGCAACGAGTCATCTCATTGGTGCGGAACACCTTAAAAGACCTCAAGCTTGCTATTGATGGCACAATCATCATGAATGAGGTGAGTTGAAGAGGCTCATGGGGGTGAGAGAGACTGGTAGGGTGGGGAGGCTCGTAGGGTGGGGAGGCTTGTGGGGGTGGGAAGGTTTATGGGGTGGGGAGGCTCATGGGGGTGGGAAGGCTCTTGGAGGTGGGGAGGCTTATAGGGGTGGGAAAGCTCATAGGGGTGGGGAGGCTCGTGGGGGTGGGGAGGCTCATGAAGTGGGAAGGCTCATGGGGTGGGGAAGCTTATAAGGGTGGGAAGGCTCATGGGGTGGGGAGGCTTATAAGGGTGGGAAGGCTTATAGGGGTGGGGAGGCTCATAAGGTGGGGAGGCTCATGGGGGGAGGCTTATAGGGGTGGGGAAGCTCATAGGGGTGGGGAGGCTCATAGGGATGGGGAAGCTCGTAGGGATGGGAAGGCTCGTGGGGGGGGGAGGCTTATGGGGTGGGAAGGCTCATGGGGTGGGGAGGCTCATAGGGGTGGAAAGGCTTATAGGGGTGGGAAGGCTCATGGGGTGGGGAGGCTCATGGGGTGGAAAGGCTTATAGGGGTGGGGAGGCTCATGGGGTGGGGAGGCTCATGGGGTAGGGAGGCTTATAGGGATGGGGAGGCTCATAGGGGTGGGGAGGCTCATGGGGTGGGGAGGCTCATAGGGGTGGGGAGGCTCATAGGGGTGGGGAGGCTTATAGGGGTGGGGAGGCTTATGGGGGTGGGGAGGCTCATAGGGGTGGGGAGGCTCATGAGGTGGGGAGGCTTATGGGGTAGGAAGGCTGGTGGGAGTGGGGAAGCTCGTGGGAAAGTTGGTATAGTTAACAAGAAGTAACATCACAGATATAATATATCAAAAAACATTGTTTTATCAAAGTTTCTTTTACTTTTTTTCATCTAAAACGTTCTGAAATTTGTGAAGTCATTATAGATATACAGTGTCCACATCAGGAAAGGACCTAGATTGAATCAAAATTATTAATGAGATAAGGAAGAAAGCAATAACCTTAGTATTACTCTACAAGACAATCATACTTACTTTTCCCCAAAACCACACCCTTGAAGGCGAACCACAACCCTTCAGTCAAAATTGTAGTGTTGCTCTCGCTATCAATGCAACAAGCTTTCTTCGGATATTGCCGCTAGAAACTTGAAGAAACACTCTCCCACGAAACTTCTTGTGCACAAAAATTGTTAATATCTTAAGCTTTCTTTTATGTAGACTGTATAGCTGTTCTGGGCTTAATCATATCACAAACCATTTCTTTCAAGTTTGATTACACTTCAACATTTGATCTTTCTTACCCTGTCCATATTGTTTTCATCTTCAATTTTTGTTTTTATTTTAGTTAAATCTCTATTTCACTTCTGACTTGTGACATTAATGAGCTACTTAACTATATGATCCTGATCCAGAATGTTTTCATTAAAGATTAATGTTGAGGCAGAGTGTTTAAATACACAATTAATGCACTGGGCAAAGAACTTAGGCTCGGGTGGACTTACAGGTGCATTATATGTGTATATTAACACCATGCCAAACATTTATCTTTTTATAGAATTCCGTGTTTAATTGTTTAAATTGCATTAAAAAAAACATCTAGAAAAGAATGAAAATGAAAAACGTTTTACATATATATATATATATATATATATATTTTTGTTTTATTAATAAAATCACCTGTTGTGAAAATGTACTAAATTCAAGGTAGTGCATCACCGGGATTTAATGCACTGGTCTTGACAATACAAATACTCCAAAGAAATGTTGTGAACAAAGATAACACACAAGGACCAATTGTCACCTAATGGCTGTTAAATATTCTCCCAATTTCAAAAACTGTTGAATGTTTTCTGTGCAACCTTTTTTTTTTTTTTTTGGTAGAATCTCCGCGATGCCCTGGATTGCATGTTTGATGCTCGCATCCCAGCAACATGGAAGAAGATCTCCTGGGCATCGTCCACCCTTGGATTCTGGTTCACAGAATTCTTGGAGAGGGATACCCAGTTTAGGAGATGGTGCTTTGAGGGGCGCCCCAACACCTTCTGGATGACTGGGTTCTTTAACCCTCAGGGATTCCTCACTGCTATGAGACAGGTGGGTTTCATTTGCGACAAAAGTTTGATTACAATTTTATTTTTTGCACACGTTGCAAGGATCACTTGGCCAGAATATGCTAAGTCATGCATGTAATGGTACTCAAAATCTTTTGCATGAATCTTCAAATAAACCGTAATTATTTCTAACCAACCAAAACAATACCAATACAAAAGTTAGACCTGTTATGTCAATTTCCCATGACTGATCAACAGCTCCTTTAGTAATTTATTTACATTTAAGTCTAAGCCTTGCAATACATTTTGTGTCTTTAACCCCAACAAAATCTAAAATCTTTGGAGGGGAGGAGGGGAGGGGGTCTATATTGCTCACAACAGAAACCACAATCTAGCACAAGCATTTAGTAATTACACCAGGGATTTCACACACACACACTTTATCTCACTTTCCATGGTCATAATCTGACGATGATAGTCAACAAATTTCACTGCAGTTGCACCGACTTTCATACTCAACACAAGGACAAAAGTATTCCCCTGTAGTCAATGTGTCTGGCTTGAGGTAACAATTTACAAATAGGATGGTATTTTACAGTGACGGTTTTGTCTGTTTATGGATGAGTGATTTTAAGTGATGGTTTCCTTTAACCTTGTAGGCTTTGAGGATTTTGGACTACAAAGCGATTACAACAGATTTTCGTCATGTAGTTCATTATTTGTTCAATTATTTATTTGTTTAATTATTATTTTAATTGTTTCTTTGTTAATTAATTCTTTGTTAAATATTTTAGTTTTTCAAATTAATTATTTGCTTACTCTTATTTAAAATCATTTTGTAATTATATTTCTCTTCTTATACTTGTGGTAAGGAGATCACAGCAGTGAAACATTTCTTTAATTCTTTCTTTTTTTTCATGCATTTCTGATATGATGAATAGTTTCATTTATACTTCTAACAGATTTTGTACTTGTCTATTTATTTATGGAATCCTTATTTGGCCTTTTTTAAATTTCGTATTTCCCTTCAATTTTGTAATTTTAATTTTGAGAAATTAGAATGCGATTAATCATATATCTTGTGTGAATCTTGATTCATCAACCAACATAAAGATTTAAAACAGTTTTGTAATTCACAGGATAACATCAAAGTTTCCAGTCTGTACATAAAAAATCGTACTAAAATATTTTATTAGAATAATGCATCAGAGCACGCCAAAAACCTACTGTATTTCTTTTTTGTTTATGCAGGAGGTAACTCGAGCTCACAAGGGCTGGGCTTTGGATAGTGTGGTTCTTCACAACGACGTTACTCGCTTTCTAAAAGATGACATCAACCAACCCCCACAGGAGGGTGTGTACGTATATGGTCTCTTCCTCGAAGGGGCTAGCTGGGATCGTAGGGGGTGCCGTCTTATTGAACCCAAACCCAAGGTCTTATTTGAACCCTTACCTGTCATACATATATATGCCATTAACAGCACGTCAGGTCGTGACCCAAGGATGTATGAATGCCCAATATACAAGAAGCCTGTCAGAACTGATCTTACGTATGTGGCGTCTGTCGAGTTGAAAACGACCCAAAACCCTGATCATTGGGTGTTACGAGGTGTGGCTTTACTGTGTGACATCAAATAGAGGGTGACATACAGTTCATGTATTTTGCTATTCTCTCATTGGCTTATTACCTGAATATTGATAGTTTTTTCTGCCTCAACTTTCTTTCTTTCTTAATATAGTTATTCCTAAATCACTACAAAATGTGACAGTAAATTTTGAAATAAATCAATTAGGAAAACAAACAAACTGAAAACTAAAAAAAACTCTCTAAATTTTCCCTTGGACTTGGGGTAGCACTAAACTATCACAATCAATTTTTGCACATACTTTGAAAATTAATTTAAAACATATTGGTACAAGTTTTTCTAAGATGGGATAATCAAAAGAAGCAGTTGCATGAAAAACATTTACTTCTAAATACAAGCTGCAAACCAAGAACAGTAAATCAATTCAACATTCTTCAACTGAGTCAATTATGAGCTTTCCATATAATTTTTATGATGCTTTCAGTTCTGTTGATTTTTTAAATGTTTCTGCAGTTGCAGTGGGCTTGTGATTGTCAGTAATTCAGCTTTCTGAATAGATGATTAATTCCAGACTTAACAGCTTATGTGAAACAACATTTCGCTTTGCTAACATCCATTCCTTGTAGAAAATCCTCATTACACAAATGATTTCATCGCTTTTATGTGTTCCATTTATGATCATTCTCATTGTTTTGTAATAAATGGCTTCCTTTGTCAATAACGTATGCTATATATCAGTTCATCCTGCAAGGATATATATTTTTTATATTTCATATTCAATTACTGTAACAAAAATGTCTTAGAAACTTGTATGCTATATATCAGTACATCATGCAAGGGTATATTTTGTGTATTTTATATTCATTAGCTGTAACAAAAATGCCTCATTGTGTCCTGTTTGCTTTCGTATTTCCAAGCGTAATAAATATCTTCTCATATATAGTCTTGTATATGTTTTATATTGTGCACTGATATTGAGCATCTGGAGGAATTTCCCACCCAATCAGCCTCAGTTGCTGAAAGGAAAGTTAAGAATAAAACTTTTTGTCTGCTTTGAAACTATTTTTGCATATTGTTATGTCTGCTATAAAACAATTTTTGCATATTGTTATGTCTGCTATAAAACTATTTTTGCATATTGTTATGTTTGCTATGAAACTATTTTTGCATATTGTTATGTCTGCCATGAAACTATTTTTGCATATTGTTATGTCTGCTATGAAACTATTTTTGAAACTACTATTTTTGCATATTCTTATGTCTGCTATGAAACTATTTTTGCATATTGTTTTGTCTTATGAAACTATTTTTTCTGCTATGAAACTTTTTTGCATATTGTTATGTCTGAAACTATTTTTGAAACTATTTTTGCATATTGTTATGTCTGCTATGAAACTATTTGTGCATATTGTTATGTCTGCTATGAAACTATTTTTGCATATTGTTATGTCTGCTATGAAACTATTTTTGCATATTGTTATGTCTGCTATGAAACCATTTTTGCATATTGCTATGTCTGCTATGAAACTATTTTTGCATATTGTTATGTCTGCTGTAAGAGCATGTTACTCCATTTCTGAGTAATATTTTGGCTTTAGCTAGACAAAAATGTTTGCTTCCCACATGTGATGCAAATCAAAATATCAACTTTTGTTAAACAATATTTCTTTTACCAGCCCTAACCATTTTTTTTTTCTGTTAGAAGTATGCCCATGCCAATTTAAATCAAAATCTTATCCAGTCTTTAAATCATGAATATGCAAACATTATTTTGAGAAGACGATCATGAATAGTCATAGAACATAAAAATGAGCATCATATTCAGTATTTGTAATTATATGAAAACATTGTGAACAAAAGCAATTAACATCTCTGAGTTACAAAATTGACCACACCCACCATAGAAACGCCGTAACTAGGTGGGGCAAACAAACCTTCAATCTGCAATGGTGTATAACCAATGCATTGACATTTTAAATGTTCAGTGTGGCCTGCTGCAGGTTTTGACCCATTATGGTATTTCTTTCAGATCTTTAGAGATTTTGGGAAAAGAATTAAACAAAATTCAGTTTACTAACCGTTCTGGGTTACGGGAATCAAATTTACAAAGCCCATAAGTGCAATTTTTGTCTACACTCGGTATGTGTGTGCAAAATCTGTTTTGTGTAGTATATTGCATTGACTGCATAGCACGTGCCGCTAGCTAGCTGTACTGTACCAGTACCGCGTAGGATTTTTGCCCCACTTAGTTATGCAGATTTTGTTGCTAGGCAAATTCATGCGGTGATTGGTTGAAAAAGCTGTCAATCATCTAACTCAGTGAGGTTAATTGGTTTAGTGTTCAATGTGTAAAAGTGTCATGTATTGCTTGTATGCCATATCAGTGTCATCATTACACCTATATTACTCCCAGTATTATTTTCCATATCCCATTTCTATTATGCGTTTCTATGTATCATGCATTTATGTCAAAACAGTTTTTTTGTCCTATATTTAAGACTATTTATTGAATATTCATATGTAGAATTGTAAATAAATGATTGACACTTTTGATAACTGTAATTATGAAGTTTATAGTACAATATTAAATTTTTCTAGACCAATTAATTACAATCTTTTTGTATAATTTCAAGATAATCTTACATTCCAAATTTTGACATGTTTAGAATTTTATGGTTGAAATGCAGTGGCTAACAGTTTGAGAAAATCAAATAGTTCAAGAATGTGCATATTAGATAATAAAAAAATGATATTATACATTTATTAAAAGTGCCAAAATCATCAATGCATTCAAATGTGCTTCATAATAAAAAATATAAAAATAAATAAACAGGCATTACGAAAATAGTATGTTTTTAACTGGGACTTAAACTTAGATTGTTAATTGAACAAATAGAGGGAGGCAGTTCATTTTACTAAAGAGCTGGGCTTCATTATAAAACCACGATCACCAAAAGTTTTACATTTTGCTCTGGGGACAAAAAAAATAAGGAAATCATTCAAGCGTAATGAATACAATACCTATTGTTATAAACAAGACGATTGTGATCAGAAAGGTAACATGGGGCAGGGTTATCCTCAATAACAAGTTTTTGAAAATGTTAAAAATGTGGAGTGCAGAGATTGTTTTGTCATTAGTAGATTTTGTATTTTAAATATTCATTATTTGAATATTCATCATTTAAATATTCATTATTTGAATATTTATTTATTTGATTAAAGAAAATATTGTCGGAAGTATGCTGAAAAACCTGTAAATTATTTGAGAAAGAATTTGTAACACTTATATTGAGAGGTGCCTTGATGTAGGCTTTTGTGGGATTTTGTGCCTTTTCAGCAGTATTTTGGTTACCTTAATATTGTGGAATAATAACACCACACCACCTTGATAAAAAACCTTGTTCATTTTACACCTTGTTTAAATGTGTGCTTGTTTCAATACACATTACAGTATTATTTTAGTACACATTACAATCACCACCTTGATAAAAAACCTTGTTCATTTTCACCTTGTTTACATTTATGTGTTCTTGTTTGAATACACATTACAGTATTATTTTAGTACACATTACAGTTTATGCATTTTAGTACAGTGCGATATCTACATGTAATAGTTCATGCAATACTTTACATGTTTCAATCAACATTTGTATGTATCAGTACATAGCGCAGTTGGCAATCGTTTCTAGAACAATACAATAACATTCTCTTTATCAATTTTCAAAATTTAGGTGTTATTCATTTACTGATAGAAGCTTAAAATCTGTTTTCTTTAATCTGGATGAAACTAACAAGTCAAATTTAGTTAACAAGTAAAATTTTAGTTAACAAGTAAAATTTAGTTAACAAGTAAAAATTTAGTTAACAAGTAAAATTTAGTTGACAAGTAGAATTTAGTTTACAAGTAAAATTTAGTTAACCAATTTATTGAGAATTTCACCTTTTATTGCTTATTTCTGAACTGTGTTTGTTTCTTCCAATAGAAAATAATATATGTGTAAAAATGTCTTTCATTAAGTCAAATCATTTTCAAGCTTTGTAAAAAAATTATTATTTATATGTTTGTTTTGCTTTTTACCACCTTTTTGATGCTGTGTTGAGCTATGCAGTGATGAATGTTGAGGTTAACTGCAAAAAATATATATTGCAAGCATCAATCTATGTCTCATTGTTCATTTTCAGCTTTGTTTTTATGTGCTTATATATTTACCTCCATTTATGCATTAAATCATTTAGTTTTACTAATGCTGAAATGTATGTGAACATGCTAAAACTGTTATTTCATCATTTTTGTTTGTTTTAATGATATAGCTTTCAGTGGTGTCCTAATATTCTATATATTATATTATCCTGTACAGCATCAACTTTGCTGACTTTTTTTTCAAAATGATAAAAGAATTTCTTTTTTATTCTGCAAATTATCCTTTTACCCTGCAGGAAAAATATTCCCTTCCCCTCTATGGTGAATGCAAGAATTAGTAACATTTTATTTTGAAAACTTGCATGCTCTAGAACAGTGTGTGTGTGTTTAGGAGGGGAGGTGAGGGGGGGGGGGCATGACCTCTCACTTTTCAGGCAACCCAATTTACTTTCCAGTAAAATGACAAAAAAATATTAAGATGACAAAAACTTAAGTATTTTTTAGGTTTTTAACCCCCATCCCCCTTCCCCCTCCTCCGCTTTTAAGAATTTTCTGGTGTGGCTGCCCTAGAAAGTACAGCTGTTCAAACCTACCGCTCAAATCCTATCACCTCCTTTAATCCTAGCTTTACGAACATCACACATCTGCACTATTTATTTAATTTTGATACAATTTGAACCTCTCAGGATTAATTAGACAAAACGGTATATCATGTTTCCTTATTTTGTCCTGCAACACCAATTGCTTCACACCAAGGGCAGAACTAAAGCAAATTACATTTAGTGCCCTGTAATCCCTGAATACCGATATCTACTCTCCAGCATTGCACCTCCATTTGCACCCTTCCTTCATTCCTCCTACTGAAGATGAATCAACCCATCATTCCAGTGCAATCATTTCATCAAGTTGCTCAGGGGTGCAGTCCATCCTTTTGAAATGGGAGGGGAGGGGGGGGGGAATGTTTGGACCTTTTAGCATATTTTCTGGACCTTTTTACTATTGTACCATTACCATTTTCTTTTTTGTCTCCTGGCTACACCCATGTTGTTGCTTGCTATTATCTAATGGACAGATAGGAAAACAATAGAATGTCTTCCCTATGCAAAACGTGTGGATAGCAAGGTTATAAACATAAAGTGTATTAGAGACTGGGGGGACCATCACTCTTCCCCATTTTATATTCGTCGACAAAGTCATTTATATGTGTCAACTTTAATTATGTTGGATGCCTCATTTCCCACCCCTCCCCACTGAAGGATGTGACATCCCTTTCCTACATAATCGTAAGACTGCCCCACCCATTCTATGACATAATCGTAAAATCTCCCTTGCCTTTAATAATCTTAAGGCAGCCCATCCCTTTTCCACTATAAACTAAAGACTTCACCACCCCTTCCCCACAATGACCTTAAAGCTGCCCCCTTCCCTGCATAAAATAATTGTAAGACTACCCACCTCTTACTGGCAATAAAGGCAGCACAACCCCTCATTGCCCAGGACATCTAGAATAAGCACACGACTGGCATTGCTCTAATATTCAGCAATGTTTGTATCATAAAAAGAAAATATATCAATTAAAGGAATTCTTCGTCATGAATTCTTCCATATGGCCTTTCTTGCGGAGACGCAATGCCGCCTTGAGGGGGAAGTTGCCCCGGTGTCTCTCGCTTCGGGGCTCTTCAAATGTACTTGAGTAAAATGACCAGAAAAGGCTCCCCCCTACCCCCCCTTCTATCAGAATTGTTTGAGCTATGAGAGGCCCCCAATTGTTAGTTACCTTCCCAGTTACATGCTTTCTTCTCGGTTGGGAAGTAAAATTGTAAGGGGGGATTTTCAGTTTAAAAAGATGTGGGGCGATGATTTTCAAGGCAATTGTAAAAATTGAAGGAAAATTACTTTACATATGTTGAATGTCAGAAGGTTACCCTGTTAACAGAATATTTCCCAATGAGTAGCAACGTTTGATCGAAACATACATTTGAATTTTCGCGCTCCGTTGTAATCTGAAATTTTGGGGCTATTGTTGCCCGCTGCAAAGGCAGGTTCCTGATATATCAAATATTTGAATCATCTTGAATACTTTTTACATTAAATATTATTTCAAAAGAAATTTTCAGGAAATATAAATAAGAATCCCTCTTGCTGTCGATGTTCTGATTCTATCTTGGCATAACTTTATATACATGTTACTTTCCAGTCATTACTAACACATTAGCAAATTGTCGGTCAGTGGTCAATTGCCACGCCACTATTCATAATCTCTGTTGTATTACGTTTTAAATGGTCTTTATACGCTAAGAGAAGTGACTTGAGGACAGAAGGTCGATAGCCATTTTCAAGTTCATGAATAAGCCAAGTTTGATGTCGCCAGTTAAAGCCACACCCTGTAATAACTATAAGTTGTCAGGGTGTGGGGAAGTATTTGATTCGATCATTTAAGTCTTATGTTACTATTGACCAATGTCAAACTGAAAGGTCAGATGTCAAACTCGATTGCCTGATCATTGGTGCAGCCAGTACGATTGACAGATTGTACACTCCCCCCCCCCCACCAAAAATAAATAAATTGTAAAATAAAATAAAAGGTACAGCAAATTTGCTTAAAGGTCAGAATTTAAGGCGATGACCTTTTATATTCTTCAGTTGAATTTAACCTCCGAATAGCGTGATTGACTGCTTTTTTGACAAAAGCTTCGGAAATATATTAGGCCATCAGCAATTTTCCATCGGTGACCCCTCAATCCGGCTACCCAGCTGCAGATGATTGTGTCCCAAACTGTACTTGATGAACTTTAACGTGTATCTATTTCTAATATCATTAAAAATCACAACCAGGGGTAAATCCTGCCTTTTGGATGAAGGGGGGGGTCGTAGAAAGAAAAGCAATTGCTAGTGGTGTAATTTTTCTCTTCAAAATTGTGTCAAAATAGTAGTCTTTAAACTGTTCGGAGGCGAAATTGTATTGAAGAGCAGAAAAAGGACATTTCCTCAATTTTGGACATTTTAGCAAAGTTTCTGGACCTTTTAGCAACATTTATCAACCCTTTGGGGGTGCCGTGAGGGAGGAGGGGGGGGGGGTGGTCCGACCCCTGGTTACACCCATGATGACACGTCAACTTTTCTACATTATCAACTTTTAAAAAGTATAACTATGTGCCAGTTTCTCATAATGTTAGCCTGATCGTTCAGTGATGTATACACAGATATATGTTATAGTTTGGCATCCTTTCGTTGAATATTGAATATTTTTGAATGATACAAAAACGTGGCATATATAATGAAGATATGATCATACTTCTTTTTCTCAAATTTGGGTCAAAAATAGTTTGAAAAGTTTTTGTATAATTTTCGAATTAATATTTTGTATATCATTTTGATTTTTGGAAAAATAAAGTGTCACAAAAAAAAAGTTGATAATGTAATGAATTTCAAAATGAATGAAACATTTTTCATGATTTAAAGAATGTTCTCCTTTTTTTGCATTCCATCGTGTTGGGGTCATTTTTATCTAGCATTCTTGACCTAATTAACGCATTCTTCGCTCTTCATTTTTTCAGCGTTGTGGTTAGATAATATCCCCCTGCATTCCGCATTCCATAAGATTATGGGTCAAGCCAGGTACTATGCATATGCTCAAAAACATTAAGTAGGTTGGTCTCCTTTTTTGATTGGTCGGTCACTTTGGTCGAGCGACTTTATACATGTCATTTTTGTTTTCCCGAGGAGCACGGCTGTTGTTATATACCAAGTGTTTTGGTCCATAAATCTTAAGATTTTCTCAAGCCTGCAAGCGTTTCGGTCCAAGTAAACCCTAAACTAACCTAACCTAACATAAACCTAACTAATGAATAATCAATTATTTATGATTAATAAATAGTTATCAATTATACATTTGTATGTGCTAAACCAAAGGCATAGGAACAAAACAAATTTCGGGGGTGGGGGAGAGCTGAAAGTTTATTTACCACGAACCTCAAGCCCCCTCATTCAAAAGTCTCATTTTTATCAAATTTCTTTTCACGATTGTGGAATTTTTTTATTTTTTATTTAACAATAAAGAATTAACAATTAAGTTAGTGTAAGACACGACGTACGTGGCAGTACATACACGCTCGCAGTGCAGTGACCTATACCCGCATGTACACGTACTAACTGCATGCTGTATGCAGGTTTGCCATACACAGGCGATACGTCGTTGTATACGATATAATGCTACATTTTACGGCCAATGTGGTCAATTCAAATGATTATAATTGGGGAAAATAAAATCGGACCGGGGATCGGATCAAGGTATTATAAATTATAATTTAATGAATAAGAAGAACAAGCGCCGAAAAGGTTTATATATTTCACAGAGGGTACAAAAAAAGCCTAAAAAGGGTGTTTTCTCCCCTGAAAAAAGTGTGGGGGAGGGGGGGGGATTTCGTATTCAGAGAAGCCGATCCCATAATATTTTAATCCGTCGGTTCAGATTGGTTGGTGCCGTCGCTTCAACAAGCTTTGACATTCCAGGTGCTTATTATGTTTTCAGATTTCAAAAGGGACTTTCTCAGAAAAAACATATTTCCACATTATACGTTTTCATGAATTTGTGTTTTGTATATGGTGTATACAAAGGGGAGGTCTTGTAGGCACCCAGACAAAGCCTGAGGGCTTCGTTTTGGATGATGTTGATGTGGTTGTGGTATGTTGTGAGCGACACAGACAATATTGCCGAGTAAAGCTTGGCACGAGTGGTAAGCCTGAAGATTTTGAGGAGAGCATGGCAGACATGAATTTTGACTTGTATAATACACCTTCTTACTATGCGTTGTGACATACTTTTTTGCTCTTGAAATGTCAATTTTGCGAGCCCCTGGACCCCACCAGGAGCCCTTAAGCGGGCCCCTGGACCCCACACCGACAAGTCGAGGGCTTTGTGCTCGAAGTCACATCTTCGGTGTCACCTCAACTACACCACTAAGTATAGTGTCGGTTTAATTCGAATTCCACTTCCCCACCCCCCCCCCCCACCCCACCCGATATAAAATTCCTGGCTATTCCATTAAATTGACGACCTTGTTCTAACCTGACTGGATTGAAACGCTTGTGGACCGAAACGCTTGGTTTCTAACAACAACCCGAAGAGCACAGCCCTCCCTGATTTTTGGCTCCCGTCTCCCGTTTTTTATTGGCCGGTGGATTATCCCTGGTGGGAATCTGTGTGAAAAATATTTTTTTAAAAACATGGATGAACAAGTCCTTTTCCAGATTTTTTACGGAATTAAACTAATATAGCAAACGTCGGGAACAAAGACGGACTTTACAAAACAATACGTCGTTAACACCTATTCCTGAGTTTTTTGACTCAAAAGTGATGGTGACTTTATTCCTTCTCCATCTCCAGTCCCCGTGATCACGACCATCCTCTTTACGGGCATCATCATGTTCTGCTGCCAAATTGAATACCAAGCATCTGTTCAAGGTTTCCCCCACTTTGTATTTTTTGTTTGTCGTGAATAACACATTTTTCCTCCTTAAGCCAAAGACCAGTAATACAGTAACTCAATCAAAATCTATTGTCAAGTAGCATTTGAATAAAATAAGGTTAAGTAAAGTGAAAAGTAAAGTCTCAAGTAAATTGTCAAAGTAGCTGACATCTTGGTGGCCCACCAATAATTATAATATATAATAATATATAATATATATATATATATATATATATATATATATATATATATATATATAATATATATATATATATATTTATATATATATAAAGGTATATGCAGCAGGTATAGGCAACGTTAGCTAAATTGATTAAAAATCCACTAAAACACAAAAACACATGAAGAAAGCAAAATTAATCAAAATCGGTTACAAATTGGCTACTTTACAGCTTTATGAAGATTTTTGTGAAAATTTGGGCAAATTTTTGCTACTTTTGTAATGTATGAACTAGAAATAGTCTCTATTCTCTTATGTAAATCCATTGTTTTTTAAGCCTTTGCCATTTCTTTTTGAAAAAGCGAAGATAATTTTGATCTCAACCCCAAGCTGAAGAAGGCAGCTTGAACATTTTCAATGTCTGAAATGAAGGGAAGAAATCATATGGACATTCTCTATGCACTGTTAGTAGAAGAGATTTGCTATATACATGTTACAATATGTTAAGGTCCAATACAAAAGGAAACACATTACGTCAGAACAAACATGTTTGGACATGGTTTGTTTATCCATGGTCGAATTAGGGTCAGATCTAAATATAAACCGGGATTCCCAAGTATTACACAAGCAACTCCAGACTTTCGCCATTAGTCATATAACCCAGACTTTCATGATAAAGCAATAGAATTTCATATTTACTACAAAAAAATATACACCAAACCAAATAATAACATTTTGTATTTACTACAGCAGAAATATATACCAAACAAAAGCAATAGAATTTCACATTAACTACAAAATATAATAAATATTCACAAAAAGAAATATACAGAAAACAGAAAATAAACTTCATTCGCTTTACAATAAAAATATATTTACGACACAAAAAAACGCCCTACATATCATACTTATTTGGTGACGCCTCCGTCATTGCCCCAAACGCCCCTTCAACTTATTCACAGATATCCCCGCGCCCTGTGGAAACCTTTATCCTTTGGTAACGCCCGATATGGCATTCATGACGCCAACGTGGTATCCCAGACTATTCTCCCGAGCCCACGGGACATCTGAAACGCCCGTCGTACTTCAATCGATACCCGAGCGGGCCTACAGATTCTCTGCCGACGCCAAACGATGGCGCTAGACTAATGTGTCTGCCGCCGCGCCGCCGCGCCCATGTAAAAAGGGGTCAAATGGCGTTTTATATACTACTATCTGGGCTAGATATATAATATCCAGATCTGGACCAGACCTGGAATTTCCAGATCAAGTTTGATCTGGCAAGATCAAATTTGAATCTGCCCAATTCTTTATTTGGCCATATCTGGATTTGATATAAATCCCCATTGGCCCAGCCAAGATCTGGAATTTATATCTGGACCAGATCTGGAATTTATATCTGGACAAGATCTGGAATTTTGTAAGGGGCCCCTAATGGGGTAATGGGATACAATAAATACAAAAGAATGGAATACAAAATAATGGAAGAGAAGATGTATAGATAATGAAAACTTTTACATGAATTAATTATTATAAAAAAATGTTTACATATTTACACCCTCTGTGATTCTACATCGTAGAAGCACAAAGGAAATAGTTTTTGTAAAGACAGGAGAAACTTTAATTGATGATTTTAATCAGTCTTGCAGAAAGCTGCTGACTTAAGAAAGGTAATAAAGCTGCTAACTTAAGCAAGGTATTCTTGTCTGATGATGATAATAACTGCCCACATTTTAAAGTGTTAGGGTTACGATAGCATTCTTTATCAATGTATTTCTTCCTCTCTTTTACAAAATGGGCATATTGTAAAAGATAATGGTATTCATCGCCAACAAAATTAAGATTATATAGTTGGCATTTTCTTTCCATGAAGATAGTACCGTCATATCGACCCCTTTCAATGGGAAAATTATGGTCAGAACAGCGGAAGTTTGTAAGGAAAACTCTGATTCGTTGTGGCACAATAGATACTTAAGGTTATGTATATACACTGTTTGAAAATTCGGAAGTTTGGAAGTTTACACATCTGCTCGAGTTGAAGACTGCTGTTTTCCATTCGGCATGCTAATTTTCATTAAGTTTTTATCAATATTGTTTATATTTTCTGTTTTAGCCAATAAATACTTCTTGCTTGCTGTTTTTCCCAAATGCTAGTCATGTTACAGTCCTCTAATATTGATTTAATACAAATCAACCATGGTGGCTATGAACACCCCTTTGTTCAAGTGAGAACAGTATCTTGTACATGATATTGACGGTTGGCAGTGGGTAGAATCATGGAAAAATGGGAAGAATGCGCATGCCGCAAACAAGTCTATCTTTAATATTTTTGTTACTCAAAAACAATTAAATAACAAAAAGCGTGAACATTTAAGAAACCTAACCTTAACCCTAATCCTAATCATTCTTTACAATGACTTCTTTTCTCCAATTTTAGCTCGACTATTCGAAGAATAATATAACTATTCTACTACCCCGGCGTCGGCGTCTGCGTCGGCGTCTGCGTCGGCGTCGGCGTCCGGTTAAAGTTTTTGCTTAAAGTTTTTGATTAGAGATTTTGGTTAAAGTTTTCATAAGTTATGAATGCTGTGACATTAACGTAACTTGGCTTAGTGGAAGAAGACATGCATACTGTTCAAATGAGCATAATTAGGAGAGGGGTGGGGATGTGGGGGTTGTGTGTGCGTACTAATTAGCTTCTTTGCATAACAATGACATTATTTGTCTGATTAAAGTTTTCGTAAAGTTTTGGTCAAAGTTTTTGGTTAGAGTTTTTGCTTCAAGTTTTCTTAAGTTATGAATAGTGTACATTCATGTTACTTGGCATAACCGGAGGTATACAACATAGGTACTGTTCAAATGAGCATGATCGGGGGTTGTGTTTGCATACTAATTAGCTTATTTGCATAACAATGAAAATGTTTGTATCTATGATATTTCTTAGATTAAAGTGGATGTGGGGATTTCGTTTGCACAAATGATCATATATGTGAAGAGCATTGTATACACTTACCAGGGAGATGAAATGTGCATATTAATAAGGTTATTTGCATAACAATAGACTTTCGTACAATTTTTGTACAATGAACGTATAACTAAGTTATGAATGGTGTATATTAATGTAGCTTAATACAGGGATGGGGGAAGGGGTGAGGGGGTGTGCGTACTAATTAGCTTCTTTGCATAACAATGAAATTATTTGTCTGGTTAAAGTTTTTGTAAAGTTTTGGTCAAAGTTTTTGGTTAGAGTTTTTGGTTCAAGTTTTCTTAAGTTATAAATAGTGTACATTCATGTTACTTGGCATAACCGCAGATAGACGAAATAGGTACTGTTCAAATGAGCATGAATGGGGGTTGTGTGTGCATACTAATTAGCTTATTTGCATAACAATGAAATTGTTTGTATCTATGATATTTCTTAGATTAAAGTGGATGTGGGGATTTCGTTTGCACAAATGATCATAAATGTGAAGAGCATTGTATACACTTACTAGGGAGATGAAATGTGCATATTAATAAGGTTATTTTCATAACAATTAACTTTCGTACAATTTGTGTACAATGAACGTATAACTAAATTATGAATGGTGTATATTAATGTAACTTAATACAGGGGTGGGGGCGGGGTTGTGTGTGCGTACTAATTAGCTTCTTTGCATAACAATGAAATTATTTGTCTGGGTAAAGTTTTTGTAAAGTTTTGGTCAAAGTTTTTGGTTAGAGTTTTTGCTTCAAGTTTTCTTAAGTTATGAATAGTGTACATTCATGTTACTTGGCATAACCGGAGGTAGACAACATAGGTACTGTTCAAATGAGCATGAATGGGGGTTGTGTGTGCATACTAATTAGCTTATTTGCATAACAATGAAAATGTTTGTATCTATGATATTTCTTAGATTAAAGTGGATGTGGGGATTTCGTTTGAACAAATGATCATATATGTGAAGAGCATTGTATACACTTACTAGGGAGATGAAATGTGCATATCAATAAGGTTATTTGCATAACAACAGACTTTCGTACAATTTGTGTACAATGAACGTATAAGTAAGTTAGGAATAGTGTATATTAATGTAACTTAATACAGGGGTGGGGGGTGGAGGGGGTTGTGCGTGCATTATAAAAAAAAATTGGGGTGCATACTAAGCTGCTTAATTGCATAAAAATGAAAATATTTGTATCTGTGATATCTCTTAAATTAAAATGGGTCTGGGGATTTTGTTTACACAAATGTTTATATATATGAAGAGTATTGTCTACCCTTAATGGTGAGGTGTAATGTGCATATTAATTAGGTTATTTGCATAACAATAGACTTTCGCATAAAATAATTAACCTGAGACAATATATTGGTACTTGGTACAGGGGTAGAAGACATGGGCACTGTTCAAATGAGCACGATTTTGGGTTGTGTGTGCATACTAATTAGCTTATTGGCTTGAGTTGGCATGTGGAACAGGTTGGGTTGGCATGTGGAACAAGGTGGGTTGGCATGTGGAACATGGTGGGTCGTTATGTGGGTTGGCATGTGGAACATGGTGGGTCGTTATGTGGAACAGGACGGAATGGCATGTGGTAGGATGTCATCTGGATTTCAGTTGTAATGGCATGTGGGTCATGCAAGTGGTGGCATTGGCTTAGGCAGGGTTTTTGTTTGGAAGGGGAGGGGGCTACTAATTGGTATGAATTTCGTCCCGTGACAGTATCTAAGCGGAGCGCCACCGTGGGTTGGCGCTTAGCGTTCAGAGAAATTTTTCCAATAAATGCTGCCTATAGATTGCCGGAAATGGCACTTCCCAGGCCAAAAACTTGCAAATTTGAGACTGTTTTTCTTTGATTGTTCACAATTTTGCTGTACATTTTACCCAAATTCTTGGTTGCCAAACAAATTGGGTGAACTGTGCCACCTGCCCCCGCCACATACTTGCCGAAGTACAATTTATTCAAACTCTATTGCGTAGCGATATAGGGGCAGTTTGGGTTGATACCTCCAGAGTTTTTATGGGGGAAGGGGGGTGGTACATGTCAAAAGAAGATATTTGTAAAGCAAACAAAAGATCATTGATCACACTTGCACACCTGGCCAATGTTTTTGACTCCAGAATATTACAAATTTAGGGGTTGAGTGAGGTGGCATTGTAATTACTTGTTACTTGGAGTCGAAATGTTGGAAGTAAAATTTCACAATCAAACTTACCAAATCATAATTTGAAATTCAACCGCCGCGCTGATGGTATGGCAAACCTGTCGATGACTGATTCCACGTCTGGGCAATGGGTCCTATGAATTTGTAATAGAATAAGTGCCTCCAGTCGGGCTTCCGTCATTGTTGACCGAATAGCTGTAAGGGTTCTTTCCATTTTTGAAAAGATTTTCTCGGCCTGTGCAAAAGTCATTGGCAAAGTTGCCAGCAACTGGAGCAGCAGTGATATGCTAGGAAACATTTCAGAGCAATGCTCCAGGGCACAGACGGATGAAGATGGTCGGGACTTGACAGGAACATTTTCCCATTTCTTCCTCCATAACATATATTCACCCTTAACAATTATGAAAGGATCTCTGATCAAACTTGCATACACCTTAATAGGAGAAGTCAAATCATTCCACTGCCTCTCACCGTCAGCTTGTTTGGCGAATTCCATACAATTTGGTACAAGGTAGTTAAGTATCATATTCTGTTGTTGATGTGCTCCAAATCTGTACTTGAGGTCTCCAATAATGGAGTCTATGGCTGGATAAAAAAGTTGACTCTGTAATAGCCTTTGGTGGTGTTGTCCGATGTTTGAGCATTTGGTCTGTATGAGCTTCTAGCTGCAATGCGTGGTTTTCGCAGTTCCACCTCCATCACATCTTGTGCGACTGATTCTGCCTTTTGATACAGGTCATGGAACTCCCTTTCAGTTCGCAATTCTTTGAGAACAGACTGGAGACGGTTTACTGAGGCTAACGCTTGGGATAAATCTCCCCCACTGTTTGCAAGACTCGGAAAACTGATGGCATCAATCCTGACAGTTTCCCCAAAATGACTGAAGCAACTGCAAATTCTGAGTTGCACACTGATTTTTCGAGGCTTTCTGCTTTGTTTCTGTCGCAAGGTGATGCCCAACATTTCATTTCCGATAAAGCATCTAGTGTATATTCCAAAAGTTGCATAAATGTTAAAACTGCTGTGTGTCGTTCCTTAAAACGTGTTTCGCACAACATAATCAGGTGCTTCTTGGTCATGGAAATACCAGAGTCACTTTCTATGAGGCTCTCTTTAACAGGTCTGGGTTTTTTTTCACTTGCTCGAAAAGTCGATTAAATTTCTCGCACAACATTTTCTGCATTTCGAATAGGAGGTACATTGATTGCAGCGGATGCACTCAAATTTAGGCAGTGCATGGCGCAATGAAAATAAAAGGCCAATGGAGCTGCCTTTTTTTATTGTTGCTGAAGCACTAACCCGTTCACTGCCCGTGGCTCCTGCCCCACCATAGCCTTGTCCCACACAAAGAGACAGATCCAAACCGAGCTCACAAATCTTTCTTAGCAACGTTTCTCCAATAGCTTTGAAACTCAACTTGGTTTCATTATGCTCATTTTTACTAGGGTTATTAGATTTGATGTCAGAAATCAGGTCCAATACCACTACCGTGTCCTCATGCAATCTCCAAACTCCAGAATCGCTTGGTAAAACATATCTTAAACAATTGCCAGTTGTTTCCATTTTTGGCGATCCATTGTTTCATCAGCTATGATAGACCAGAACTGTACTTTTTTTTATGTTAGCAACAAGACTTTCCCTAGTCATGTCACCAGCAACACAAATAAGTTCATTTTTAATCGAGGATGATAGGTAGGTTGCATTAGCATGGGAACTTCTGATATGGTCCTTCAAAAGTCAATCCCCACTACGAAGTCAAAAACGAAAGCCCTAAAATTTCCCTCATTTTCTGTTCCCGCCATCCTATTTTTTTGGACTGTGAACATATATAAAAAATGTGTGTTTGCTCCACCCACACCAACGATGACAAATAGTTTTATAAAACTCGTGGAACTAAGCCTATATTAAAGACGATAGAAGAACAACAAATGGTCACTTATGTATACATATTATTTATATATTTACTGGACTGGGCATACATTACCTTCATCCGTGTTTACCCTTTTCCTTTTTGAAAAACCATATGCGAAAAGTAACATTTTCAAAATTCAAGTTCAACCGAACTTAATTACCGCCTTCAGATTCAGACAAATTGATTTCTATTTGTGGAAAGTTTTGAGAAAAATGATGGGGCACTTCCAGTACCTTGTTATCGCAAAGCAGTAGCAGAGTGGCGCCATCTTCCATCGTCATCAAGTAAGAACAGGCTTGGCAAGTTCACGGCTCTTGACAAATTAGAAATTGCGTCAAAATTTTCTTTAAAAATTTGAAACATTTTTTGTTTTGCTTTACAGGGATACAACGAATTTACATTACAGGGAATGCAGTAAGATTCGCATTTTATGTATGCGCATCTGTACGATACATAGGCATATAGGTGTAATTTAATTTTTGTTAATATGGGATTGGAGGGGGGGGGGCATGGCCCCCGTGGCCCCCCCCTTTCTGGCTACGCCAGTGAGTGGTGGAATGAAGTAGTGGAATGATACAGTATCTGGTTTAAAGGTGTGATTGCATGGAGTATAGGCGTGGGATGACATTTGGGACAGGTTGGGATGGAATGAAGGACAGTCTAGGATATGTATTATTAGCGGTGAGGGGATTTGTATCGTTTCCAATGTCTAGTTTGTCATACGTTAAGCAATATTGTTTCGCATTATTTTCCTTTAATGTTATTGTACATTTTTCATGCTGCTTGACACACATAATTTAAGTTGTATTACAATCCAGGATGTAGTTCTGGGAATGTGTAGGGGTTGGGGGAGGGTACCGGTTGGAAAGGGGGTTTAATGTCATTCTTTCATTGACATTGGCAAGTCAAGGCCTCTCCTTTCTTTGTTATTCAATTGATAGAACTATAAAGGTGTTGCAGTTATAAAGACTGCTATCTTTTTCCTTTTTTTGTTTAAGTTACAGGGTGAGGTAACCTTGAGCTTTTTTGTTTTAAGATATCTGGAAATATTCAAAGGTATTTTGAAGCTTGGAGAACAAATGAAAATGTAAGTGCATCTTTCAAAGGTCAAGTAATTTGAAATCATCCGCCCCTGCTACCCTATTTCTGTATATACTTCCCTCTATTAACCCATACTCTATAGTAGTTTTGAAAAGTCGAGCATACTGTCTTTCCGACAGTTCTTGTTGTTGTTTTTAAATGAAACAAAGTGAATATGAAATAAAATTTGATAAAGGTAGACTTATTTGCGGCATCAGCATTTCCCTCCCCCTTTTCCCATACTGGTAGCACGGAACTCATAAGGTATCACTCCGCCATCGAAAAATGAGAACACTCAGAGAAAAGGCTAATAAAAATATTTTCGAGAGGTCCCATGTCATATGACATGAAGCTGAGAAGTTGAACAATTCAGGAATGGTAGAGAAAGGATGGGTCTTGACTATGCATGTCCAAACTTGACGAGATCTAATTCAGTCAAAGTTTCATGGGGAACTATCTTACCATGGACCCAAACCCAAATTTGAGTGATTTGGTGAGGGTGTATAACGCCTCTTCACTTCAGCCAAAAAACAAACAAAAAAGGCCAAAACCTCTGGGGATCCCCTAATGAAAATACCCTCATCCGAGATATATTAGATGGTACTTGTTTGAAAACATCACAAAAGATCCTAAATCTATAACAGTTGGGAACGTGACCTCGCTATATGACCGTTACTGCGATCATTCTGACGACTTGACCTGGAAGTTAGAATTGAACATTTCGTGGTTTGTAAAACGATCACTCCCGAATTAATTCGGGATAATTTAAATTGTTCTAAGTTATGCAGTATCACATTTTGGTACAAAAAGGACCCCGAACTTGACTCTTTCACCATAGGCTTCAATTGGCAAATAATTAGTTTTGTGCTACCTACTGTAGTAGACGTAGATTTAACTTGTGATTCTTCTTTTCGCAGCATTGAAATAAAATTTGATCAAAGTTATTTGCCGTCGGTAAGACAGTTTCGAAAGAATCTATCTCTGCTTCAGTGAAATTATTGTGTAAAGTTGAGGTGACGGAGAAGGGAGTTTTTATTGCCCTGCCTTTGCTTGCAAAATAACAGGCGAGTAGCATTTCCGCTACAATTTATAAACAATTTGACAACATCACAGACAAATATTGCAGTACACAACAGGCTTAGGCCGAACAACTTAACAATATTTCAAACAGTTTTTGGGAGTAATTGCAGAATACCCCGTGTTCTTGGTGTTCGAGGGCAACGGGCTTACACTGGGGCAATGGCATTAATGAGGGTAGCCTAAGTTAGGCCCTACTAAAATAACTTACTTTTACAGAGTGAATGGCAATACGTTTTACATACAAAAAAACTGAAATTGCTCAACCGAATGACAGTGAGGGTTAAAACGAGTATACCTAACCCTACTTTGTCATTCGTTTTCGTTTGTATTAAAACTCAATTGTCATTCGCTTTGCAAAACGAATTAGGCCTAGGCCTAATTCTTCAGACTGTTTGTGTGTAATGTATATTGACATTAGTTTTAGTCTTTCCCAATAATGATATCCATTTCTGCTAAGTCAGAACTTAGAAGCTTATGCTAGGCCTAGTTATTCTACACATCCTTCAATACGACTGACATTGCGATTGCCGTGCAAGGGTTGTTATAGATTAGGTGCAATTCCTATGTTTTAAAAAATTCACACATAGAAAATTGCTGATTAAAAATTAACTTACTTTTTGGATAATCTTATATCAATTAGTCTAAATAATACACCTTCCTAAAAACCTTTCCAAAATCTTTACCTATTTAGCACCACGACGGGATAAAATTCTCCGAAATTCACAATTTGGTCACCATTTTCTTAGTCACCGCACGTTTGTGATTAATTATTCAACCTCCGCAAATAAGTTTTAAAATGTTCCACTAACTGGAACTTAGAAGTTGATTTTTCGCCAACATTTGTTTTGTACATATAATTTTATTAAATAGTTTTGGTAAAAAAAAACTGTGTGCGAAAACAAATGAATAAAACATCTTGAAATTTGTAGATTATTTTATTGTACTACTTTATAAGTATTATCTTAATTTTTTCCTCAAATAATCTAAAACATATTACCCCTGCTAAAATGTTATAGCCCCGATGGCAGCGTTTTGAACTTTGACCGTACTTTGGAGAGCTCGTCAGATGATTTTTACGGAAAGAAAAGTAGTCCAAAATACTTCGATAAAAGTAAGTAAAATGAGTGGGTGAATGGGTTTCAAACATCGATTCTATTCATTGTGGGCGAAAAAGGAAGTAAAATAGTTTCGTTTTCAAAAAGATCTTAAAAGTGAGATTCCTATACTTTTAACACCTCGCTTACAGAAGGGTATATGATTTTGTAGTACCTCGGACGGCCAGCCATCACCAACGGCTGCCATACTAGCACGGCTGGCATTCCAGTGGGGAGAAGGGAGCTAGTGGTGCAGGCTCCTGGTGGGGAGGAGGGAAATATTGGTGCAGGCTCCCGATGGGGAGGAGGGAGATAGTGGTGCAGGCTCCCAGTGGGGTGGTAGGGGCTAGTGGTTCAGGCTCCCGGTGGGAAAGAGGGAGCTAGTGGTGCAGGCTCCCAGTGGGGAGAAGGGAGATAGTGGTGCAGGTTCCCGATGGGAGGAGGGAGATAGTGGTGGAGGCTCCCGGTGGGGAGGTGGAGGCTAGTAGTTCAGGCTCCCGGTAAAGAAAAGTAGTCCATAATACTTCGATAAAAGTAACTAAAATGGATGGGTGGATGGGTTTCAAACATCAATTATAATCATTGTGGGTGAAAAAAAAGAGTAAATAGTTTCGTTTTCAAAAAGATCTTAAAAGTGAGATTTTCCTATACTTTTAACACTTCACTTACAGAAGGGTATAGGATTTTGTAGTACCTCGGACGGCCAGCCATCACGAACGGCTGCCATACTAACACGGCTGGCATCCCAGTGGGGAGGAGGGAGCTAGTGGTGCAGGCTTCTGGTGGGGAGGAGGGAGATAGTGGTGCAGGCTCGCAGTGGGGTGGTAGGGGCTAGTGGTGCAGGCTTCTGATGGGAGGAGGGAGTTAGTGGTGCAGGCTCCTGGTGGGGAGCCTGCACGAGCGGAGATTTCTGAGCCAATGAGACAGCTCCTTTATAAGGAAAGTGCATGGTATTAGGGAGATGCCCAGCAAAAATCATTCCAGAAGGTAAAAGGAAACCTTGATATTGTCTAAAGTACTGGCCCACTACGAACCTCAACGTCCATCCATCATCGCCGCCAATGCTTCTGCAGCAGGTATCAGGACAGTTCACGTTCAGATTCAAGATGATGGCAATTGTCGCCTATTATGTTATGCATCCAGATCTCTCAGTGATACTGAGAATCGCTACGCAGTCATTGAGAAAGAAGCACTAGCAGCAACATGGGTTTGCGAGATATTTGCTGAATGTGTAACTGGTCTACACTTCACAATACAAACAGACCACAAACCTCTTGTTCCACTCCTAAGTACCACAGAGCTTTCTAAGATGCTCCTCTCATTCAACGCTTTCGTCTTAGAATGATGTGATTCAACCCAACAGTTCAACATAAGCCGGGCAAGCATCAGATGATAGCCAACACACTCTCTCCAGCTCCAGTCAGCATGCCAGAAGAAGCTGACATTTCGCTAATAGCGGAAGCATCAGATAATAGCCAACACACTCTCTCGCGCTCTAGTCAGCATGCCAGAAGAAGCTGACATATCGTTAATAGCGAAAGCATCAGATAATAGCCGATACACTCTCTCGCACTCCAGTCAGCATGCCAGAAGAAGCTGACATTTCGCTAATAGCGGAAGCATCTGATAATAGCCAACACACTCTCTCGCGCTCCAGTCAGCATGCCAGAAGTAGCTGACATATCGCTAATAGCGGAAGTAGAAACATATGGAAATAATGTCTTCAATACACTCCCAGTATGATTAAGGGTTTGTGTACATAGCAGATTTTAGATTTGCTCATTATGAAATGTAAAAAAACTGGAGGTTAATATAAAACAGGGCTGAAATTTCATTATTTTAAGGCACTTCTGAGTCATTAAAAAGTGTCCCATGTTATCAAAGGTTTTTATTTAGAATTTAGATTACATAATTACAAATAAATACTGACTTATGCAAATTACTAGGTTTAGTTAGATTTGGCATTCCCTGATTGGCTGGTTCCCATCACAAGGTGCACTTAAGTGTTGTTTTCTGTTTGAATCAGAAACATTAAGCTAAGAGCTCTTCACACAGTAGAGGGAAGCAAGGAAAGTTCTAGCCCCGGTCTTACTTGGAAGACTGAAGGCTTTTGAAGTCCAGCTTACCTAAGTGCATTGTTCTTATATCATCTAAGTTGTGATATACATGAGACCTTGCAATAAACCAGGGAGTCACATTTATTTTGAAATAGTGTACTTTGTTGAGTCATTTCGTAGGTTTCTGATGTATTGGTCACATGACACCCTAGAGCAAGGACCCCACCACCTAGCTGTAAACTCGGTTGGCATGGTACAATATTAATAAATATTTGTATCTGTTTGATAACATTTCTATGAAGTATTTGCATTCTTATGACCCGACGAGACCTGTGCATTAAATCCTGTGTATGACCATGATTATTTGGTTTATTCCATTTTCAAAACAGGTTATTTTTTTAAATAAAGTGGTAAAATATAAACTTTCCTTGTTTTTATTCCTACTAGTTGTTTTTTGTACATTTTAAACTAACACCAAAATTTGATAAAAAAGAATAATGTTTTGACACTGTTTATATGCATATTTAATGCACAGTTCAAAGGACTTTGCACTCGCGAATAATCCTCCTAAAGTTGGACCATTCCACTTGTGTCAAAGTCCTTTGCCCTGTGCATTAGATAAGCATATTAATATAAACACTCAACATTAATCTTTAATTATGCCATGCACCATTTATTATTCGACTTAGGTACTAGGTACTTCTCTTGGAGACCTCCGGGAAAATGGCAGAACAAGAACAAGAAGAGTTTACGTTTGGTGTAGAGGATTGGAAAAAGTTTTGGAAGGATGACATGATTGGGTTTCATTTAACGGTGGTGAATCCGTAAGTAGTAATAACACAAGAGGAGTATGGGGGTGGACCAATGAGGATAAACATTTTAAATGCCCGGGAGATCATCTTCTGTTTTTATAGAGATATGGACATGACAATGAATTAAGAAAAATAGATTTGGGATGGAAATTCTAGGGAGTTCTACTCTTGATTACACAAATTTTAATTATAAAATAACCATCTCTAATGAGATAAGTTTTTATTTTTAGCTTGACATTTTGAAGAATAGTGAAAGATGGCATCAGGGAAGAATGGATCGCATGAAGGAGTGATGTATGGTATCAGGGAAAGATGTATGTCATATTAGGATGGATGGTATCATTAAGGAAGGATGGCATCAGGGATAGAAGGATGAAACTGAGTAGGGATGTATGGTTTTGGGGAAAGCTGGATAATATCAGGAATGCATAGTATCAGGGAGTATGGATGGCATCAGGGATGGATGGATGGCATTGAGGAGGGATGTATGGTATTAAGGAGAGATATATGGTATTAGGGATGTATGGTATCAGGGATGGATGGATGCCATTGAGGGAGGATGTATGATATCAGGGAGAGATATCTAGTATTAGGGATGTATGGTATCAATGATAATGGATGGCATAAGGGATGGATAGATGGCACTGAGGAGGGATGTATGGTATTGGGGATGGATGGATGCTATTGAGGAGGGATGTATGGTATCAGGGAGAAATGGATGACATTAGGGATGTATGGTATCGGTGAGGATGCATGGCATCAGGGATAGATTGGAGGCATTGAGGAGGGATGTGTGGTATCAGGGAGAGATAGTATTAGGGATGTATGATATCAGGGATAGATGGATGCCATTGAGGAGGGATGTATGGTATCAGGGAGAGATATACAGTATTAGGGATGTATGGTATCAATGAAAATGGATGGCATAAGGGATGGATAGATGGCATTGAGGAGGGATGTATGGTATCAGGGAGAGATGGATGGCATTCAGGAGAGATGAATGGTGTCAATCCATGATTGATGGATGGCATTTAGTCCATTTTTTTTCTCAATTCTTCGCCACCATTTTTCTTCCTTTACACATTGTGTTTTCTTTCTTTCTCTTTCCAGGTTTCTCACTGACTTATACGAGAGGTTGGTTGCGAAAAGGACAGGACTACGATGGTTTTTGCCGCTATGTGGAAAGTCCTTAGACATGAAATGGTATATACACACCTGCTCTCTGATCTACTGCTTAAGTAGACTTTTAAAATTATAGATGTGGAAATGGCTTTATAGTCTACAAGATCCACATGAGCAGATGGGTGTGTCTGTGGACTATTTTTGTAATTTCACACCAAAATCATTGTTGGTAAGAAAGTTTTAAAATGAGTTAACTTTTTTTCCGTCACTTTGATGTGGAATGCATTTTTCCACTTTTAAAGCCATACAAGAAATTTGAAGGCCCTTTTGAAATTTGTTGATTCGTTGCAACTGGTTTTTTGTGCATTTGGTAATGGTAACATTAACATTTTGTGCAATGGTAACATCATAAAAGAAAAAAATGATACCTCATACAGCGTTGATTCATCTGACTAATGTGATCGCGGTCATTGGATGTTATCTTATTGGTGGATTGTTTGGCTTTTCCCCCTCCCCGAACACTTACGCCTCCCCTAACATTCAGGCCTCCCTTAACACCCAAACCTACTGAACACCCCCCCCCCCTCCTAAACACCCAAATTTTAATCTTTTCTAAGGAGATATGTATTCAAAGAGCTATAGACAGTTAGCAACAGTTTGATCTTAATTAAAAAAATATGCTATACACCATAGAAATAGCAAACAATTAATTCAACAAAATCTGTAAAAATTGACTTATTTTGAGGCCTCATTGTAGTGAATTATGCAATTTTTTTATTTAAATGTGTGAAATTAGAAAAAGATTTTCTACAAATTTGCATATTGCTTACAAGCCCTCACTACGATCTTTGGATGGGAGAGATATGAATATGACCAAGAGAGATTGAATTTCCATCATGGTGCAATCTTTCAAAATTTAGCAGGAGAAAGCAGTCTGTTGATTTTCAGTGACTGAAATTCAAAAAATTACCTAACAGATATTTAGCAGTCCTTTCTTTCAAACATTACAACCTTTGAATCCATTCTTGAGGTCGGACATCCGGGAATGTTGTGGTGCACGTTGACGTAACAATGCTTTTTAGATGATCTCAAAATTCAGTCAAAGGGGAAAACAAACAGTCAGTATCATTGCAGTCAATGGGACAAAAACATATTTTTTGTCGATTTTCTACAAAAACTGGACAGAATTTATTTTTCTTCAAATATGATGTGTATTCGATAATAGTTTACAACATATGTAAGTACCATTAATTTTCGCTGACTGGCTGAGGCGACACAAGTATTCAGAAAAAATATCCCAGTATAATGCTAAAGTTTCCGTTCCAACTAGGCAAAACTGTACTGAGCTCGTACAAGGTTACGTCGACTCTGACCGCTAAAATGATACATTCTTGAAATGTTGATCAGTCATGACTTGGAATTTACAGGTGAATTTAAAAACTATTCTGTTAAGAATTTAAAGCCGTTTCTGGTGAATTTAAATTCATACATACCAAGTATGTAGAATGTATTGCAAATGATCATGCATTATCCTGTGCTGAATGCATGAGTGCATTAAATCATGCACGCACACTACTGTTTTGGCAGTGCGTCTAAAATTTCCATTGTTCTCGCACGGTGTACAATGAGCATATTTTTAAATGATGCGCGATAATTGTATGCATATTAATATTGTCATGGTTTACAAAATTATATTAATATTGTCATGGTGTTACAAAATTATATTAATATTGTCATGGTGTTACAAAATTATATTAATATTGTCATGGTGTTACAAAATTATATTAATATTGTCATGGTGTTACAAAATTATATTGATATTGTCATGGTGTTACAAAATTATATTAATATTGTCATGGTGTTACAAAATTATATTAATATTGTCATGGTATTACAAAATTATATTAATATTGTCATGGTGTTACAAAATTATATTAATATTGTCATGGTGTTACAAAATTATATTAATATTGTCATGGTGTTACAAAATTATATAAATATTGTCATGGTGTTACAAAATTATATTAATATTGTCATGGTGTTACAAAATTATATTAATATTGTCATGGTGTTACAAAATTATATTAATATTGTCATGGTGTTACAAAATTATATTAATATTGTCATGGTGTTACAAAATTATATTAATATTGTCATGGTGTTACAAAATTATATTGATATTGTCATGGTGTTACAAAATTATATTGATATTGTCATGGTGTTACAAAATTATATTAGTATTGTCATGGTGTTACAAAATTATATTAATATTGTCATGGTGTTACAAAATTATATTAATATTGTCATGGTGTTACAAAATTATATTAATATTGTCATGGTGTTACAAAATTATATTAATATTGTCATGGTGTTACAAAATTATATTAATATTGTCATGGTGTTACAAAATTATATTAATATTGTCATGGTGTTACAAAATTATATTAATATTGTCATGGTGTTACAAAATTATATTAATATTGTCATGGTGTTACAAAATTATATTAATATTGTCATGGTGTTACAAAATTACTCTAAAAGTATTTGTATTTTTTCCAATGTATTTCCCGATTTTGTTTGCGATTTTTAAATAAGAATTAGTCATTATATATATATATATATATGAACAGAGTTAATGAATAACGCGTTATGCGTTCAGTAAAGGATAATGCATAGAAGCTGGTTGCACACATGTCACTGGATGCACTCAGGCTCCACCCTTGTGCATCACTCAATATGTGCCCAGCTACTATGCATTATCCTGTACCGAACGCATAGCACGTTATTCATTAAGCTCTTAATACCCATCTGTATATATACCTTTATAACATTAAATCATTGTTTTTTTCACATTCCTTCATTGTAGGTTAGCGGATAAGGGTCATCATGTCGTAGGACTGGATTGTAGTGAAAAAGCAGCGGCTGCTTTTTTTGAGGAGCACAAGTTAAAGTACTCGGTGATGGAAGTAGCGGGAATTGAAGGGGGTAAAGTTTACAAGGTAAGAGCTAAAGGATTATTCCCGTGAATATTTATTTATATGATGGAAGACTATTAAAGAAACAAATTGGTGGAAAAAACCAGTTGATATTTTATTCTGTTTAGTAGTTATCGCATTTCAAAGATTTCACCATGTGTTGAAAAGTGAGCTTATAGTGTGATGTCATAATTGCAGATCCAAGATAAATTCTTTATGTATTTCTATTAAATGATTTCTTTTTTTTCTTTTTATTTTAAAGTGTAAGGTTACATGAGCAAATGGGAAAAACGTGTACTTGTAAAGTTATATCCCGTCTCAATAATTCAACAAAAAAATGTTTCAATAAATTAATAGGCAATTAATATTCAAAGAAATAGATAAGCATGTCTTGGATTTGCAATGATGACATCATATTGTACACTGTGAGGTCAGTTTCCCCACTGGTGAAATCTTTGATATGCAATATCTATGAATGCCAAGCTCAAAAACTCTGCATCATTTTGAGGGTATGAGAGTTTGTACGTAATGCTATAAATTGTAAAGAAAATCCTGTATGTTTTGAATAAATCAAATTCATATTAAAGGAGACATGTCTATATATGACATATTAAAGGTCATTGTGAATCTTATTCCGTTTTAAAGTAATCCATTTTTAAAGTTGTAACATGGAGGTTGCCATTTTGTATTGAAATACTACCAGAACATCATTAAAATTTCTGTGAGCGTGGTAGGAAAATTAAAACAAGCTACTAATACTCATTTCAGTTAATTTAAGAGTGGTACAATTAGGTAGGCCCTATAGCCTATAGCTCAGTGTACCTTTTTGCTTTTCTCAGCTCATTCTGCACCATGAGACTACTTTTCATATTTGGTGTTTGCTTTTAATTCTTGGCATTTACTTTTCATATTTTGTGTTTACTTTTAATTCTTGGCATTTACTTTTCATATTTTGTGTTTACTTTCCATTCTTGGTGTTTCTTTGTTGCTTTTCTGGGGCTTGTGGTACTTTGTTCTGCTGTTGCATTGCATAAGTTGGATATCATTAAAAAAAAGAAATTTTTGGAGACACTTGGAAACTCATTGTCATTAACCCTTACTCTACCAGCACTTTTTGAAAATTGCTTGGGAGGCGGAGTCAAAGACAGGGTACCCAAAACGACGATAATATTGCTGCGTTGTAGAGGAAGGGTTGGGCACAGGCTTATTATTGAAGGGTCTTCTGTCTTCCAAGCAGCAAAGTTGGGCTTGTTCCGCTTCAGTGACCCAGTGGGCCGCCCACCGGGTCCATGCTGCATATATTTTTGAGTTGGCACACTTGTCGTGGGTTGATTAACCCGTAATCTACCAGCACTTTTTTGAAAATGCGCCTCGGAGGTGGAGTCAAAGACGGGGCACCCAAAATGGCGATAATGTCGCCAGGTGGTAGAGTAAGGGTTAATATACCCTTTCAAACGATGCTGTTTGACTAAAATCAAAGAAAAAATACCCTAAAAAAGTCTGGGAATTGGGTTTGCATACTGCATATCATTGTGAAAATTACACTTTAGCTTTTACGTTGGATTAATGATTCTGAAGCTTATCACAGGGGACAAGAATCCCAAATTTCCCGGTTACAAGCTGACAACATGCATCGGTAAATTAATTTTCTATTAAACGTTATTGCTCATCTGGAAATCTCCTCAAATTTTAGAGAAATTCCCTTCCATTTTTGATTTTAAAAAAATCAAAATTTAACCAGCATTTTCCTCAATTTTCTGAAATTTTTATTTAATGTTAATGTTAGCATATTTATCTCTGATTTTACATTGATTTCAATTTTTTCTTAATATTTCTCCAATATTTTACCTTCCAAATGGAAAGTAATCCTCTCAAGGGGATTACACCTATGGCTGTACAGAACTTCATATTACTATCTCCATTTTTAACTTTTAGATCTATCACAGGTAGAAAATGTGTCAATTGAACTTTCTTCATGGGGAGTTGGGTTTGGGAGGGCGCAGCTTTTGTTCTTCAAAAGAAATTCAAATTGGTCAGATTGATTAAAAGTTGGTCAAACAGTAAAACTAAAGTGATTTGATATTCTTCGCTACACAGGAATTTTAGAATTGGTCAAAGTGGTAAAAGTTGATCCCACAAGAAAACTTGATTCCTTCATCGTTATTTTAGAGAAGTTTCAATGATGACTAGATTGGTGGAAAGAGTTGCCAAAAAAAACAAAAAAGTTATGAAAAACTAATGTGTTTGTTTCTCCCAAATATTGTAACATTGAAGTTGTAGTTGCCCAAAGCAGTAAACTTTGCCCATATACTGTAAATGTTAATTTTAGCCATTCAATAATTTGTTCCTTTACAGAGTGAAGATGGACAGATAGAATTCTATCTTTGTGACTACTTCAAAGCAACAAGGTATGTTTCCATCTCAGTGAAAATATGAAAAGTAAATTTTTGAAATGATGCAACAGTTTGTATCAAGAGAATGAACATTCATGTTGTTGTTTAATAATTTGGCTAATTGTTGAAAATAAAAATAAATAGGTTATTCTTTCCCCAAATAAGTTGAAATTGCCTTTATATGATTAACAAATACATGGTTAAAGGTATATGGGTATAGAGGCAACATTGGCTGAATTGCTTTAAATTTTATTAAAAACCATCATAGTAGCAAAAAATGTCATCAAAATCGGTTAAACACCGACCATTTTAATCGGTTAAACACCGACCATTTTAATCAGTTAAACACCGACCATTTTAATCGGTTAAACACCGACCATTTTAATCAGTTAAACACCGACCATTTTAATCGGTTAAACACTGACCATTTTAATCGGATAAACATCGACCATTTTAATCGGTTAAACACTGACCATTTTAATCGGTTAAACACCGACCATTTTACAGTGTTTTATATCTCAGATATCAATTTGTTAATTTTATGCAAATATTGTGATGTATTAAAAGGCTACCTTAGTATTTTCTTTTGTAAATCTTATGCTTTTTTAATTTTCTGTCATAATTCATTTAAGTGGTGCAGTTAATTCTGACCAAAAGTTTTTAAGTAGGTTTTAACCAATTGCATTCTAGCACGAAGAAACTTTCCCATGATTTTTTAGTGAACAAGATTTTGGAAAGAAATTTAAAGAATGACATAATGATTTTGAGTTGTTCACCTGGCCATAATTTTGCATAAATCAAACACTTATCAAACTTTAATTAAGTCAGATACAAAAATTAATGAGTAAGAATATGGTAAATATTATTCAGGCGATTTATAGTAGTATATCCCATGCTATGGTAAATGCTATTGAGGTGATTTATAGTAGTATATCCCATGCTATTTGAAGTTGATATCAAGTACTATGATTATTTGTGAAGAGTTAAGTTCTGCTGAAGAGTGAAGTTTATGTAAGTTTGAAACTATTTTGATATTTTATTTACTTCCACTTCTTTGAATATTTACAGTATATATATATATATATATACTACCAAAATGATTATTCAAGGGGATGGGGACCATTTTAAGCATATGAAAAGCATTTACAAACATGGTTTCCCCTATGATGGTATAAGAAAAATAAACTTATGGGTTTAACAGACATGTGGATATATCATTAAAGTAATTATTAGCAATATGAAAAACAATGTTGTACAGTTTATGCTTACAAAAAAGATACTATATTTGATGTAATAAGCGCCAGGGGCACTTATGAAAATAGGATTGTAACACTTTTTAGGCACAAACTTTTTTCATGATAAGTGCCCATGCTCCAGGCCACGTACAGTGTGCTATTGGAACTGCATTGTGTGAACTGGTATGTGTACTATATGCTAGCCCCACAATAACCACTACAAAAACAACATGATGCAAAATAAGCAAAAAATACAGCGATTCTTAATAGGCGGTCACGGGCCAATTCTGGCCCGCCAGACAATCCAATCTGGCCCGCGAACAATAGTCATTATATAATGCAATGTAAGATTAATTTGAAAGAGATCTGTAAAAATTGCAAAATACTCGTTTATTTTGGTTTTTTCCTAGGCAGATCAGCTCACTAAAACATCGTGGTTTATCAAATAAAATGTTATTTAGTTCCGCTATAAGTTTGACTAACAGCTTGTCAAAGAAAGGTGTGGATAGGAAAACCGCTGATTTCCTTTGGCCTTCAAATCTCACATGCTCTCAACTTGTTTGTATTCAGGGATTGTTTGACGGGTTTTGTTTGTCACATGGCGCTGATTTTGCCACGCAATTGCCCCATGGCCTAAAGCTGTTGTGAAATGATGACCCTTCAAAAAATTAAATTAGGAATCCTAGAAATAATGTAGCAAAACTTGTTTAAGTCTTCAAATTAAACAAATAAGCTAAATCAGCCAAAAAATGTTGGGAGAACGCTTATTAGAGCAGAGGTGCTTAAAACGTTGAATACTGTAATAGGGTTACGGATACGCAAAAAGGAAAATCAATCAATTTATGCCACTAATGTCTGATTCCGTGCTCCATGCACACTTGTATGCAAAGAACAAGTCATGTCGCCTTTCATATCTTGTCTTTCATAATCATCGATGACAGAAAAGGCTACATTTTAAAACTTTCTCTCTCTCAGTGAGGTTCTTGGCAAATTTGACATTGTCTGGGACTATGGAGCATACTACGCCATATCTGGAATGCAAGAAAAGCAAAGGTAAATTGGGACAGCAATGGTACAATTGTATTTCACAAGATTATTTAAGGGTCATGGACAGTTTCATTTAGTCCCTTTTTCACAGATTAATGTGCAGATGGGCTCCTTTAGAAGACAAGGCAAATTAGGGGTGTGCCCCCTCTCAATCACATTATTTCCCTACCCTGTCCTCTTAATGCTGAATTCCAGATGAAGCACCAGGAACAATTTTAAAGTCTGTGGTATGACCCTACCAAGGACAGGTGATATAGAGTCTAGACAAACTTAATTTACAAGTCGATTAAAAACATTTGTCATTTGTAAAATTTTCTGTTGTTGCTACTTAGTTTAAACAGTTTTAGATGTATACAATTATTCACTGTTGTTGCTACTTATGAAAATTCTGATGGCCCGGCCACCCCAAAAAAATGAATGTATTGCTCTGGATTCAAATCAATTGCTTCTAATCCTTAATGACTTCTAATAACAGTACTTATTTATTTATCAGAAGTCATGAAAAGCAATGGCTATCCCTGGTTGAACACAAGCTCGCCTGTCACTCGTTAGATTCCTTTCAGAATGTTTCCATCCAACTTTTGAGTCAGATGGATGGAGTGAATTTGATTAGTTTTTGAAGGATACAATTTGCCGGCCAGAAGATGAATTCATTTCAGATAGCAAAAAATCCATCTCACGCACGGAGCTGGAAAAAGTCTGCAGTTCCAGTGGTTATAACCGCAGGAAATAGGGAAGTTATGGGAAGACAAAAAAATATATTACGAAAAAGGAAGTTTATAAAGATGTATTCACTATATTTCTGTCACGATTTTACGTGGGAAGATTTTCTAAACCTGTATTCAGAATGTTGAATTAATTCCAACTCCACACCCATATGGACTATCTTCCACACTGCCTCTGAAATTCACTAGTAACAATTGTATAACAAACTCAGTGAGTGAACTTATATTGAGCTTTAAAAAAAAAATACTGGATGTGTCAATTGTATGCCAATTTTTTAAAATCTTAACATTTACACTTTCTTTTGCAGATATGCTACTTTGCTACGAACATTTGTCAGATCTGGGGGGCAACTTCTGCTAGATATCATGGAACCCAAAGATAAGACTTCAGCTGCAGATATGGGTAAGTGTCTTTTAGTTTATAAAGAGAACAAATTACAGTTAAAAATTATGACTTAATTTTAGTAAACGCTTAAAGTGCAAGAAAGTGCATGTGTAGTTTCTGAGTTTTGGCTTATCAACATTTTAAAACTTTTGATGTATGTGAAAGTTGTGATATTTGATAAATGATTCAAATTTTATTTGAATTTTGTGGTTTGGTTTGTTGATGATTTGAATTTTGTGATTTCACAAAACGAAAAGCAATGAATTTATATTTCATACCAAATGTTGAATTATTACTGTTGTATGAATTATAAAACAATGAGTAGAAGACATTAAATGACTTCAACCCATATTTTCTTGTTCATCTTAATTTAAATCAATTAATTTGGAATACAGGCTTTGATGTCATATTAGAAGAAGATGTAAAGAGAATGTTTGGTAAGTAAAATAAAATCAGTTATAATTGAGGAAAGCATTATATAGGGACATAGATCTAATCTTGAGTCTATTCTATTATTATATCTTGACATCAACTCTTTTATCAAGGGGCAGTTACATGTAAATTTAGGGAAGAGCCCACCTTGTGAGTTCTGAAATTAGTGATCGTTGTACAATAACGTTTGTTTTGTAAATAAATTATGCAAATCATTTTCATATTTTTAAAATTTCAATTAAATGATATTGTTGTAGCTATGAAATTGTTTTGTGTTTAGATTATTCAAAATATTTTCATATTTTAAAAGTTTTGATAATTTTCTGTCATATGAAAAAGTTAAATTTTATTTTGGTCTGTACATGCAAATTATTATGCAAATATTGTGTTTAAAGGATTAGTTTAGTGGTCTATCATTCAGTCATTTTACATAGATTACTTAAAACTTGATTATCTCTTTAACAAAATAAGATGTAGAGTAGTATCTTCACCGTGTTGTTTCTATTAGTCCTCTTTCATGTAAGATAAACTGGTAAAATCCTAGTACAGCAGTACAATTTTGGCAAAATGTGTTTCTTGTAATACAATTTCATTCCATTATTAAAATAACTGAAAATGTTAAGATTTTTAATGATTTTATTAATTTGATTTACATAATTGTACCTAGTAGACCTTTCGTTTGATATGCGAAAATGTATGTTTATTGTAATTAGCTACCTGTAATTAGCTGTATCCGTAAGGCAATAATTATAAGAGTTCTCTTCAGTCATTTCTACATAGATTACTTAAAACTTGATTATCTCTTTAACAAAATAACTTGTAGAGTAGTATCTTTACGTGTCGTTTCTATTAGTCCTCTTTCATGTAAGATAAACTGGTAAAATCCTAGTACAGCAGTACAATTTTGGCAAAATGTGTTTCTTGTAATACAATTTCATTCCATTATTAAAATAACTGAAAATGTTAAGATTTTTAATGATTTTATTAATTTGATTTACATAATTGTACCTGAAAATACTCTTGTTAAAATTTTTGTAAGAAATGAAATTTGAGTCAAGGATAAACAATAATAATGAGAAATAAGAATCTAAGATACGCATAGTAAACTTACTTACTTTAGTGAACTCTATATAGCAATTTACCGCTATACTAAAATAAGAATCTAAGATACGCATAGTAAACTTACTTCAGTGAACTCTATAAAGCAATTTACCGCTATACTATAATTTTTCCGATAACCACTGAACTAATCCTTTGCAACAGATATTTCTCTCATTTTCTGACAGACTGGTGCACCTCCTGTGAGCTGGTGAGGTCTTACGAGTACAAAGATATAAATCATCTGTTTCACTCATTGGGAAAAGATGATGAATGTAGCATTGACGACAACGGCAAGGTCTACCTGTTGGTTGCAAAATAGCTGGCACCATATGACTTTAGGATTGACCATTTTGTAGTGAATAGATGTAGTTTGTGGCCAAATATATGTGTGCAGTATTTGATGGTTGCACAGTACTCTTAAGTGGCATTGTGAAATAATTGGTGGGTGGCTTGTTAAGTACAAGGTTGGTTGTATTCAGGGTTAGTATGTGAAACTTAGATAATACTTTCGTTTACAAGAGGTTTCTAGCAGGACTATAATTCTCATCCTGAAAGTGGGAGGACAAAGAGGGGTAGGAGGGGAGGGGGGGGGGAGGTGGGCAAGAGGCAAATTTTTTCCAAAATGTACTGAAGTTTTGAAATTCTATTAAAACTTCCCCGGAATTATGGCCCTGGTTTGAAGTTTTTGACCCATGTGTCTTTCATTACAAAATGTGCATTGGAAATAAATTGCACAAAATAATTGAGTTTTAAATTGGTTATATCTACAGTAGGTTATAACATGAGTGCCTACTATATTACAGTTTAAAGTTTACACTGTTTAAGAAAGCATCAAGAATGAAGAATTGTTACAATGATTGCATTCAAAGGTTGGATGATTCAAGGTTACAATTTAAGAATGAGGACATGCATTTACCCTCTGTGACTGTGGTTCTGAGCCCAGACGATGCAGCACATATAAAGAGATGCCCACTGCTGTAGAATCCTTGCTCAACAGCAGACCTTACAATGCCAAAGCCCAGAACTGCAAGCATCAAAGTTATTGGATCAAAGGTATATAATGTGTGGACACAACAGAAGAAGACAGAAATTTTAAATTTCTTCAGTTTTTATTTTTGTATACGATATTCAAAAATTGTATTTATTGGAACAACATTTTTCGACAAAAGATTCATACATGAACATTGCAAAAGAAAACACAAATGGTTGCGGAAACTTTATAGTGGCGATTCTTAATAGGCAGCCTGCAGGCCAAATCTGACCCTGCCAGACAATCCACTCTGGCCCGAGAACAATAACTGTAGCGGCAAAAAAACTCTAAATTAAACCGGTAAAAATCCTAAAATGCTTGTTTATTTTGGTTTTTTCCTAGGCAGATCTGCGCACTATAACATCACGGCATATCAAGCAAAATGATATCTTTAGTTCCATTATAAAATGGGCAGACTCGCGGCTTGTCAAAGAAAGGCTAATGAGAGAACCGGCGACATCTGGCGTACATCCTTTTTACGGGCACGCTCTCGGCTTGTTTGTATTCAGGGATAGTTTTAAGGGTTTTTTTGTCATGTGACACTGGTTTTGTCATGCGATTGGCCCAAAGCTTGAGGCTGTTGTGAAATGATGACCCTTGGAAAAAATTGATTAAGAACCCTTGCTCTATAGGGTATGTTTGTCTGTTTGTCATCAAGATATCTCAATAACTGATGATTGGATTCTAATTAAATGTGGTGTGTGGTTTTGTTCTTTTTAAGGAAAAAGTGATTAAAATTTGGGTCTTGGAAAAGGGGAAGGGCAGAAATTGATGGGTGAGGATGTTTTAGGATGAAATCTGTGAAGACTTACTTAGTTGAAACTTTTCAATAAAATTGCTGTCTCTGAAAATTATCACTGTTATATCTCGCTTAATTTTTCAATGAAGGTATGATGGAGATTAAGAGGTTAAAACCCATCAAGCCTCAAGGGCTATAGAGCCGGTGCTTATACCCGGTTTCCATGGTGCTAAGCGGAAGACAGTACTTGGCTCTCCTGGATGGGACACCAGTCCATCGCTGGTTAATTCTCCAGCCGAAAATGGTACTCACTTCACAGCTGAGTGAACTGGAGCAAATGGGATAAAGTGTCTTCCCCAAGGAGATGAAGAGGATTTTCAACCACTCCCATTCAAATAATGTTAGTAAAGCATTGAACAACAATACGTTATTATAGATTTATATGTTTTGTCTTTCTGATCTTTCAAAATTTGTATACAATTTTTTTGATTAATCATAATGCTTTAAAACTTAAATTACTGTAAAATTGTCAACATTTAAGTGACTGAAGAAACATTTGCCATTGTCGTGGTTTGTAGGATATTTTCTTCCAATTAGGCTCAAGTTGTTGCAACAGCCCATATATTTTTTAAGTGCTTTCATACTGGAAAAATCACTGCCTTCTGATTAACAGGAAGCTGTCAAATAAACTAATGAAAACAAGAAGATTCTTAATGTATTATTCTAAATTCATATATATGCATTATTTTTGGGTACCATAAATGGAAATAAAAGTTATGTCTGACATTCAAGAGATATGTAGGGTTGTGAGCACAGTTTGTAGAATTTCATTGTGTAAATTTTAATGTTGCTGAAATAACAGTTTTTTTTTTTTTTATTTCTTGAAACCTAATTATTTTCTGCTAGTTTTGTATTCAACAATTGCTCAATTTATATAAAGATAAGTTAGCACTTTTCAAGAGGTTTTTAAGATAAGAAACAAATATATATTCATTAAAGATGTTATGCATGTCACCTTTGATTTAAAAATCAGGTTTATATTATCAAAATGTTAATGAATACAACTGTTATCGGGTTTTTTCATCATGCAATTGTTGAATTGTAGAAAATATGTTTTTTTTTGTACTTTCTTTGATTTCAATTTCTTTTAGTAGTATTTTAGATAAAAAGTATAGTTAAGAGAATTGCATATAAAAGCAAAAGAAAGATAATGCCAAAAAAGTAGAATCAATTTTTTTAGTTCTAAGAAGATGTTCAAATGAGAGCTTTCATGACAGGTATCAAATTAGGAGCAGTATGTAACACACTCTCACTGACCCTAAATTCCTTGAATACATTGACTTTTGTCTCACATATATTACTAGTAACCATGGGCAGCTCACCATTGCAATGGGGTACACTCAGGGTTGGAAAAAGCCCTCGCCTACTAGCCATAGGCGAGGAAAAAATAATTGTGGTGAGTAGAAATATAATATACTGTGGTACTTGCCACACTTAATTAAGCCTAGCCAAGTTTGGTGAATGACTTCTTTTTGTATTTTTCCAACCCTGGGTACTATTGCCCCCCCCTCATCATGTTTTACTTCTCCAACTAAAATCTCTTACAGCCACCAGTGCTTGTAATAAATAAATATGTAGTACTTGCACAAAATGTGAAAGGAGTATTCCATTTGATATTCATTTGCATATTTACATGCTAGAGGACTTTTGAAGAAAGAAAAAAATGGTGAAAAATCATCTTGATATCTTAATTCCATTCAGGAGTTATTGCATTCCTTTAAGTAAAGTGACTGTGATGTATTATTGGTAAAAAAAATCAAATTATACTTCTGTAGTGAAAATTGAGTTAATTTACATTGGTAATTGCACATGAATACAAGATCACGTCCTGCCATTACAATGTATTGAACCATTCATGGCACAGTTTACTTGGGGAGAGGCATGTCCAGTGTGGTACATATTAATTTATTTTGTTTAAATGAAAATATTCATCAAAACCAAATGAAGGTCTTTTAGAGTTTTGTCTTATGATAAGTTTTTCTCTTTAGAAATGAAATTGAAATATTTTACATTAAATCTTCATAAAACCATTTTTTATCTCTCAAACTGAAATAAAGTTGTAGAAAAATGTTCTATTATGTTTATTCCTTTTGAAATAATGATGATTTTAAAGTCAAAATTGTATGTTATTAAGCAACTCAGTACTGCAATAAATGAGACTTAAATTTCATGAAAACCTTCTGCATTGTATTTGTTCATTGTGTTATGTTTTGCACTTTATAAGTTAGTAGATTCTTTATTTTACTTTTAGGGTGGGGAGATGGGGGTGGGAATGTACTTTTATTTTGATAGCAGCTTCAAACCCTTTATAATTACATTGGCCTGCCTCAAGGCTGGTTGCTTGTTC